>LR812522.1:8871669-9459169 GCA_903798195.1 Danio kyathit | reverse complement strand
TGTGTCAACGCACCAACCACTACACCACTGGCGCCGAGATTTTGTTGTTTATCTGTTTGAATCCCTCATCTATAGAGCACCGACACATTAACTGCCCCCAAAGCCCTTTTTGGTTACGTAAGCTGTTTTAAGTCAGTTTAACATAATATCTGTTTATAATAATTAATAATTATATAAGTTCAATTGACTCATAAGGTTAATTTGATTCAGCTTAAAAGTTTAAAGGGGTGGTCCACAGTGTATTTTTAGGGCTTGGTTGTGTTTATGGGATGCAAAGCAATATCTGCTCATGCTTAATTCGTAGAAAAATCACATTATTTTTTCATATATCCTACTTTGATTATATACAGCTACTCAGCTAACATGAAAACAACTGTCATATTTCCTAGTTTATCTGACAGGCCCGCCCTCAAGAGGCTCTGATTTGTCAGTTAAAATAATGTGCTGTGATTCACAGATCAGCTCCAAATCACCAGGATGCGTCTCTGTTATAACATTACAGTTATACAGCCACTGGCCACGCCCCTTCGCTGCGCAGGGTGTATGTGCATAACCTGAAGAGTTTATGACATTATTAACCCGGATGTATTTTTTGTAGTCCCCAAACTTTGTTTGGGGTAGGCTTTGCTAAGCTAACTCTGTAAAAGCCAATGTCTCCCTTTGCATTAAACTTTGAGCGTCTAAAGCAGGTCGCACATCAGAAGCGCCGCTCGGCGATGCACCGCGCAGCGCCACGCATTTCAGAATTCTAAACATAGGTTTCTATCAGAGTACACACACCGGCGCCGCAAGTCAGCGGCTGTCCGCGGCGCCCAGCCACGACTCAGGACACAGTTCATATGTCTGCCGCGCCACAGATCGCTATCTGATTAGTTTCATTTTAAATAGCATCCGAATGTGCGCGTCTGGTGTGCGATACTTTCAACTGTCATGTGTACGCCATGTCGCTGAGCGGTGCGTGACGGCCTTTAGATTCAGACATGTTGTTTACGTTCACACAGCTACATTACACATCAACTAAAGTTTAAAATATGATATCATAGTGGACCACCCCTTTTAGCCAACCACAGTGTACTGTTGATTATTTTTAATGCATGAGGCCTTGCGCCTTCATCTTTATGTCATATTTTAAATGTTCACAAACCTAACAGGTCATTACAATCTGCAGGTCAATTATTGCTAGAGGTCCCTGCCCACTGAATCAAGAACTGTTTAAAGCAAAACATAAAACCTAATAATTTAGAAAAGCTTTTGATATTCAGTATTTGTGTCTCCCCGACTTTATATAATAGTTTTATTGGTCTTTTTGTTTTAATTATGTTCTTACTTCTCTACAGTGTTTTAATTGTGTGATTTTGTCTTATTGCTGTAAAGCACTTTAGGCAGTCTTTTCAAAGTCGTATAAGCATTACCATGGATTGTTCATTAACTTTAGTAGCAAACAAGTACACACAAATCGTTGTCATCCCTCTATCACTATGTGAGTACTCAACTTCAACAAAATCCACCTCTGAATCCCAGAAATGTGAAAAAGATTCAGTGTCATTTTATATTTAAGTCTGTGTGTGCTAAAAAAGAAAGAGAAAGCAAGTTGAATAGGGAAACCCCCTTCCAGTATGGCTGTCCTTCTTGTACAGCACAAAACTGTGAGGCTTAAACAGAGGCCTGATTGTGTCTGTGCTCTTCCTGTGAAGGACATGGACAGGAGATCTGCCTTCCTTCCCTTTCACTCGGGCACATGCCCATGACTCATTGTTTACAGGCTTTTCAAATCTGCTGCCCTCAAAGCAACCTTCCTGACAGGACTTTTCCATTCACTCAGAATGATGCAGTGCACGTCAAAGTCTCACATTGAAGCTATACACTGTGTTTTCTCACACAATTAAAAAAAAATCCCCCATAGCTGATTGGCTAGTTTTAAAAGGGGGAGGAGCTACTCAATATGCCCCACCCTGTCATTGTTTTTTAGTTGAAATTGCTTCACACATTAAACAAAGTTGTGCAATCTAAGGCACTTCAGAGAACTTTTAATGTTGCTTAAACACTTCTGGGTCGCCATTAAATACAAGCTGGCAATACATAAACACACAACCTGCTTGCAAGTCACCAAAAGTCTCATGTAAGACATTTGTGGACAGTTTTAAACACTGGCACTCCAAACCATGCCCTGATATGCATAATTAAATCCCACATCTTCTGTTTCGAATGGTGGAAAACACTTTTCTTGAATTAGAGCTTTGTTTACCAGCTATAGCAAATGAAAGCCTCCAGATGCCACCCAGCACTTTTTACAGCTGTATTTACGCACCACTGAAATATTTGGGACTCCTGTAGTATTCAGGAGTCTTAGCTGCGCATGCTAACCTAACCATGTGTTTAGTCTTGGCTGTATTTTTGACTTCGACCTCAAAAATATTTGAACTGCCCTATTTTAATAAAGAAATGTAGCCATTGACAGTTTGGCTTTCTTGAACACATGGGATGGAAAATGTGGATCTTTCCTGGAAATAATATTTCTAAATGAGCTGTTAACATGGAATTGAACCAGATTTTTTTAAAAACCCAAACAATACAAACATAAAAATAGAACAAAACAAAACAAAAATATTTTACAGACTTCAACAGAGTGTAAAAATCTTGATTTTCTATTGGATTCACAGACTAAGGTGATTGGCTGGGCCATTCGATCAGTTTTATTCTGTTTTTTGGATCATTATCTTGCTGAAATGTCCACTCTAGTTTCACCTTCATCATCCTGCTAATGTAGATGTTGGACTGAAGCAGCTAATACTTATTAACAACAAGGAAGGGCAGAGGGCTGCTGAAAAACTACTGAGAGATTTCAGCTGCTGTCTGGGCTTTCACTGCCTTTCTATACCTCTCTTTCTTCATGTGTTCAATACTTTTTTTCTGTATTTTATTTTATTACACAACTTAATTTTTAATATAATTACTTTAGTTTTCTTTGCACATATAGGTTTCTTTGGTTGTTACCAACATCCAGTGGAAATTTCAAGTCAACAGCACCTTTAGAAATATGTTTTACATGCAGGGAATTATTTAACCCGTTGCATTTGTTTACTAACTGTTGATAATTTTTTCTTTAATATTTAGGATAAACATTTCGCTTCATTCAATCAATTTGCTGTTGTTGTTTTTTTGCTTCTTTATTCAAACACGCTTTGCAATATTCAGATGTTTTGCTTATATTCACACAAGAACCACAATGGTAACTCGTAAAGAGAAAAAAATATCCCACTTTTTTTTATCTCCTAGGGCTTGAGTGTCCACATACGTGGACAGCACATTTTAGCTATAAAGTGGCTATTTAAAATACTTTGAATGTTTTATATTATACTACAGACATACAGTGTCATCCTGCAACTGTTTTTCACCATATTAAATGTCCCAAAACCTATTTTTAACTGTCCAAAATGGGAAAAAAAATAGTTTTTACTCTCTGATAGTCAAAGCAAGATAAAAAAAATGTCTATGTTATATTTGCATTAAAAAACATTCAGGAAAAATTGTTTATGTAAATTCGGACCACGGGTCCACATATATGGACATCATTTTTCTCTAAAAGTACATCATATCAAAAGATGATACTTAGATTTTTATTCTAATTAGGTTCCAATAAGCCCAAATAGCAAAGAGAAATAAAAAATGCATGTAAAAAAACACCTTGGGCCTTAAGAGGTTAACACCATTTCCTATTTTCACACATTATGACGGTAAAATGGGGGTTCATTCCGCTGTGGCGACCCCAGTTTAATAAAGGGACAAAGCCAAAAAGGAAATTAATGAATGAATGACGGTAAAATGGATTACACACAAAAAAATTTGCCAAAACTAACACCCTACCAAAGAGTTTCAGTCTCAGACTAATCAAAGTATGAAAAAAGGCACCCAGCCCAACACCCCCCTTCAGCAACCCCATCCATTCCTGTCCCATTCTCCTCATGTTGATATTAAAAAGCTTATGTGCTGCTGGTTTTTCCAGTAAATTAGAGAAAACAAAATCTCCTGATTAGTCAATTAAGTGCCACATTAGTCTGGGACTTAATTAAAAGATAGGGCAGCCTCTTTAAGGATCTGCTGCGATGTGTTAGGAATGTTTAAACAGGAGATTGAACAAATGGAGCTTGTTAAAACTTGCTGCGAGTCACTTGACATCTTACACGATTGCAACTAATGCTTCACAAACACAACGTCAGGCTGTGGCGCTCATCTGGGATGGGGTGCAAAGTGGTGCCACGCAACACCAGCTGGCACAACAGAAAGCAAAATCACAGGCTTGGCGGCCCGAAGAGCTGATGCAGGCACACGGGCGCATTCATGCAACAGACTGCTGGTAACCTGGGAAAAATCGCAAAGGATAATATATTCTATTCTATATGCGATTTTCACTATGTCTTTAATGTCTTAAAGATTTATTCTAGCATATTTATAGCGTGTAATATTATCTTAGTTGTTGTTTAAATTATTTGTGAGCTGACATTATTGCGTTTGTTAGTCACTTAGCAAAATAAAAAAAATCTGAACCTGTATTTTACCTACAGGTATACACTGTAAAAAATACTGGGTTCCACACGATCGATTTAAGTTGGTATTATTCGTTCATTCATTTTCTTTTCGGCTTAGTCCCTTTATTAATCTGGGGACGCCACAGTGGAATGAACCACCAACTTATCCAGCATATGTTTTATGCAGCGGATGCCCTTCCAGCTGCAACCCATCACTGGGAAACATCCATACACACTCATTCACACACATACACCACGGCCAATTTAGCTTACCCAATTCACCTACATGTATAGCACATGTCTTTGGACCCATGCGAACATGGGGAGACCATGCAAACTCCACACAGAAATGCCAACTGACCCAGCTGAGGCTTGAACCAGCAACCTTCTTGCTGTGAGGTGATCGTGCTACCCACTGCGCCACCGTGACGGCCTTAAGTTGCTATTCGTTTTTACAAATTTAAGTGGATTGAACATTAAATACTAATTTTAAATAAGTAGTTTGAAGAAACAGCAAACGTCAATTTTTAAGTGTATTGTGGGATTTCTATAATATATAATCTATGTTAATAGTATATAACTGAAAAGAACAATGTTTTACATTTGAAGGTAAAGATGATGACAATTTGAGTTTAAGTCTAGCAAGCCAAGTGTCTGAGACATTAACTTATTGTCTTTATGAACTTTCTGACCATCGGGCAGGGTCCCAGAGACTGTGCATTTGTCCCTACGAAGTTGTGGGCAACACTGCCAGGTAGATTGGATTAGCAGCACCTAAGCATTTGAATTGGTACTGTTATGCTGATGGTAACAGGGCAGGGGAAAGTCTGCCACCAGGCTGATTCCTGTACTTTATTTGAATTCTACAGTATGTTTAGATTGGTCTCCACCTCTATGTATCAGAACCCCCTAAAAATCTATATAAAATAAAGGGTAAAACAACCCTAGTCAAACCTCTCTTAAACTTCTTGTCAGACTACTCGTCAGAAGTCTCTTAGACATCTTTGTGACTGCAGCAATGGCAATTTCTTAACAAAGAATCATCCTTGAAGAAACAAGTCTCCTGGTCTTCACTTTTGAGTTCACAACACTATTTGTACTAGTAATTTAAGTTGTTTCTATTTGTTTCTTTTTTATGAATTTAATAATGCATTAAGCAAGTAATAATACATAATCAAAAGTGCATTTTCAGGTAATTTAGAAGGTCATATTAAGAAAGACATTCATTTATTCATTCATTCATTCATTCATTCATTTTCCTTTCGGCATAGTCCCTTTATTATTCTGGGGTTGCCACAGCGGAATGAACCGCCAACTTATCCAGCATATGTTTTACGCAGCGGATGCCCTTCCAGCTACAACCCATCACTAGGAAACATCCATACACACTCATTCACACACATACACTACAGACAATTTAGCTTACCCAATTCACCTATACCACATGTCTTTGGACTTGTGGGGGAAACCGAAGCGCCCGGAGGAAACCCACACGAACACGGGGAGAACATGCAAACTCCACACAGAAATGCCAACTAACCCACCCGAGGCTTGAACCAGCAACCTTCTTGCTGTGAGGAGATTATGCTACCCACTGCTCCACCGTGACGCCCTTAAGTGAGACATAATATTATAATTTCTTTTCAGTATTGTTAATGGAAATAGTTACATTCATTCATTTTCTTTTCGGCTTAGTCCCATTATTAATTTGGGGTCGCCACAGCGGAATGAACAGCCAACTTATCCAGCACATGTTTTACGCAGAGTATGCCCTTCCAGCTGCAACCTATCTCTGGGAAACATTCATACAAACTCATTCACACTCATACACTATGGACAATTTAGCCTACCCAATTCACCTGTACCGGCATATACAGTAATACCGGGATATAATATACTTATTGTGTAAATACATGTATTTTCAGTGTACTTGTGATTGATTAAATGCATGCATGTAATTGCATATGTAATGAATTTCTATAATTACATCTTTAATTACACTGCTGACCATTCCTTCCACCTTAACCCACCCTTAAACCTACACATACCCCAAAAGACCCGTATCCCACCTCAGGAGCACCAGAAATGTTCTACAATACATTATGAACACAGTAAGTACACTGTATTTATATTTTGATGCATACAGTGGTAGTTAAGGCCCCTCAATATAAAGTGAGACCAATCAAGAGACTAACAGTATTCTTGTTAACTTTTCCACACATTTTCCTGCCCAAAAAGTAAACTTAGGAGAAACACCCGAGCCATATTTAATATTAAAACAGAACTAATAACCCTATGACAATGCAACCTCTGAATAGTAAAATGTCCCTCTGGGTAGACATATAAACGCTCATTGACTTCCCCGGCGCTTGCGAAAATAATAATAGTGATCAGGTATATCGCGTCATTCTCAGGAAACGGCGACAGTAAATTCAGCGAAGATGCTCGCCAGCCAAATTCATATCCGTAATTTAAGAGATGAAGAAAAAGGCGGATATTTCCCTTTTGAGGCGGAATAAATTATGCATCATTTCATTCCAAAGAGAGGTAATATTATACTGGCTTTGTCTGTCCTACTTCATAAATCCAGAGCTTTAAAACACTCAAGAATGCACGCACACCAACACCATCCCTTTCACGCCAACACACACACACAAAAGACACGATTTTGTGCCGGTGCGGTGAGATTTAGGAGCCTGTACACTAAAACATCACAGTTCACTGGCTGTGTTGCCATCTCAGCGTCACATTCGATCCAGAACAATGCGACAGCTGACAGCTTGCACAGAGATTCATCCCGCTAAGCGGAATTATTTCTGCCACGTGTTAATTTATTAACAACCTGTGCATGCTCTAATGTAGTGAATTTGCATATACATTTTTAACCTGGAAGCAGCAAGATCATGAATATTCCTCAGGCAGTGGAGTATCTCTCTTTGTTAGTCACTTTCGATTCTTAGAAAAGGGACTGAGGCAGAAAGGAGAGGCCACAATCGCTCCCATCGTCCGCCAGGCACGTTTCTTCCAGGGTCCTTCCTTAACCTTTCGCTCGCAATCAGACGTTAAACCTTTTGCGTTGCAATCCACACGCCGTTTGACCTGAAATAACATAATAACGCAGGAAATATAAGTATATATGGGTAATGCAGAGCTCAGCGGAATGAGGATGGAGATTATTTAAGATGAATGAATGAACGGGTCCTGGTTGTCGGGGTGGCAGATTTTCCAGGAAGACCACAGGATGTGCAGCTATTATAGGGCACAGGCGGTTATTCCTGTGAGAGAAGACTGCAGGTGTGTGTTTCGTGCACCTGCGATGCTTCCTTATATTCCCCTGCGCATGCAACCATCAGATGCAGACATAAACACAATGCTGCTGTCACAATGTTACAAATCGTAGCTGTCAGCCTGACAGGTTGCCTCTGTATGGTGAATAAACAAGCAAAACAGAGACATAAACAGGTGTAGATGTTGTCGGAGGAGCCTGACAAACAAATCAAGAGCATCTGTATTGGTGTAATTACGGGAGAAAACAGATTTAATCTTATCTAACAGTCTTCAGGCTGATGATCTCTAGTCTGATGCATGCAGGGGGGTGATGAATTAGATTTGGTGCTTTGGTTGTTTGTCACTGATGTAAACATCCCATCATGTTTTAAGAATAGGACATCGTTCTGCCCTAAATCAAACCTCTTAGGCTACATCATATAAATGTGGATGAGGATGCGAAAAATAAATTGGGAAGATGAATCAACAAGCCACAGGGCATGTTTTACTTCTAAAATAAATGAAAACACTAATGATTATCATTTATGATTGTCAGTCCTCAGTTTAGATGGTTTAATTACCATCAAAGTCATTGCAAGATAAATTGGATGCTCCATATCTATGATTTTTTATATTTTCTCTTTATAATCTCACCTATTAACTCAAGTCCCCTTAAAAGTGTTGTTGTTAAAAGACTAAACTTTGCTGAAAAGCACTTTGGGTGGCCAGAAAATAGTTCTAAAGTTCACTTTAGATTTATTTGTGTCTAAAAACAAATAACAAAAACTTCTAATTCAATCAGGAGGTCGAGCCTTACCATTTATGGCTTCTAAACTCTGGAATAGCCTTCCTGATAATGTCCGAGGCTCAGACACACTCTCGCAATTCAAAACTACATTAAAGACCTATCTTTTTAGCAAAGCAAACACTCAACAAAAGTAATTATGAAAATAAATAAATAAAAATTCTAATTTTTAAAAAAATCTTACATTTTCATATGACTGAACTCTAAATTAGCCACTAAAAATGTAAAATGACAAAATGTAAAATAGCTACAATTCCTTGTGAGATCAGGCTGCAAAATTCTGCTATCATTTCCTCACCCTGGACAAGTTACGAACCAGTTTGACGTGTTTCGTTCTGTTGAACACACAAAAAAAGATATTTTGAAGAATGTTGGAAACATCATTACCTTTTATAGTTGGAAAAACAAATACTACACAAGTCAATGGTTACAGGTTTCCAACATTCTTCAAAATATATGTTCATTTACTACACCTTAAAACAAGTCAAAGGTAAAAGTAAAAGAGTAATTGACTTTCATTTTTGGTGTCAACTTGAACTTCAAGTGAGAAAGACATCTGTTGTCATGACTTTACATTTGTCTATTCATTTCCAGTTTTAAACTGTACATATAAAATATATCTAAAACGCATAAAGCACAAAGTAATTATGAAAAATAAATAAAAATCACATTTTTAAAGATCTTTAAGTAGGCACTTTTTAAAATCTTTAAACAAATATCTTTTCTCATTTTATTCCAGAGAAAATATGGTGAGATATATACACGCACGCTCTATCATAATGTTTTGATGCAAGTATTAAGATAGCATCAGATCTTCCTACTGAACGGCTTCGGTAAATATGCTTGCCAGATGTGACATGCCACAGAAAAAAAAAACAAAGCGATTAAACTGTTTATCTCTCATAAACCATGACTTCCATCGCTGATTGACAAAACCATAAATAGAAAAGTGTGCTGCAATTTCAGACCCATATTTAAAGGCCAGAAGAAAACAGATATCTTAAGGTTTTCTTTTTTTCTGTAGATAATTACCATCAAAGTAGGTTATGGCAGCAATAGCACAAGCATCACAGCAAACAAAAGTGCCAATCATTGAGAATGACTACAGGCTACTGAGGCCTTTCATTTAAGTGATGTTAAGAGCAAACAATCAAACCCCCTGCTTTGGTACCCACAACACATCCATATCAAAGAATGACAAGTAGCAAAGGTGACAACCAATTTATAGCTCAAGGACTGCGAACAAGCAAATAAACAGGCATTTCCGAACCACACGTCCAGTTCAATTTGCCTCTCCCATGGTTGAATGCATTTAGGGGACGCCGAAGAGGTGCAGAACTTTAATGTCTCGCTAATAAGCTAAACAATTGTAATCATTCACACATAGTCTTGATAAGCAGTTGTAAAAGTTGTTAAAACGTTCATGAAAAGTTACGTTTGCGCATCTCGTGTCTCTTTCATTTAAAATCCAAAGCCGATGTTGACTTCAAAAAGGCGAAACGCAGAAACTTTGAACCAGTCCATGCCCCGTCTGTGTCTGTGGGCTGGTTTTCGTGATCTCGCTAACTACCGCTTGCTGTCGTTCCATTGCCGTTGCTTCGCCTGCAGGTGAACAGAGATTAAACAGCATGCGGTGCCCTTGTAAAGCAGCAAAGGTTTTACGGAGGGGGTCTTTAAATATTTAAGGTGTGAGCACAATGAGGCAGAGCTGAAATACAAAATACAAACCTGCAAATCATTTACATTTCATTTGCCCGTGTCTATTTTACAGGTAAAACAATTTTAAGGAGCAAAAATTCAGAAAAAGTGAGATAAACGCAGGATATGACAAGATGTTTGCAATGAGGTGATTGGCATATGCTGGGAAAAAAGATGCCATTTACTGCCATTAGATGCCATTTACTGCCTCATCCCTAAAAATTGCACACAAAGAAATTTGAATAGCAGATGCTCCAGTTGAAGTCAGAATTTTTAGCTTTAGTTAATCATAAGCAAGTTGGAGTAATTTGCCAAATCATTGTATAACGATGGAATCTTTTGTAGAAGATTGAAGCAAAATCTTGCTTAAGGGGGCTAATAATATTGAGCTTTAAATGGTTTTAAAAAAATGAAAAACTGCTTTTATTCTAGCAGAAATAAAACAAATTCTTTCTCCAGAAGATAAAATATTATAGGAAATACTGTGAAAATGTCCATGCTCTGTAAACATGGGAAATATTTGTAAAAAAAAATATATGAGTGATTCAAAAAGAATACCACAACTTCGAAGATCTGTATTTATTTAAAGAAACATGATGGAACCTTGGGTAATTAATTAATATGAAGAGTACTTTTAGTAGAAAACAAGTTCATAGATGTTCAATATGACCCCCTCCAGACACTCGACATCAACACGAAAGTTGTGGTATTCTTTTTGAATCACCCTGTATACAGTATAAACATCACAGGAGGGCTAATAATGACTTTAACTGTATACAAACACAACTTATTTAAATAATTGTAATGAATAATTTGCAGAACAGGTTTATGTGCTGGTTTAGGTCATGGAAAAATAAAAATGACACTAAAACCACCCGTCTTGTCTAAGAGATTGAATTACTGAATCATTTATTAAAATGAAAAAAGCAAGCCTTGGTGATTGAATCATTGACTCACTTTGTTCATTTGAAAACAGATTCATTCAGAAACTAAACACTGGAGCTACACTGTAAAAAATGCTGGGTTCAAACAATTCCTTCATGTTGTCCCAACACAAATCGTTTAAGTTAACTTTTTACAAATTTAAGTAGATTGAACTTAAAACAATTAAGTTGCCCGCCCTCAACCGGGGGAAAAAAAAAATAAGAATTGTGTTGTTTCAATTCATTTGAATTAAGTAGTTTGAACAAGCAGCAAAAGTCATTTTTAAATGTATTTTCAGGAAAACAAAATACAGTGACTAAACTATAACTTGCTTAGTATTAATGTATTGCATTTGTTTGTGTCATTCACTTTCTAAATATAGCAGTTTTCATGTCGCATTTCAGTAGTTCATCAGCAATTTCAGGATCTAACTTTGCAGCATTTGTAGATTCATTCATTCAATTTCCTTCAGCTTAGTACCTGTATTCATCAGGGGTCGCCACAGCGGAATGAACAGCCAACTATTCCAGCATATGTTTTACACAGCGGATGCCCTTCCAGCTGCAACCCAGTACTGGGAAACATCCATATATCATTCACACACATACACTATGGCTAGTTCAATTCAATTCACCTATAGAGCATGCGTTTGGACTGTTGGGGAAACCGGAGCACCTGGAGGAAACCCACACGGGAAGAACATGCAAACTCCACACAGAAATGCCAACTGGCCCAGCCAGGACTCGAACCAGCGACCATCTTGCTGTGAGGCGACAGTGCAAACCACTGAGCCATCGTGTCGCACAGCATTTGTACAAAAAAAAAAACACAAATATTGAATGCAAAAAACATCCCTGGCCCTTGTCACAGTCAATTAAGTTGGCTAGGTAATGAGGCCATTTGCATTGTAAAGCGTCCCCCTCGTGTGAGGGTTTTAATGGGGACAGGACTGAAGAGATTAATTGAGAGTGACATTTCTTGAACTCTATTTATCCCCCCTTCCACGTCCTCCACGTCTTGCCTTTGCTTACCTGACTGACAGATCTACCTTTCAAACTGTAATATCTGAAAGGCCGTCCACTCAAACCCCCTCATTGACTCTGATGTTTAAAAAGGGCAGGATGGTACATTATGCATATGGTTTTGGCGATGTACAAAAAGTGCTTGACTTCAAGACAACTGATGGATTTGGGCATGTTAAAGGAACAGTTCAACCACAGATTTTAATTTGATGGTGATTTACTAACCATCAGGATATTCAACATACAAAACAGGCAAACCAATTAATACACATGGCTCCAGATGATATACTGAGTTCTTATGAAGCTAAAGATTTAATGTGTCAAAAAAAGAGCCACGTTTATTCTGACACTCTCGACATCTTCATGTATGTCTACACATTTCCAGCAAAGCACTGAAAGCACTCACCATTGTGAGATCATAATGTAACCAGTTCTCTAAAAGATGCATCTAATCTATTTTTAATTGATCAAGAAAATTGATAACCACTGAATTTAAAGGGATAGTTCAACCAAAATGTTTTAAAACTGTTCAATTCAGTTCACAGTAAGAAAAACAAATACTTTTAAAGTTAGTCGTTATCGGTTTCCAATTACCATTCTTCAGTACTGTATATCTTCTTTTGTGTTCAACAAAATAAAAAATAATGTCAATTATGGCCTAGTTAATGACTAATTTTCATTTTTGAGTGAGCTATCCCCTTTAATCTATTCACAATTTTACTGTAGAATTTTTTAAGGTTTAATACTGTAAAACAATTGGTAAAAGTAAAACTGGGGCTTTAGTTGACTACTTAAAAAGGTAAGTAAACCCACACACTGTAAAAACGCGATTAGTTGACTTCTTTAAAAATAAATGAGTAAAACTGTGGCTTTAAACGCAATTAGTTGACTACTTAAAGGTAAGTAAACCTATACACTAAAAGCGACTAGTTGACTTTATTTTTTTTTTTAAAGTGAGCAAGACTTGCATAATTATAAAACATAAGATAAGTCAACTTAACAGTTCCAAGTTCTAATGAGTTTACTTACATTGTTTTGAAGTAAAATCAACTGGTTTACTTTAACTAATCACTTTTTACAGTTTAGCCTTTAAATTACTCAGTAAATAAACTACTGTATGTGCAAATATATATAAACATTAAGTCAGCTTAAAAATTCTAAGTTAAAATGAGTTTACTTACATTGTTTTAAAGTCAAGTCAACTGGTTTACTTTAACTAATCATTTTACAGTTTAGCCTTTAAATGACTAACTAATCACTTTTTACGGTGTACCCTTTAAATTAGTACGTAAATGAGTTATGTGCAAATTTATATAAAAATTAAGTTAATTCAACTTAAAAGTTCCAAGTTACAACTGGCTTACTCACTGGTTATTAAGTAAAAGGTACTAATCGTTTATAGTGAAACAAAAATATTGCTGGTTTATAAAATCACATTGTATCATGATGAGACATTTGATTTAACCCCCTAATTATTCATCCACCATTATGAGGTGAATTAACATTTTAAGTGAACACAATCCAATGTTTGAAGGCCACAAAACTCCATATGGGACATTCTATCAGAAACGTACATTTTCACTTATAAAAATTGTGACAGGGGCTGACCTTTCAGCTTGTCCTCCTCACAAAAATAATACAAAAACCAAGCATAAAATAATACAATTCAATGACAGAACTCATCTTTGATCACTTTCAGCTTCTCTTCCATCAAATGATGTCACTTAATCTGAATTAATTAAAGGTGTAGCGCACGCATTTTATGTTAAATTAAATGCAAATGTGACAGGATTGACCGAAACATGGGAACAACTGTAAAATAGTTTTTATTTGTAGAATTTATTTATAATTTCATGTTTTAAATCAATTGATGTAAATGATAACAACTTAAACTTGCTATTTTTAAAGTTTTTTTTTCTAAATAACAATTTTTAGCATAAAAAAAAACTATCAAAGCTGTAGGTTCAATTGGGCTGAGGACAAGGACAAAGGGTTTGAACGTTTGTAAAGTGTTTTTAATAAAGAAAACAATCTGAGAACCAAATGAATGACCTTATGAATGAATTTCTTTACAGAAGAAGAGCTTTCAGTAATCAACCATTTGTCCATTTTAGACATTTTGGGGGTTAAATAATTTTTTTTCACTGTATTTTTGTTTTGATTTCAGGGACCGATAGTGTACGTTTCTGGTAGAATGTCCCATATACTGTATTCCCTATAATGCAGCATTGCTATGCGTCTGCAGTTCTAATAAGCAGCCATAATGTTCAAGCATCTGAGGGTCAGGTGATCATCTTTAAGTTCTCCATCATTCAATATCACAAATCAAACCGCATATTTGCATGTTCTCTTATGATGCAAGCACAGTGCAACAAGAACTCTGAATATGCAATTTATAGGGCTATACAAAAAGTCATTTTTTTCCACCATCCAGCATGGGGGAGGTGAAGGTGGTGGTGGTGGTCGCAGGTCTCTAATGACTTATTTAATATTGTAAGAGAAATGACCCGGGGACCAAGGAGCGCTACGTCTCTCCAGCCTGAAAACAGAAACAATGGAGCCACCTTAATTGTGACATTACAAGCGCTGGCACAGAGAGGAACAGAGGGGGTTTGATTAAAAGGAGAAGAGGTGGGTGACTTTGTGAAAAGGTCACTGCACACTTACCTGGACTTCTCAACTCCCCCACTTTCTGAGCCAGTAAAAAGGTGGAAGAATATGGAGGAAAAAAAGAACAAAAAGACAAGAAAAAAAAATCCCCCATGTGATTAGAGACGACTTCCAATATTTTCAGCAATGCCATTAGTGAAATAAGATGGTAATTTTCTGGCAGGCGGTATCTGGGCAGAAGATGAGGGGGGCAGCAGGTGTGAACAGAAGGAAGCACAGGTGGACAGTGTTGAGGTTAATTGAGAGGTTAACAGGGACAAAGGTTTGTCACAGGTCAGGAAAGACCAGCATCCTTTGGGAAAGGCTCCAGGTTCTGACTTATGCAATACAGGTGGCCATATGTTTGATGTAAAAACACAGCCCCAGTTTTAGAGTTGGACTTTAATTAAAGCAGGTTTTATTGGTTAGAAAAGGTGGCTGATGGCTGCAATTCTGTATGTATGCAATGTATAATGCATTTAATGCAACAAGAATGCATTCAATTGATTAAAATCTAAATTAAAGTATTCACATTGTTAAAAAATAATAGATTTTTTGCTCTTTTGAAGACTTGTGTAGCTAAAAAAAACAAGCCAAAATAGCTATGGGGAGAAAATAAAAATAAGAGACCAAAGAGTTGAAAACTCTACTCTCAGTAAAACAAATTGAGTATTATTCTGGAAATTTCTGATGACATTTCTTCTGCATCTAAAATGTAGCCATTAACAAGAGTATTTTTAAAATCACAACAAATGAATACATTTGTTATTCTGACCGATAGTTTCAAAATAATTATTTGAGATTTACAAATTATTAAAAAAAAAAAAAAAAAAAAAAAAAACTAAAAAACTGATCTTTATTGAATAAAACAAATATTTTATTTTACTCATGCCCACACTAAATACAGTGCTCAGCATATACAAGTACACCCCTCACAAATCTCTCTTTTAAATTCATATTTTTAATAGGCAGTTATACAATATTACATTTGTGCATATACATTAGATTAGTCAGTACTGAAGCCAAATCTGGAGTTCATCTAACAAAATAACTTACAATAACGCTCCAAAAACTAGTACACCCAAAATTATATGTTATAGAAAAATATTAAATACAAATTTAAACAAGAGGTTAAAATCAAGAAAAGCAAAAAAATGTAAACATTTAGTTGAAATTTCGTAGGTTGTATTTTTTTTTCGCAATATTTTGCTTGAATTTAATGATATTATCTTTCAAATTCTAAATATATTTGGTGACTAAAATATTATTTTACTAAATATACCTGTTTATTAAATCTGTTTTGTTTAAATGTACCAAAATACATATATTCAGATATTCTGAGAAATGGATAAAAATGTAAAGTTTCAAAATGGGGTGTACTCAAGTATGCTGAACACTGTATAATGTATAACACATTTAATGCAACAAGAATGCATTAAATTAATTAAAAGCTACATAAACGTATCCACATTGTAAAAATTATAACTTTTTCTTTTTTGCTCTTTTGAACCCTGGAGCAGTTAAAAAAAAAAAGCCAATATAGCTATGGGGGAAAAATAAATAATAATAATAATAATAATAATAATAATAAGAGATCATTTGAAATATCTCAGTTTCTTTGGTTTTATGATTCATAATTACTGTATGTGTTTGAGTAAAACAATTTGAGTGTTATTCTGAAAATTTCTGATGACATTTTTTCTAAATCTAAAATGAAGCCATTAACAAGAGTTAAGTATTTTTAAAATCATAACAAATAAAAGCATTCATTATTCTGACTAATAGTTTCAAAATAAGTATTTGAGATTTACAAATTATTTGAAAAAAAAAAGGACAAAAAAAAAGACCAGATCTTTATTAAATAAAACGAATAACTTTTTTACTCAAGCCCACACTTAATAAATCCAGAGAAACAGAAAATCAAGTGCCCTCAATTTTCCCCACATCGCTGTATACAGTTGAAGCCAGAATTATTAGCTCCCCTGTTTATTGTTTTCCCCAATTTCTGTTTAATGGAGAGAAGATTTTTTTTCAACACATTTCTAAACATAATAGTTTTAATAACTCATTTCTAATAACTGATTTATTTTATCTTTGTCATAATGACAGTAAATTATATTTTACTAGATATTTATTAAGACACTTCTATACAGCTTAAAGTGACATTTAAAGGCTTAACTAGGTTAATTAGGTTAACTAGGCAGGTTAGGGGAATTAGGCAAGTTATTGTATATTGATGGTTTGTTCTGTAGACTATCGAAAAAAATATAACTTAAAGGGGCTAATAATATTGACCTTAAAATGGCTTTTAAAAAATGTAAAACTGCTTTTATTCTAGCTGAAATACAACAAACAAGACTTTCTCCAGAAGAAAAAATATTATCAGACATGCTGTGAAAATTTCCTTGCTCTGTTAATTAAACATCATTTGGGAAATATTTAAAAAAGAAAAAAAAAATTAAAAGGGGGGGGGGGGGGTAATAATTCTGACTTCAACTGTAAAAGTACAACATATTACTAAAAATTTTAATGAATTTTTATTTCATTTAAGGTATTAAACTCCATTTGCATGTTCATATTCACTAACTACAAAATATAAAGAAATACATATATTTCAGGCAGCATGGTGGCACAGTGGGTAGCACCGTCACCTCACAACAAGAAGGTCGCTGGTTTGATCCCCGGCTGGGCCATTTCTGTGTGGAGTTTGCATGTTCTTTCTGGCTCGTGTGGGTTTCCTCCGGGTGAAAAGCCATGTGTTGAAGGAATTGGGTAAGCTAAATTGTCTGTAGTGTTTGTGCGTATGTCCTGGTCCTCCAGGTTGGGGGTTGAGCGTTGGGCTAACGACCCACCTCATTAAATTATGTTACGAAACACCAACATGGTGTGGCTAAAATGTCAACTTTGATATAAAAAAATGGCCCTGTGAATAGGTAAGTAAGTACACATTTCAAAATTGTGCATTATTCGCTGCACAGGATGTTGGTACTTTATATATCTGCCAAAAGAATAAACACTTCTATTATTCGACAAAAAGGCACACAGTCTTCTGACACCTTCTAAAACACCTCAGCCATTTTAATAAACTGTACCACTCCTATAACCTTTAAATCAATGTGGCATATCATCATGAATCCATCATTAACCAGTAAAATCTCTCTAGAGACATTACTGCAAATCAATACGGCAGTTATGATGCTAACGTATATACATTATATCCATCTCCAACCTTGCACAGGTGAGTCAATTACTGAATATATGAATACCTTGACAAATAGCACAGCTGCATCACATGCACCTTATAAACATTCACAGCACATACTGAGAAAAAACATGTGGCCAATTTTCTGTGAGTTATAATGACTCTACATTACAAGCCGGTACAGATGTCTTAGTCTCCAGTTTAACATTTTATTTTTTTTTAAACTGCAAAGTCGATGGTGCATTAACAAAACAATGCTTAGCACACATTAAAGACATTTAAAAGCAAACTGAGGACAAAGAGGGAAAACAAACATGGGCTGAATACAGTATGATGAACAGATAAAATGTGTAAGTTCTATTCACATTGTTTATAAACAAAAAATAAAAAGTTCCAAACTTATGCAACCTGAAGATTTTATATGAAGAAAGTATGATTATATTTTAGACATGGCTGTTATCAGATTGTCTAGTTGTTAGATACATGTAAAGACAAATTTAAGTTGCAATTAAATTAAAAATAACAGTGAATGTAAGTTTTAATTGGTTTTAAAATTATATAGTAAGCTATGAGAAGGGAATTTTCACATCTTTTTAAACACTTTACTCTTGATATAATGACCATCATTTATTTTGACCATGATTTACAGGGGATATACTCTAAATTGTCATTCAGCATAGCAAATTATATACCAAAAAACATATATTTTTAAATACTGTCAGGCATGTTTAGAACAAAAATCCGCTCAGAAATAGTAATCATCATTTTAAATCTTTATACTTTGCCACAATCCTTCAACACCTATGTTTGACCTATTTATTAGGTTTTAAATAACGTAAAATAATACAAATAGGTATAATCTTATACTTCAGAAAGTCATTTAGTTTCATTTGTACATAAATTTATCTTCTGAGCTGAATGACGACAAATCATTTCAACCATATTTAGATTTTTATTATAAAAAAACATTTGAAACGACATGTTATATGCTTAAGTATATAAAATAACTTCATCTAATTAAACTATGGGACCAAAATAGGACATATATATTAATATCACTATGTGAAATTTTCAAGCTTACTTCAATCAAGAACATATATGTTTTCTCCTTTAGGTTGCTTGTTATGAAAATGCATTGGTAACACTTCATTTTAAGTCACAATTCGGTGTACTATCCAATAATCAACTAACATACTGGCTTAATAAACATCTAATTAGCTGCTCAATATTTAGTAAGATAGTAGCTAGTTTATGGGTAGGATTAGGGATGTAGAATAAGATCATTCTTTATAACTACTATTAAATAGTTAATAACTTAATGTAGTTAACAGCACAAACTGAATGACCTACTGTAAACTAAAAATGTAAGCAATGCATTTTATTAATTCGAAAAGCCTTTACAGTAACTTCTATAGTCTCTTAAGTGAAGTCTGTGTTTGCATTTTTTTTTTCAGTGTAAAAGAGCCAGTCTTAGTCAGTTTGGAGTAATTGCGAGCCTCGCCAAAAAGACACAAAAGAACTAGTCAGAATCTGGAGAGGTAAAAGTCTGTAGAGGTAAAGTTGTTTGTTTTGAAGCGGTTTCAGTTGAAGGTTTCAGGTCAGTTCAGCCACACTGTGTTCTGAAGTGCAGTTTGGCAAGTATGTCATACAAGCAGTTTTTGACCAGATGAGTCAAACGCACAAACGTACCAAAGGCATTACGAACAAAAAAAAACAACTGTGTTAACTGGACGATGCTAACATTAGCTTATATAATGCCGACAAATGCCAGCTATTTACAATTCACAAGGAGGCCTCAGGCAATGCAATCTGATCTACATGTATGATTTAACAGTCAAGAAAAGCAATAGTGTATTCAGTATTCACTTAAGTACAGAAGCTAAAAAGGTGCATCTTTAACAGAGGCTTAGTAAAGGCAAACAAAAAAAAAGTCAAGTCATTTGGCGTCTGCATTATACACCGTTCTGTGTATCCAGTTCATCTTTAAAAGCACCAGCGAGCTAATTGCTAATGTGGTTTCAAGAACTTAGGGACATTTAATTAAATGAGCTACAGTAGACGCAGTTTAAATAAAGACTTAAATTGGCTATCACTTAAACAGCCCTCTGTGTTTGTAAGAAACAGTTCAAAATAAAAAAAGAAAAATCCCACTTAACACCCACAAAGGCTTGACCTCTGACAGTGTGAAAATGTTTCCACTCAAATTACAGCGATGTGCAGAGTGAGCTCAAGTCATGTGACGTCTACTGCTTTAATTTCAACATCTGCACGTTTTTAAAAATGATTAAAAAACAAAACAAAGAAAATATTACAAACCTCTGCAAAGAGATGACAACTCGGTCTAAACAGTAAATAGGACAAGCTCTGATATATTAAAGCATTGGATATAAAGCTGGATATCTAGTCTATGCACTTTTTATGGAAGCTTGTTTGTGCCACACAGGAATTGAAAAAGGAAAAGGTCATTGTGACTTTGAGGTGGAAAAAAAAAAAAAAACATGATTTTGACTTTCTTGCCAGTTTACATAAAAATGCTAATTACAAACTCGCAAACACTTTCTGAAATGAGACACAAATGTGAAATTCCAATTTAAACGGTAGAAATGAGAAAGACAAATTTGGCAGAAGAAGGAAAAAAAAAGTGAAAATCTCTAAATTGCAAAAACAAAGAAGCTGATTTATAAGGAATTAACTTGAAATTGTGGGGAAAAAAAAAAAAAAAACTAAATTGCTAGTAAAAAGCATCTCAGAAATACAAGATGTAAACTCTGAACTTTGAAAAAAGAATCTGAAAAGAATATGAAATATAGAAATATATATATATATATATATATATATATATATATATATATATATATATATATATTATTGTCAGTTTGATTGAGCTGAAATAAATTAACTTTTCTAGTCGATTCAACTAAAAAACAAATGACGGCAGATTTATTTTCAATAAGAATAAAAAAAGAAGAAGAAAAAAGATTGAGAATAAGAACAAAAACAAGTACAAGAAGAGCTAATGGAGTCATTTAAAGTGTAAATTTCAAGATATAAAGTGCCAATTTCAAGATATAAACTCATTAATGCAAGCAAAAATGCTAAAAAAGAAAAAGAATAAAGAAAAAAGAAAAAAACTCAGAATTGCAAAGTCAGATTTTCAAATATACAGTTTTGTAAAATATATACAGAATTCAGAAAATAAAATTTGATTAGAATTGCAAAAAAAAAGGACTCTTTTTAAAGACTCTATAACAGGAATGTCCAAACTCGGTCCTGGAGGGCCAGTGTCCTGAATAGTTTAGCTCCAACTTCCTTCAACACACCTGCCTGGAAATTTCTAGTATACCTAGAAAGAGCTTGATTAGCTGGTTCAGGTGTGTTTAATTGACGTTGGAACTAAAATATGTAGGACACCGGCCCTCCAGGACCGAGTTTGGACACCCCTGCTCTATAAGATATTGTCTGGAATTGCGAGTTTGGCAACAGGGTTCCATAACTTTTAGTCTATGTGAATTACATCATATATTTTTGTCTTTTTGGATAACTTTTAAACTTGCAAACTCTTCAGAAATGCGACACATAAACGTGAAATTCCAATAAAAAAATTTTTAGAAATGAGATATAAATTTGAAACTTGGAGAAGAAGAAACTAAAAAGTGAAAATCTCTGAATTGCAGAAAAAAAAGCTGAATTCTAAGTAATTAAATTGCAACTGTATGAATTTCAAGTTATAAAGTGCCAAGTTTAAGTTATAAACTCACAAATCCAAGCAAAATGCAAAAAAAAAAAAAAAAAAAAAAAACCCTGAATTGCAAAGGGAAAAAAGTCAAATTTTAAAACATACAGTTTTGTAAAATATACAGAATTCAGAAAATTCTATTAGAATTGGAAAAATGAAGACTGAATAGAAAGACTCTCTCTCTAAGATATTGTCTGGAATTGCAAGTTTAAAGTCACAGTTGCCTTTGTTTATTTATTTTTAACTCCATGACAACATGCTTCCATAACTTCTAGTCTGTTAGTATATGTGAATTACATCATTACATCTTTTTGTATGACCTTTACACTCGCAAACTCCTCAGAAATGCGACACATACATGTGAAATTCCTATAAAAATATTGTAGAAAAGAGAGATATAAATTTGGAACTGGAGAAGAAGAAGAAAAAAAAGTAAAAACCTTTGAATAGCAAAAAAAAAAAAAAAAAAAAAAAAAAAAAAAAAAAAAAAAAAAAAAGACGAATTCCAAACAATTAACTTGAAATTGCTAGAAAAACAGCATATCAGAAATACATATGAAATACAGATATAAAATGAATAAGAATGAGAAATAAAGAAGAGGCATAAAAACAAGAATAAGAACAAGTACAAAACCAAGGAGAGTTATTAGAGAATCATGAGATGTAAACTTGTAATTTAAAGTCTAAATTTCAAGATATAAAGTGCCAATTTCAAGAAAAACGCAAACAAATACACACTTGGAATTGCAAATGTATTCTAAAATATGCATTAAAATTGCTTGAAATAAAATTGGAATTGCAAAAATAAACTCCAAATACTGAGTAACTCATAATTGTGAAGTTATTGTCTGGAATTGCGAGATTAAAGTCACAATTACCTTTATATATTTCTAAATTCCATAGTAACAGGCTTCCATAACCTTTAGTCTATTAGTATAAATGAATTACATCATATATTGAAGTCTTTTTGTATGACCTTTACAGTCAACTTGAGCTCAGGAACAGATTTTACACACACTTCATGTCACTCAATACCTCTCACACACACAGATGCACACACTCTCTCTCATTCAACATCTGTCCTGGCCGTTGCATAAATGCAGTAGATTGTTTATGTTGGGAAACAGATTCCGCAGCACTCCATGCAGATCTCCAGGCAGTCCGAGGACTCGCAGCACGCATCCATAATGCCACAGTCCATGTCACAGGGACAGTTGCAGTCGTCTCCCAGGTCATCAGCGCAGCAGCAGCAGCAACAGGCTTCTGACGTGCAGGTGCCGCACGAGGCCTGAGCCACCACCATATTGCACAGAGTGAGAAATTCACAAAACAGGCAGGCCAGGATGCAGTGGACGCAGCAGTCTGCACTCAAGAGTTTTGCAGCAGGCAGAACAAGACAAAATGAAACACACTGAATGAACAAAAATATATTTGCTACTTCATTTTGTTTGAGATCATGTTTGCTATTTTGTTTGGGGTTGCCATTAAAAAAATAAAATAAATAAAAAAAATTAATAAAAAATGTAATTCAATAAAATAAATTGTTTTAAATTTTATTAAATTACATAACAAAATTATATATAAAAAAATAAATAAAATAAATAAATAATGTAAATAAATAATAAAAAAAATTAAATTAAATAAAAAATCCAATTAAATTTAAATAATAATAAAAATTTAATTAAAAAATAAGAGTAATAAAAAATTACATTAAATAATAAAAAAAAATTATTAAATAAAAAAATGTAATTAATAAAAATTAAAAATTAAATGAAATAATAAAATTAAATAAAAAATGGAATTAAATAAACAATTAAAAATTAAATAAAAATTAAAATCCAATAAAATAAAAAACGTAATTAAATTACATAATAATAAAATGAAAATTTTATTACAAATGAAAATAAATTAAAAAATTAAATAATAAAAAAATAAATTAAAAAATTAAATATTAAAAAATCAAATAAAATGAATGTAATTTTTAAATAAATAAATTTAAATAAATAAAGATTTTAAGATTAAATTGAACAAAAAAGATAGAAAAAAAGAAAGAACTAAATAAAGAAAAGATTAAAGTTACAAAATTAGAATAGGAGACAAGACACTGCAGGTATAATGCATAAAAAAATAAGTGATGATTATCATCATAATTCCCAAGTTGAAAGATTGCATTAAGATGTTTTCTAAAAAAGTTTTTAAATATGCCAATTTTTGGGTGAAATGTGTGCTAATTTGCATATATTTCTAGCACAAAAAAAATCTGAACATTGTATTCAAACACTTCAATTATTATTTTTTTGTAGTAAAGTCAGAGGATTTTATAGATTCTCTTTTATAGACACAGAATCTTTTTTATCACGTCATATTTCTTAAAAAAAAAAAAAAAAAAGACTGCAACAACCAGAAAACAAATATGTTCACATTTTTTGTGTAATAAAATGTATATAATAAGCCATATTATGCATAAACATATCTCTCTGTAAAAAAAAAATATATATATATATATAATACAGATATTAACAAAAATGTGAAGTTTGGTTTATATAAAACACCACTAAAGTGCATATTTACAGAAAAAATATATAATTTTTTATAGATTTTTAGAAAATATATATATAACAATTGAAATCAACAGACATTGATAATAGTGCATTAAAAGAAACACCTAAAAGTGTATTTTGGATGTTTTCTTTACATTAGACACTGAAAGAAAATCACTATAAAAAGTCATAAAAGCCTCAAAATTTACACGCATAAAAAAATTGTGTTTTCCTGCAGTGGCTTGCCTTAAATCATACAAAATTACAGAAAATCTTTATTTTTACATAAAGACCAATTTGATTTAGAACATAATGACTGACATGTAAAACTCTGTGTGTGTGTGTGTGTGTGTGCAGGTGTGCAAGACCACAACTCAGCAGCGGCGAGAGTGAAAGAGGAATCAGAGAAATTCAAAAGGAACGAATTGCACTTTTGGGTTGATTAGTAGCTTTGTGAATAATGGGGTTATTATCATGCAAAAGCACAGGGTTGGTCACGTAAAGCTGATTAACAGCGTCCAACATTTTCACCAGCAAATTGGTGCGTTAATGCTGCGGTTTCTCTCAAGTCTGATTAACATTTAACCTTTCTCTCGCAGGGCTGCCACATACTATGCCAAATTACTGTTGTTTAGGATGACATGGATACACAGTTTTGCAGGATCTGCTGGAAAATGCTATAAATAAAAGAATAAAATATATATGTATTTATTAACTAAACTAACCAAACAGTAAAGTAGCCTGTTTTTGAGAATGTACAGATTAGAAATATTTTTATCTTTTCATGTGGGGATATTAAATAAACATATTGGTCAAGGACAAGATTTATTTGCATAAATATAAACCAATATACTTATGACCTATACTTATTAAAATGCATAAGTGATCATATTGCATCACGGTATTTTAAATAAATAACATAAATACATAACGTCATTCGGACAAATGGGTAAAACCTAGTAGTTTGTAGGATAGTAGCAAAGTATAAATGTTTAAAATAACAATGAATTAGTATTTTGGGGCCGTGTTGTGATCACTAAATCGACTATTTTATAATCATCTAATGGTTCTTGTTTTAAAAAACTACATTCTTAGTAAATAAATCATTATTATGCTGATTTGTAGTTGAAATGTAGTAATTATTTTTTGCCTACTCACCAAGTTTGAAATTATAGCACACTATTCTGATGCTTAAAACTCATTTTTATCTTCAATCCATATGAAATAGTAATATTTAATAATATTTAAATAATAAATCAATTACCATAACCCAGTTCAGCCATTTGTTGGTAAATAAATAAATATTTCTTTATTTCTCTTCCTTTATTTTCCTTTATTTATTTCATTTTCTTTATTTCACTTCTTTTCTCTTCATTTCTTTTTCTCTCTTTATTCCTCTATTTCACTTTCTTTCTTTCCCTTCATTTTATCTTCTTTATGTTGCCTCCTTTCTTTATTTTACTTTATTTATCCTCCTTTTTCACTTCCTTTATTTCACTTTTATTTCTTCTCCCTTCTTTATTTTACCTTCTTTTTCACTTTCTTGCCATTTATCTTACTTTATTTCACTTTCTTTATGTATCTTGCTTTATCTTTATTTCACATTCTTTATTTCTTTCCCTTCCTTCTCCCTTCCTTCCACTTTCTGCATTTCCCTTCCTTCCTTCCACTTTATTTCTTTATTTATTTCCCTTCCGTCCTTCCACTTTATTTCTTTATTTATTTCCCTTCCTTCCTTCCACTTTATTTCTTTATTTATTTCCCTTCCTTCCTTCCTTCCTTCCTTCCTTCCTTCCTTCCTTCCTTCCTTCCTTCCTTCCTTCCTTCCTTCCTTCCTTCCTTCCTTCCTTCCTTCCTTCCTTCCTTCCTTCCTTCCTTCCACTTTATTTCTTTATTTATTTACCTTCCTTCCTTCCACTTTATTTCTTTATTTATTTACCTTCCTTCTCTCCACTTTATTTCTTTATTTATTTCCCTTCCTTCTTTCCACTTTATTTCTTTACCTTCCTTCCTTCCACTTTATTTATTTCCCTTCCTTCCTTCCTTTCTTCCACTTTATTTATTTATTTCCCTTCCTTCCTTCCTTCCTTCCTTCCTTCCTTCCTTCCTTCCTTCCTTCCTTCCTTCCTTCCTTCCTTCCTTCCTTCCTTCCTTCCTTCCCCTTTATTTATTTCTTTATTTATTTCCCTTCCTTCCTTCCACTTTAGTTCTTTATTTCCCTTCCTTCCTTCCACTTTATTTATTTCTTTATTTATTACCCTTCCTTCCTTCCTTCCTACCACTTTATTTATTTTTCTTCCTTCCTTCCTTCCTTCCTTCCTTCCTTCCTTCCTTCCTTCCTTCCTTCCTTCCACTTTATTTCTTTATTTATTTCCCTTCCTTCCTTCCCACAAATGTAACTGAAAAAAAAATTACCAAATAAATTTATCAAGAGCATTATCCCACAAAAATAATAATGCTGATAATAAGTACAAACATGGGTACATGCAAAATATACAAAGTAATGTGCATTATAGATTTTAAAAATGATAATAATAATAATACTGCAGAAATACTAAATAATAAATAAATAAATAAATAAATAAATAAATAAATAAATAAATAAATAAGATGCATGGTGCACATACTGCGATCCAGCATAAACAGTGCCTTAGAGCATAACAGTGAACCCCTACTAGTCCGGACGAGCGGCTCGGACCTCTAATCAACACTAGAACCCAAACCGCAGTGCATTGGAGAAATCACAGCGATGTGATGTGTATCGTTATCAGTCTAAACGTGAATTTGCATGGCTTTCATCAGTCTGTGGTGAGCTGTCAGAGAGAGAGAGAGAGAGAGAGAGAGAGAGAGAGGAAGAGAGGAAGAGAGAGAGAGAGAGAGAGAGAGAGAGAGAGAGAGAGAGAGAGAGAGAGAGAGAGAGAGAGAGAGAGAGAGAGAGAGAGAGAGAGAGAGAGAGAGAGAGCGCAAGGATGAGGCCTGAAGACCACTGGATGTTCATGTTTGTTTGATCAAAGTGATTTTTTTTTTTTTGTAGGCGGTGGAGCTGACCAGCGGTGGTGCTGTGCAGCCTGGACAGTGTTTGAACATGAAACAAGTTTGCATGCAGGCCCACCAAAGGCTTAAAACTCCAGCTTTTCTGAAAGGTCAAACAGACACACTTTCAGATTCTGCTGTGGAGACTTTTTACGAACTGTTGATTCATCTGCAATATAAATTAACTTGGTGAAATGTGAACAAAAAAGTTCATAGATTAACAGTTGCTCATATCTCTTGACTCATAGATGTATTTGATTTTTGTGCATTATGGGACCTTGACTTTTATTAAGATTTTTAGTCAAATTATTTTATTTTTGTTTAGATTGGTCATGCAAATTATGGAATAAAGGCTAGGTAAATGTTATTTGTTGTTAAACTGAAATAAAAATGTTCATTAATTAACAGTTGCTCACATCTTGTGATTTATGGGTGTTTTGATTTAGATTTTAATGCATAAGTGCATTATGGGACCTTGACCTATTAACATTTTAGTCAAATTATTTTACTTTATTATTTTTTAATTACGGTACAAAAACTAGGTAGATGTTATTTGTTGTTAAACTGAAATAAAAATGTTCATTGATCAACAGTTTCTCATATCTAGTGATTCATGGGTGTTTTCGATTTGTTACTTTCAAAGTGTATAACGGGACCTTGAGTTTTATTCACGTTTATTCAGTCAAATGATTTTATTTTTGTTTGGGTTGGTCATGCAAATTATGGAATAAAAACTAGGTGGATGTTATTTGTTGCTAAACTGAAATAAAAATGTCCATTGATTAACAGTTGCTCATCTCTTGTGATTCATGGGTGTTTTTGATTTATTTATGCATAAGTGCATTATGGAACCTTGACTTTTATTAACATTTTTAGTCAAATTGTTCTATTTTTATCTAGGTTGGTCATGCAAATTATAGCACAAAAACTAGGTATTTTTTTATGCACAAGTGCATTATGGGACCTTGACTTTTATGAGCATTTTTAGTCGAATTGTTTTATTTTTGTCTGGGTTGGTCATGCAAATTATGGTACAAAACTATGTAAATGTTATTTGTTGTTAAACTGAAATAAAAACGTCCATTGATTAACAGTTGCTTATATTTTGTGATTCATGGTAGTTGTCAATTTGTTTATACTTTCAAAGTGCATTATGATATATTGAGTTTATTAACATTTTAAATCAAATTATTTTGTTTTTTTTGGTTCTGGGTTGGTCATGCAAATGATGGTACAAAAACTAGGTAAATGTTGTTCGTTGTTAAACTGATTTAGTTCCACATACAACAATGGATGAAAATTAAGATACAACAGCCATTTCAAATCTCTGGATTTACAATTTATAAATGTGTTTGTGTAAAAAATACTTTTTAAAATTCTGTAAACTAATGACTTTAGCCTAATTTATTTCCAAAACTTTCAGGATTTCAAGTAAAAAATGGTCATTTACAACAAAAATAAATTAATAAACAAATTAAATAAGTAATAATAAAAAGATGCCAAGTTTTTAGACTTTTTACATTCATTTTAGACAACAGAATAGCCATGTTTAAACTTCAAAACAGATCATTAAATCAATATTTGCAATATTTTTTTTATAGATTAGTTTTTAATTTGGAAGAAATGCCATCAGATTTTATACAATGAAACAAACATTTACATGTCACTCTAACCCAAACCTAATAAATCCAGTAAATCCAGAAAAAAATTAAGTAAATTAATGAATAAAATTTAAGTGCTTTTTTTTTATAATTTCCCATAGCTTTGCATTATTTGTAATACAACAAATTGCAACAAACTACTAAAAATATGAATAAAAGTCAATTTAAATTAGTTAAATCACATGCTACAGGCAACTACTAATTATTACATATTTGTACAGTGTACTAGATAAGATTCAATGATTTGATTTGAGCCATCCTATTAAACAAGTATGAAAAAAAAAAACCACACGTGTCCATACCGATTCTCTCACTCTGTTTTCCTCGTCCGCTTTTTTTTTAACTAACAATTTCTTTCTAGAAACGGATTTAAAAGCTACAGTACATAATGAATTCCCTTGGATGTATAATTTATCAGCAGCGATTAGTGTGAATCTTAAGGAATGAGGGTCTGTGTAATGTACACAGGAGACGGCCTGCCTTATCTCCGCAGCAAAACCGACGTCGGCCCAATGAGAGGGTTCATGTTTAATGTCAGCCCGAGCAGAGGATGCCCAGATTTCGCTAGGCCAAAAAAACAGCCCCAGCGCCTCGGAGGAAATGGTTTGAGACATCTGGAAAACTCCAAAGGCTAACATCAAAAAGAAAGGCAGCGTGACATAAAACAAGCTGGAAGAGTCGCGAACCGGGAACGTTCAAAATGAAGAAAGACTGACTGCTGCATGAGTTGCACACGGCGGCTTTAGAGACCAAAAGAAAAGATGAAATGGAAAAAAAAAAAAAGAGAGCGAGAGATATATAGTGAGCAGTTAATTTGCAGTCAATAAGCAAGTGAGCACTGTAAACTTTGAGAAAGAGAGCTGCGGATACGCTAGGGAAGCTGCGAAGATGGGAAAAACATGGCATTACGATGCACCGCTAATGACCGCGCTAGCTTTCTGCGAACATCCCGCAGACTTAATTGAATTTGTCAGAGGGATTTTCGACGACTGCGTGCTTGCAACACAACACAATCACAAACACGCCATCACTCAAGGTCCTAACCCGCCCGCAAAGGAACAAAAGATCTCTCAATTAGTTGATTTTTTTCTGCTGGGGTTGCTGTTATCGCAGCCAGCGACGGCAGCCAAGAACACAAGGAATCGCAATCCCCTGAGCAGAGATCTTGTAAAGCTTTATTCTTCGGCTTCCCAGGCTGTTTAGAGGCTAATTTCACAGGCAAACAGATTATGGTAATCCGTGTAAACATTAAAACACAACAGCTTGCCGTTTTCCAGGGGGAAATTACTACTTGAGAGAGAACATATTGATTCAAAACACACTTCTACAAATAACACGTGCATGAACACAAGCTGTAATGAGACAGACTTATTGAACTGTTCACCCCCCCACCCTCTCCAATTAAGATGTGAAAACTATGATGCTTTTTAAGATACACATTTCTGGTAGATCCACATGGAGATGATAGAATTAGTTACACGCATCTCACACTAGGCTCCTACTGTACTTCAGGAATCGCCTGAGTGGTAAATCTGAATTTAAACTTTCAGTATGGGCAGACTTGCACACTTTCCTGCCTGTTCTCACACACTGGTTACAAAAAAATAAATAATTAAATGAAACAAAATAAATAAAATAAGAAACAAAATAAAATGAAATAAAAAATAAATTAAATTAAATAATAAAATTAAATAAAAATGACAAAAATAAAATCTATAACAAAAATCACATTTAATAAATAAATAAATAAATAAATAAATAAATAAATAAATAAATAAATAAATGCAGTGTTCATTTAAATTCATTTACATTAAATTTGTCCAAAAATAATCTACAATTGTCTTTGCTAAATCCAAATGTAGCTGTAATTATTTAGTATAAACCAAAGGCTACAAATAAATTAATAAATAAAAAAATGATCAAAATGAATGAATTACAAAATTAAATACTAAACAAGACCAAATAAATTAAATAAATCACTAATGACGTATTATACATAAATTATGGTCAATATAAATGAAGCAAAAGATATAAATAAATAAATTAAAGAATAAATCAAAAATAAATTAAATACAGAATAACACAAAACACGACAAATCAAATCAAAATTACTCAATGATGATGTACTAAATATAAATAATGGCTAATAATTATGAACCAAGACTATAAATAAACAAATGAATGAAGAAATAATTGAAAAAACATGGAGATATTAAAATACAATTAAAAATTAAGAATGAAAAACACTAGTTTTACTCAAATACTTTAATATATATTTATTGAAATTAATTTCTAAACGACTAAGATACTAAATAACAACCATATAAAATAATTCAAAAATAAAATACTATATTTTAACCTAAATTATAACAAATAAATGAATTAAAAGTAAATCAACAAACAAATTCAACCATAAAATATAGCATTTTAATAATATAATGTTTATTTAAATTAGTCCAGTTAGTCAGACTTTATAAATTATGGTTAACTATGAACCAAAGACTATAAATAAACAAATGAATAAAAAAATAATAATAAATAAACATGAAGATATTAAAATACAATAAAAAATTTGAAATGAAAAAAACAAAACAAAAAAAAAACACTAGTTTAACTCAAATACATTAGAAATGAATTTGTTCAATAGATCTATATTAAAAGACAGTCATACAAAAAATTATAACAAATAAATATATTAAAAGTAAATCAACAAACAAATTCAACAATAAAATATAGCATTTTAATAATATATATTTTTATTTAAATTAGTCCAATTAGTCAGATTTGATAAATTATGGTTAATAACTATGAACCAAAGACTATTAATAAACAAATAAATTAAGAAAAAAATAAATAAATAAAGATATTAAAACACAATAAAAAATTAAGGATGAAAAAACACTAGTTTTACTCAAATACTTTAGAAATGAATTTGTTCAATAAAAAAATATTAAAGACGGTTATACAAAAATGGCTAATATATTAAATAACCATATAAAAATTTATTTAATATAAAATAATATATTTAAACCTAAATTATAACAAATAAATGAATTAAAATTAAATCAACAAATTAAACAATAAAATATAGCATTTTAATAATATAATGTTTATTTAAATTAATCGTGTTAGTCAGATTTTTGATGACTAAAGGTAAACCAAAAAAAAAAGATATATAATAACTAAAATATTAAAGTTATTATTACATTAATAACTAAAATTTAAAGGCAAAAGAATAAACAAAATAAAAATGTATACAGTTGATAGGTCCCATTTTCCATTTCTAAACTACCATAAGCACAATGCCGAAATCATCAAGCCATTCAATTACATTTCTAAACCCAATTGAGCCAAGCGCAGTCACTAGTGGAATCCCAAGACAGTGACAGTCACCATTCCCAATTTATGCCTTCTAATTCAGCCGAATGCAGTGTCTAACGAAACACACAAACTGCTTGACAGAGAATCTGAAGTGCTCAGCAGGTGCAAGACTCTCCCTGATTTAAAAGGGTTATGGTATCAGACAAGCATGATTGAACATCTCGCAGTAAAGAAAGCGCAATGCATGATCCAGGAAAGCAGCGGCGGTACACAGACGAGAGAGAGAAAGAGACGCTCTTAATGAGAGGACACTGTGAGAGAGGGCAGCGATGGCCCCTGCTGAGGTGGGGTTGACACATGGCAGACCCCCCGCTCTCGCCAGTCTTGTTAAAAGGTCACACCTTGGTGACCATTACTAATGCACCAGCGATCTCCTTCATTACTGCCCTCTCCTTACCATCACACCTGACAAAGTGCAAGCTGCTTTTTTCAGCTCGGCCTTCTGTTTTTCCTTCCCATTTGCGAGACAATACAACACCATGGAAATAAAGAGATCAGTCTGGATGGGCTTTATGAAAGATGAAGGAAAGCAGTGCATTTGGAGCAAAGTCGCAGATTAGTTGGGGTTAAAGCGTAGAGAGGCGGACAGCATGGATGAACAGAGCAAGGGATCTCAATTATAAATGTGACGTATGCATAAAAACGGGGTGGAATAGTGCCTATGGCGCTTCCCACAGAAAACTTAAACGTAATGGGAATGTGCAGAGCTTTAAGTAAATGGAATAAACATAATTAAAGGTCCCGTGAAGTTTTTTTATTTGATGTTTGACGTAATCTCAACTGTAATATGAAGAGAGGGTGGGACATACAGTAGAGTAGCTCCTCCCCTTTAAAAAAAAAATCTGCCAATAGAGTATTGTTTTTATCACAGCTCTGCCAGTTCAAGCCAGATCAAATGAAAAGCAAATGAGATTGATGGGGGCGGAGCATGTCATACTAGAACGCATTTTAATTGGTCAGAAGATTATAATATTGTAATATGAATATAAGTTCACCAGATGATTTGAATAGCTTAATTTGGAAAGATTTACTTTTAGATCGACTGGGATAATCCAGTCTTTTTCCATTCAGTGCATCTGCATAAATAATAACAAATTACATGCAAAAATAAATAAATAAACAGTGCTTTATGGTTTTCTGGGGAGTATAACAGTATTCAAGTACAGAAATGTAAAATAATCAAACATAAAATGACAGTCATCGTGGTATAAATAATTTAAAAATATAATAATGATATCGATGCTCATAAACCTATTTGATTGAACTTTAAATCATCATACACTGTAAGCTATAATAACTAATAAACAGATATTTATTCTGGTGTACTTTTAGGTATGTTTCTATGCAAACATTTTTATAAATGAGACCCCAGATGCATGTTTTTGTGTGAGTGTATGTTTGTGTGTGATGATATGTACCCTCTGGAGTGGAGCCGGGTTTATGGGAACCCGTAGAGCTGCTTTTGCTCCTCCTGCTGCTGTCGCTGTTGACCGACAGGCTGGAGCGAAGCTTTTTCTGTACACGGTGAGAGACGGGTGATGGAAGCTTCCTGGGCTCTGAGGTGTGGACGGATGGGGGAGGCTGTGTGACCCCACGGGGTGTGCCATGGCCGTTACTTAGCACCGTGTGCAGGCCGTTCTGTTGCCTGGAAGCCTCTGCATCGACGGGATGCTGCAGGGATGTTGCTGGCTTGGGCAAAGGCTGAGGCTGAGCTGTAAAAAGAGAGACACAGATCAGTAATTGTCTGTTCAGACTAGAGAACTTAACAGCTCTACACCAAATTATATGCTTTTTATATGTTTTATAATAGTTTAAAATGTGAAACAGAAAACAAACACTTTGTGAATCATTTTGAAAGTTCATGTAAATTATAAGAAATTAATAAATTATGAAATGTGTATCTAACAAATACATACAAAGTGTGGTTTATTTATAAACTAATTTTGAGAGGATCACGTGCTTATGATTGAACACGGCTGGTACCGTATCAGCTCCGTATATTGCGCCAATCAGATGAATACTGACTCACTATCAATTTTCCACTCGTCATCTTCGTCCTGAAGAAGCCCCCTTCCACCCCTACTCCCTCTCCTGATAAGGCGTCACGGAATCCCAGTGGTTAGCACTGTTGCCTCACAGCAAGAACGCCGCTGGTTCGGCCCCTTACAGGGCCGGTCGGCGTTTCTTTGCATGTTCTCCCCATGCTCACGTGGGTTAACCCCAGGTTACCTGGTTTCCTCCCACCATCCAAAGACATACAGCATAAGTAAATTGACTACTCTAAAGCAGCATCTTAACAAAAACTCTTAGCCAGCATATCTCAACACGTTCACAATCAGGGGAGTTCTCGAGACCTACCTGAGCTCAAACTCCCCTCTCGCCCTTCAAACAGGAGGGAGCCCCAGGCTCGAGGATATTCTGAGCTCAGGGCTCTCTCCCAGGACAGCATGCCAAATACGCTTTATTATCAATCATCAGCTAAGTGTGAACTCTTGAAATATTGATAAGTTTACATAAGAGGCTCAAAGGTTCCATCATGCCAAGTTTAAAATGAAGATTCTGGAATCCATTCCAATTCATGGGTGGAGCTAAAAATCTGAATTGGCATACTTTGCTCAATGCAACGCTGTGATTGGTGGAATTTTCTGCACTGCATAAAGGTTAATGATGTATATGGTGTTCTACTATTTACTGTACACAACTGATTTATTTATTAAATGTAAAAGAAGAGGTCTGACTTTAAAGCTTTTGAGTAGAGATGCAATGAAATCAATATTCTAGGCTGAAACTGAAAATTTAGGATGCACTTAACTAAGCACTTGAAACTTAAAATATTTTAAAATACAAGTAATTATTGCTAAGTAATCTTGTAAGACTTTTTAAATTTAGTTCGCTTTAAATGACACTGATTTTAAAAACACAAGCCAATAAAATAACCACATTTTACGGAAATTAAATTTATTGACTGAGTTGAGAGGAAGCATTTATATTACATATATATTTGTATTTTCTAATGCATTTTTTTTATTCATTTTTTTTTTTTTTTAAATGTACTGTATTCTAAAAATTTCTTCTGCGGAGATTTACAGTTGTTAGATTTACAATATGACAAGTCATCTAGTTCTCCCAAAAGACACGGAAGCACTGTGATTCATGAATGCAACCAGCACTGAGAACTTGCAGTCTTCACGCACATCACACACATGAGGTGTGTGTGGCCTGAACCTAGAGACTGATGCAAAAATAGTAAAGGCAAAGTGAGTAAGTGACACTAGCTGGGAGTTTTATGCATTCTCCTTCAGGAAATGCACCTCATGTTTATTGGGCTCCTTTGAATTATTCATCATCTTTCTGAATTTCCTGGATTTTTCCTTGCCTTCATACAACAACCTCTGCATTTTGTCTGGTGTGTTGTAAGGCACAAACATATGATCTTCTAAGAAACCATGTGAAATGAGTTCTCTCTTAATTACTTTTTTCTTTAGGTGGGAGGTCCAATCTGACTGTGCCATTATTGTTAACAAGAGAAGGAAACCAGTCTGCCTCCTTATAACAACATATCACCCTGGGAAGACGCTGACGGGAATGTAAAATAACACAATTAAAAACAGGCCATGGCAGCCTCATCAGCCAGCTGTCCATCTGCATGTACACTACGCCAGCAAACAGGAGCGCTCACACTGTCAAACATATGTAGGGACTCAACAGGATGCTCTAAGGGCTATCAATAGGCGTAAGTTGTTTAATTGTCATTCAGTTTAAGCATATTTTATTAACTGTACACAAGTTATAGTAAAAAGCTGGTCACTAGAGCAACTGTTTTAATACTAAAATCGGAATGATTCTGTTATTTAATTATTGAAATAATTCTGTCTCTGACTATAAGTACTTTTAAAGCACATATTATCTACTGAAATGTAAAGTATGACATTAAATGAATGCTACACTATGTAATAAACCTTTTTTAATGTAAGAGTTTTAAGTTGTAAACCATTCAAATTATCATAAAGAACACATTGAAGTCTTTTCAACCACTCTCTTTCAGCGGAGTCCCTGTTCTTTTCAACCTATGTTATGTAATTCATTAAAACACTGTGATCATAGTGTATACCAGGTTAAAAGATTCAGCAATTATCATGGCATAAAAATTCGATGTCTAATCAACAGTTCAAATGAATGCCTAAAATACAATAAAAAATAAAATGCTGATGTAAACACTTGAGTAGGAGGAGATTAAAATAACAATTATTTTACATCAGTAAAAAAGGCATTTTTGTTGCTACTTGTACTTCTTTAGCAGTGGGTAGCACATTCGCCTCACAGCAAGAAGGTCGCTGGTTCGAGCCTCGGCTGGGTCAGTTGGCGTTTCTGTGTGGAGTTTGCATGTTCTTCCCGTGTTAGCGTGGGTTTCCTCCGGGTGCTCCGGTTTCCCCCACAGTCCAAAGACATGCGGTACAGGTGAATTGGGTAGGCTAAATTGTCCGTAGTGTGTGAGTGTGAGTGTGTGTGGATGTTTCCCAGAGATGGGTTGCAGCTGGAAGGGCATCCGCTGTGTAAAAACGTGCTGGATAAGTTGGTGGTTCATTCCGCTGTGGTGACCACGGATTGATAAAGGGACTAAGCGGAAAAGAAAATGAATGAATGAATGAATAAATGATAAAATACATTTGCTTTAAGACAATTAGTATTAAGGCTGCACAATATATCGTTTTAGCATCGATATTGCAACGTATGAATCTGCAATAGTCACATCGCAGGATCTGCAATGTTGAGTTGGGATTCTAATTAACCAGAAAACACATGAGCATGCAATTTGTGGAGTTATCACAAAGATTAACATTTTTTATTTGAATGGGTTTTTAAAACCTGTGACTGTATAAGATTTCAAGCTAATTTAAACCAAGAAGCTATTAAGTTTGAAGCTTTGACAAACATTAATCGAATTTAATTATTTATAAAATGAAGCAGTGTTGCCAACTTAGCAATTTTGTTGCTAGATTTAGCAACTTTTCATACTACCCTAGCAACTTTTTTTTTCAAAAAGCACCTAACAACAAATTTAGCCATTTTTAACATTCATTTGGCTACTTTTAGCAATTTTTAAATAGTGACTCAAAAGAGCAGTGGCTGCAGGCTTAACCTATTTATTGTTTATAGGCGCCTCAGAGAGTAGAGACATGACGGGCTTACGCTTGTCAGATACTACGTGATGACGTCACTGATATGCAAATTTGTGTGTGACGTCATCTGGCAACATTTAGCTACTTTTTGGGCAGGCTTTAGCTACTTTTCATTGGAAATAGTTGGCAACACTGCAATGAAGACTATACAGTGTTATTTTACATATGATTATTGAATATCTGTACCTGAATACTGTTAGCTTCCACAGAAAACAGAAAAACATGGTTCATTTCATTTGTGTCTTTGTTTTGTTTATTCATCTATAGTTTTTTACTATAGTACTGCTTTTTAAAAATATTTTATGCATGATTCATTTACCTTCAAAATTGTCCCAATTATTCTAAAACTTTGAATTCTTTCCAAATAGTCAATGTTGTGAAATTATATTCATATCTCAGACAAACAAAATATCGCAATGTCTGTTTTTTTTTTCAATATCGTGCAGCCATAGTATAAATAGTTACTGTATATGTAAAAGTTATAAATCTGTTTTGTTTATTAAGTGGCACTTTACTCTCCAATTCAACAACTTCCCTATGTCACTACTTGCTTGGTGTCCGCCTTGTGTACTAAGCTTTCAGAAATGTATAAAAGCAACAGCAGTTATTAGAAAGCAATAATTTATTAAATGATGTTTGTATGTCAGGTCAGTCCACCCGGGTCAGCCCAAATGTTAAGTGTATTGCTCTAGGGCACAGCAGTGCTGGTTTATACTGTAGATCCCTCTGTTGTAACATCTTGAACCAGACCTGATCTTTAACCACAACATTACATTACCTTCGGCTTTGCCAGACTGCCTCAAAAGCAGCCCAGTAAAGGAACGCATCGCACATGCATCTTGCAATACGTTGCCAGAACAACAGAAAAGAGAATGTTGTGGGCATCTGGTGCACACTGATAGGATCACACGGGCCCGACGAAAGCCCAAAGGCCAACGCAACCCAAAAGAAAAGTTCCCCCCTCAATGAAATATAAATGCTGCCTTCAACCCGAGGTATGATATGTAATAAAAATTGAATAGGCGCACTAAGCGCAAAAACAAGCATTGTCTCGCAAACGGTGATTGTACACAGTCTGACAGGCTGCATTAAAACACCATGTTATGGTGCGGATGGGAGGGAGGGAGAAAAAAAAAAAAAAAAGAAAACAGTCCAAATTGGTCTTCTAACCGCTCTGCTTCCAACATATCAACAACTGTTGAGAGTGTACATTTGTAGTTGAATAATACATGGTATTCCTCTACACACTCTGTCAAACACATCACAGGCAAACAGGGGGTGAGTGCTTCTTGACTGTCTAAGCAGCATCCCAATTTGGTCCCCTGGATCTGACAGCCTCAAATATCCTGGGAGCATTTTTAAAAGGCCAGTGTTTGATGGATTCATGAAGAACACACAAATATAATTGCCATTTGTCACCGCGTGTTCGGCGCACGCCCTACGCGGGGACGGCGAGCCGGGACACCCAGGAGAGACGCCGCGCCACCGTGGCGGCGTCGCTTTCTATGTAAAACTGTGGATAAACACCCCTTTTGCCTTGGTGTCACAGAAAATAGCTCCGCTGGAAGAATTCGAAATTGTACCCCAAAGACGTGGAAGCAGAGCATGGCGGACCTCCCAAGAACGAATATGTATGAACGTCAACGGCGTGGAGCGGCATAAACAAGACGGCGGAAATTCGGTCAAGCAGGAGGGATGTCGGAAAGGAGGTGAGACGGGGCAGGATGTTCTCTCATTTGCGCTTCTCTCTATGGAGACTGAAAGGTAAAGAGAGAAAGAAAAAATAGAAAAGTAGGTCCCTGTATTTTTGCGGCTCCAGGCCTTTTAATATTTCATCCGGAGAGTGGAGCTGTTTGCTGTGCCCCATTAGGACGCCCATCAAACGGAACATACATTAATTCACTTGTCAACTCATGTCATGCAGCTAAACAGCCCCCATCCATTTCTTATCATCATCTGCTAATGGATAACAATCATTACCTGTACAAAAGAGTTGGCCAGCGGAGAAAAAAAAAAAAAAAAAAACGCAAAGTACTATTGGTCGACGATGAGAATGTGAGGGTCAAAAAACAGCTGAAGTTCAACTGATTACATTTGTGAAAAATTCCCTTTAAACGGTGTAAATTTTGCGTTTCTTGATCTTCCCTCTGAATGGGTTGACTGAAGGTACAACTTCTAACAAGAATAATCTGCAATTCTTTGAGGCTGGATTGACAATGTGGTAGGGTAAATGTTTCACATTAGTTGTTACTACAAACAACACAATCCGTGTGAGAGTTAATAACAAATCTAAGTCTTAGATTTTTTAAGAATATCGTTTTACAAACACATTTTAAATGATACAAAGTTCATATCATTTTAAAACAATAATAAAAACACTTTAGTTTATTAACTAGGGATACTCCGATAGATCGGCATCGGCCAATAATCACATTTCATGACTCGATCGATACTCGCCAATCTGGCTGATCTCATGAACCGATCGCAGAAAGGTCTGTGTTTTTGACAATATTGCAAGTTCACTAAAAGCTGACTGGAATTTTTTAGATGTAAACATAAATACGATGAACATGAATATTTAAGAATATAACTTATTGTAATGTACTTATTGCAATAAACAGTAGTTTATAGGCCTATTTCCTTTTAGTAAACAAGTATTTGATTAATAGGTGTGGATTTTAACTTCTTATGCATCAAATATGCGCTCCGAACTTTTTCTTGATTGAGACGCGTTGAATTCTTCTTTCATCGTTTGCAGTGTTTCCAAATTGCATTTTGTAATTTGTATATCTGCGTATATCTATTATTTTCTGTGGCAGTTCATTCCACTGTGGAGACCCCTGATAAATAAAGGACCAAGCCGAAGTAAAATGAATGAAGAAATTTCTGTAAAGCTGCTTCTTGCCATGACATGTTCACACCTAAATGGTTATAAGAGATGTGTTTAAGGTATTATATGCAGTATCCTTCATTCATTCTCTTAGGTAAGGCGAGATCTTCTCTTTAGGTTCATACTTAAAGGGAAAAAGTGCTTAATACATTATGAAGCTTGAAGCATTAGAATTGGTACTTAGTATCGGCCAATCACCATGACAAGGAATCAGTACTCGGCTGCAAAAATCCTGATCGGAGCATCCCTACTATTAACTAGTGGCTTATTATATATAATATATATATATATATATATATATATATATAATATATATATATAATAGCAGATCGCATTCATGTAATACGAGCATGCAAATCTCTTTGCTTGCGTGCCGATTTCCTCTGTTCGTGCACAAAACGTCTTGCACACCCTCAAATATACTCTGCTCAAGTGCAGATCTTTATGTGCGCTGACTAATAGACATTGCTGTAGTGCGATTTAGTGCGTTTTTGTGTGTTTTGCGACATTGATGCGTCCTGAAGTAAAGTGAAACGGCTATAAACTCCAGCAAGATAAAGTCATTGTATGCAGAGCCAATGACCTTTATCAATAAAGTATACTTATATGGAAACTGTGTTCATCTTAACTGAAAGCTACGCCGTGTTCACGCATCACACAGCTGTCAGTCAGTCAGTCAGCATGTCACCTTAAAGGGTTGAACAAATAGCGCACAGCACTACGGTTACAGAAAAGTTTGCGCTGTTTAATTCACTTACCTTTCAATATGTTTTTGTGCGATTATAACCCGCTATAAAAAAAACACGACTGAATGTTTTAAATGCGTTGTAATGTAGCCGTGGTGGGATGAATTTTGGTGTGGCGGCCCGCCACGGAAGAATGAATGTAGCGGAAACCTTGCTTTCTATTAGGGTTGCATGGTATATCGTTTTAGCATCTATATCGCAATGTGTAAATGCGCAATATTCACATATCAGGATCTATAATGTGCACTCAGGATTACAGTTAATAATCTATAATCCAGGTACAATTGTGGAGTCATTTCAGTTTAACCATAAAATTGTGAAAGATAATCAGTTATGTGTGTTTTTAAGGCCTGTAAGCATTTTAAGTGAGTTTAAAGCATTTGGGCACAAGGATAAATTGCATTTTGTAGCTTTAACAAAAATACATTTTATTTATGTATACAGTATAATGAAGATCTCTATTAAACTTTATTGTACATTTGATTATTTTATTTCTGTACCTGAATACTTTTAGACTCTTTATATCATTGCTATTGTATTTATCTATGCTGGTCTATTATATTTTTTGCAGATGCACTTCCCTTTCGATATAAATGCATAAAATATTTTAAAATAGAGCTATTCAAGTTAAGATATCGCAGGAAAGAAAAATATTGCAATGTAAGTTTTTTTTACAATATCGTGCAACCCTATCACCTATCTAATACCTAAAACCAAATATTAGTTGCGTGACCAAAATTAAATATATTAATTTATTTTAAAATAAAAAATATTATTATTATATTATTATTAGTAGCAGTAAAGCACAAATTTTCCAATATCCAAATAAGCTATTTTTATTTTCCAAACAACATCCTTCGAAAACTTCTAATAAAAAAATATTAAAATATAATCCTTGAGACTTGGGCTTCTGTATTAGAATTTGTTTAGCTCTGTGTGTATAATATGAATGCAACACAAATAACTGTTTAATGCTCCATGGGCCCGTCTCTCTGATTGAAATGCTAATTTGCAAATGTGCACTGACCTACCAAGAGAGTTCCCACCATCTCCCAAAACAGCCCGGGGTGGCATTTCTCCTAACAAACACCTATGGCAAGCTTACACCTTTCAATCCAAAGCAATACACTCTCTCAGTTCAAAATGAAGTCCCCGTATTTATAGAAACAAAACCATGGGAATTTGGTTGGAGGGAAGGAAAGCAGAATGAATATTATTAAAAAGGGCTGGGATGAAGAAAGAAAAAACCTCCAGCATATTAAAAATCGTTTACGACTTGACCTTCCGACTCTGTGGCAAGGTCTTACTTGCCAAGAAAAGAAGTAAAAGAATTATAATTTTCACTTAGGTGATCTACTGCCCGAGCTCAATCCATTTTGTAAACAAGAAGGTGAAATAAAACGTACAAGGAAAGGTGAAAATTGCACCAGCCAAACCCAGAACTTTATATTCTTATATGTCTTATATGCACAACAGCCATGTATATTTTTTAGTTAAGTTATTTCAACTTTCATCCAATTTGTGCATTTAATACATTTATTTGAGACTCTTATGTGTCTTGATCACAGTAATTGCCCTGTTCTTGGAAGGCGACCCAAATGTCACATGCCAGAACTATTTTAACTCTATTACGGCACCTCCTCTGGTTTGCTGGCACCCTACAATATCTAATTTCTGAGAGACACCGCGGCTCACATCTTATTTTATACTCATTTCTAGCAGAAGATGAATAGGTAGTCACTATTACTCAGCTTTTTTAGTGCTACGGCACACTTTTAATTCTTTCTGACAATCATTTAAATTTGGCTGTTGGAATGAAACCTGCCGTATAGATGTGACACCTGAGAAGGCGTTTAATATTCCAGGGCCACCCTCTTTCACAGTCATTCACTGTCTGTCCTGCTCTCGCTCGCCTATTCTTTCACTCCATCTCTCTGTAACAATGACAAGCCGAGCCGGGCGTCTGGGATTTACTAATTTCAAATTTAGTAATTTGGCTGCTGATTGAGTGGGGGGGGGGGGGGGGGGGGAGAAAAAAAAATAACCCCTTCGGACCTTGTTCTGCTTAATTACATTTTATAAGGCAGCCGGCAACTCCAAAGACAAGAAGGGAGATTGGGAAGGCTTGAGCTTCTCATCAATTATACTTTCATTTCAAATCTGCATTTACGCTATAGAGCATGTTAACCATCAAAATCATTAAAACCCTCCAGAAATCTGTGTTATAGTGCAGGACAGGGACAACCTATAAGAAGCTGAGATATGCAACACCACATATTTTCAAATGAATATAAACTGACTAAATGATTATAGGTTAGGACATGTAATACTGAACTTGCCTGATTATAAATAGACAATTTAGTATACAGCTGGGATGGTGGCTCAGTGGTTAGCACTGTCGCCTCACTGCAAGAAGGTCACTGGTTTGAGCATGTTCTCCCCATGTTCGCGTGGGTTTCCTCCGGGTGCTCCGGTTTCCCCCACAGTCCAAAGACATGCGCTATAGGTGAATTGAATAAACTAAATTGGCCGTAGTGTATGTGAATGGGTTGCAGCTGGAAAGGGATCCGATGTGTAAAACATATGCTGGATTAGTTGGTGGTTCATTCCGCTGTGGCGACCCCTGATAAACAAGGGACTAAGCCGAAGGAAATTAATGAATGAACTTACTATACACATCAGAAAGACTTCTTAATCCTCCATTATGTAATGTATGTTTTTGCTTAAAAACAAACAATTAAAGAAATCCATTTTAAAAGCAGAAACAACTCATTGAATACATTTAAACAAGTTTGACTAGTCTGCTAAACTTCATGTGTTGTCCTACAATCCTTGAAATATGCAGAAAAATCAGCGAGCAATGCAGTCTTTTAAGTTTTAATGCAGCAAATTAAATAAATACCAAAGATGAGACCACATCAAATTAAATCTACAAAGTGATTTTATAAAAAGCATATTAAAATTTATTTTAAATGTATGAATGACGTTATGAAAATAAAATGAGAAAACATGTAAAATAATGCTCCATTATCATTCAGAGTAAATTTAAAAGGGAAAAAGAAAACATACCATTTCTGAAATACACACTATATTTTATTATATTATTTAACAGTTGACGGGTGGCCCAGTGGTTAGCACTGTCGCCTCACAGCAAGAAGATCGCTGATTTGAGTCCCGGCTGGACCAGTTGGCGTTTCTGTGTGGAGTTTGCATGTTCTCCCCGTGTTCGAGTGGGTTTCCTCGAGGTCCCGAAGACAGTCCAAAGACATGTGGTACAGGTGAATGGGATTAACTAAATTTCACGTAGTGTGTGAATGAGAGACTACATGGGTGTTTCCCAATACTGGGTTACAGCTGGAAGGGCATCCGCTGCGTAAAACATATGCTGGAATAGTTGGCGGTTCATTCCGCTGTGGTGACCCCTGATAATCAGAGACTAAGCCAAAAGAAAATTAATGAAAGAATAAACACTTGACTTGACAAATGGGTACAGCCTAGTGGTTTGATGAACAGTGACAAAGTATAAACATTTAAAAATTACAATTCATTTGTGTTAAGGGCTGCACTGTGATCATGTCAAATGATTATAAAGTTATGATTATTCGTTTATATAATGATTACAATAATGGTTGTTCATTTACTAAACAATCCATATTAAATCTAATTATTTATTTATTGCCACATCAGCAATTTTTGCCTATGTCATGGCAAAATGGATATACATTAAAAAAAAAATTACATGATAAAAACAAATTTGTAGAAGAATAAAAAGTTACATAGACGAATATATAAGTCGAAATACATAAATAAAATTCACAAAAAATATGTTCAAAGTTAAATATAATTTTTTTCAGTTAAATTTTAAATAAATAACTTAAGATTCTTCCTGGTGGTAACTATTTAAAAATGTCCATCAAAGTACTCCTTATACAAATGTTGTCTAATGGCATTCCAACTTCCACATTCCATAAAAATATTTTTCATGGTAAGAGCAGCTTGGCAGTAATTACATTTAGGCGGTGCTTCGTTATTCAGCATATACAAATAAGTCAACCAAGAATGTCCAATTCGACATTAGTACAGACAGTTTGTTCATGCCTGGTCTCAAAATTATCATTTGTAAAGTGTCCATATTAAATCTAAATTATGATATATGTATTTGCATTCAAACTATTGATACACTGCATACAATTTTAGTGGGTGTTGTTTTGTAAATCACTACAAAAAGTCATTTTTACAGAAAAAATAAAAATCAACAGGACACATTCTAAATTACAAGGAAAAAACACACCACTTCACACAATTCCTTTAGCATTGAACCACTGGTGTTAGTGCTGTTAGCCACATGCTCTACTGACTGAGCAACAACTCCTTGTTTGTGTTTCTGCTAAACAAGACTGAAACCGCAGTTTTCCTACTTTCACCTCGTTTCAAAACCTAAAACAACATTCCCGCACCTCCTTCCCTTCTGTCCTTTTCCATCACAGCAGAATGGAAGAATGCCATAAACTCAGAAGTTCTTCACAACCGTGCTTATAAAATGCACATCTTGCACAGATTTAGCACTTTTACACAGCTACCACATTTTATCGAAAGCTCAATTATGACGTGACTCAGACCGAGCCTGAGGGAGCTGCCAGACTTCATACGTCGAAGGGTGCTCCACCCTCCCTCCTGATGACTGCAAACAACACCAAAAAAAAAAAAAAACTCTGCAACACAGATGTGAAGAAACTGGGGGTGTATTTTCAGTTTCAGTTACATTGGTGACTCACAGATTCCACCAATATTCACCAAAAAAAAGGACTTGCATAAGAATCCAGAGGCAGAATGCATCTCTTGGACGCCATACAGCACAGAGCAAGCCTTATAGAGGGACAATCACTACCAGCCTGGAGGGTTTATTAAAAAAAATATATATATACACCCCCATCTATGGACAAGGTTCCTTTATTTGCTCCGTTTCAATCTCAGCATTAACTGCACTTAATGTGACAGCTGTGGGTCACTGGACTCTGTCTTCAGGGTGCCAATCAAGACCTTAAGCTTGGGAATCAGACTAAAGGACAGGGGTGCTCGTCTGTTTCTGAGAGGCTTTTTAACGGGTGATGGCCGTATCGATTTTAGCTGTGGCGAGGAGCTCTGTCTGAATGGAGTGGGTCGGTGGCTCCCCGGTCACCCCCGAGTGATCAGAGGCCCGACAGAATGACCTAGCAGAGGTGCGGTGAACCTGCAAACATGCAGGGCAGGAGGGGAGCACATCACCAGAGATCCCTGTAATAGAAAAGGGGTTTAACCTTAATGTTGAAGCCAAAACCCTGTTAGGGGGGCAGTAATCCCTCCTGCTCAACTCTCATTTCAAGCATTTTTCTAGCTGGAAAAAGCAGGCAGCGTTGTGTTCAGTTTGCCGGCTCTCGAAGATGCATCGGTGTGCCGCTAATCAAAGCGTGGGCCTCAAATCTACATCTTATTAACAGACGGACGCCACTTTCCAATTTATTATTCTTTGCATAGTTCAAAGCCCATAATGCGCAATGAAATAACAGCGAGCTGATGGTCAATGAGAACAATCAGAAATGCTAATGGCGTGGTAAACCTATACCGCACAGATGTGTAGATCACCTCTTATCTGAAGTCATTTAAATAATTTTTACACACATGAACCTCTAAAAGGGCTCCGGCACTTGCGAAGGACGCTAATTGAAATGCTGGGAATTTTTTCCATATGAAATATGTCTACGGCAAGACAATGAGGAAATAATTAGCACAGAGGTAGAATCACAATGGCCATTTTAATCAACCCCTGCGCTAGCATTTCACCCTATTTATTCCAGTTTTGATTCCATGACCCACGGCTAAGTAATCACTTGAAAATTACTCCTCTGTTCTAATGGGCTCTTGCATCGGAGGAGCACATGGTCTGAAAAAATTAGCATCTTGAATCAATCAACTCTTTACGGCCAAAATGATCGAAAGAAAGGCATTCTCTAAAAGTGAATGCAGGTGAAATGCATGCATACTCTCCTAGAAACATCGATTTGATTGGAGGTTTAATAGCAAACCCAAATCTTTAGTCAACAACAAATACCTGATCCTAGACCATGAGTGAGATCACAAAATTCCAGACATGACAGAAAGTTATGCATCCTAAATATGATTGACACCCATGTGATTAATCAGTGATTAATCACCTCTTGATCATTACATCATTACCTTGAAATTCATTCAGGCCAGAACAAGCTTTTTCATCATTTATCTGCAAGACTCGCCACATCCCACACATTTGTGAAAATCTGTAATATGTCTGTTCTGTGTGACTGTACAGAGATGTCTATATTGCAGTCCAATAGATCAGTACGCAATTAAAAGAAAAACCCGACACTGATAGCTCAAGCAGAGTATGTTCAACCATCGTCCATTTTTATCTACCCGTACAAGTCAACGGACAATGCTAAATAAGTGTGATTCATCTTTAGACAGTAAATTCTGCTAGCAAATTAAAAATGAAATATGATAAAGCAAGATTAACTCGTGTAAAGTGGCCAGTCAAGTTGATTTTCTATCGATTTCCTGCTCTGGGTTCTAAATATCACATCACACTTCCCAATCCAATTAGCGCACTGCCTTTCAGCCTTGCTCCATCCATACCAGACCAGACAGATTCTTACACATGGTATAGTTTAGTTTCACATGCATTCTTGTGCAGATATTCAGTCACTTACAATTATTTAAGAGTCAAAAACTAGCCTGATAATGTGGAAAGTTATCTGATGTGGAGAACTATAGTCTCTTTATATTAATATAATTGTAAAATATCATAACAACCTAACATAAATTGTCTATTTTAAAATATTTCTGTCCAATTTTGAAGAAAGTTAAATCTATACGCCATTTTGATATGGTGAGACAGATCACTGTATAGATAGTTCAAATGACAGCAAATGGCATTACTACTTCTACTAATAACATGAAAAACATGACGAACTCATAATTTTAACTGTGGGAAAGACAGTGTAACAGCTTGTAAACTAAAAGTCACAAAGCATTAGATTTACCTCAGGCAAGTCATTCAGTATCCATTAGTGATGCTCAGTGTAGTAGTACTGGAAACATTACCAGCAACTATTTTATATCAAATAATATGTTAGCAGTCTTTTACACATTAATCTGACAAAACATAACAACGGATCCAACAGGAAAGATCAAAGAGATATAAACCACTCCCTCAACATGGCATACACTAATTTTTCAAGTGACAACAGTAGTGAATCTTGGCATTACTGGTAAACAATAAATAAATACAAAGGGTAAACAATCATTAGGACCTTGTAATTCCTGTGATTCAAAAAAATGCTGAGGAATCATGGAAAAATATAATGATGTACAACAACGACACTCAACAAAATATCAAAACGCTTGGGCAAACTTGAATATGTGAATGAATTCTACAAATATTTAAACTATATAATAATTATATTTAAATTTAAGTGGTTATACAGGTGTCATTATTAAATAATATACACGTTTAAATAAATCTGTCATGAAAACGTTACACCATGAAAGCTCCTGTACTGTGCATTTTAATAGATCAATGAACTGAAGAAACAACTTCCAAATTATATTAAGATGTTAATGTAAAACTGCCTTATGAGCAATTTACACTGCAATTTTTGCTGTTTGTTGTGTGCCAATTATTATATATAAAAACGAATAGCAACTTATTTAAATAGTTTGGTCTCTGATGTTATTTGCAAGTTATATAGTAAAGTGCAAGTCACTTCTGTCCTTTTTTTCCTGAAGAAAACTTTAATTAAAACAGAACTTGAAGACAGATACAATCTGTTCAGCAAACCACAATTTTATTTTTAGCTCTCCTCCCATTTTACCAAAAAAAAAAAAAAAAAATCATGCTGAACCATGAATTGAAAAACCAAATTATGCACCAAACTGTCATTTGTGTTTAGTGTTACGCCCGTAATGCATTTATACACACACATATAAAACATTAGATTCCAAATTCTTGTCAATAAACTAGTTGATTGTGATTTCAGAAGAATATTTGTATAATCCCGTCATGAAAAGGATAAGCAAAATAAATTAGAAAAACTGGAAGAAGAATGAAATATGCTATTTTTCTTGCACTAAACAGGACTCTTGCACGGTCCAGCAGATTTCCACAGAGCAGTACTTTGGGAAGTGGGTGTGTCAGGACTTTCCCCCCTCCAAAAAACAAGTGGTGAGAATTTTCCAATCACATCCTTTGTCTCGAATCTTTGTTTCCCTAATTATTTCCAACCGACCCAGTGATGAGTGAGATTTTCCATCACTTTACATCCATTTGAGCTCATTTGCATTAAACAATGCCCTGAGTTAGTTCAACATCTGTGTTGATCCACCCATGATCTCGCATGTGGAGCAACAACCTCCAAGATGTTATCAAGCTCCACATTTTAAAAGTACACAAACCCGTATGAGCAGAACAAGAAAGGTCTCTATGATGCAACAGCATGCTTTACCAGGTAACAGAGCTCCTATTTCAGTGCATTCAAGTTCTCAGCCGTGATTTCCAGATCCAAACCAACCAAGGCTAAACCACAATGGGATATCCTTGCTCACTAAGCTTTCGAGACTTTGGCAGGAGAACAACTGGAAGAACTTTACTGCAATCGCAAGGCACTGGTTCAAATTCAATACAATTTCTTTTAATCAACACTTAAACTAATGTCAGCTACTGCACCTATAGCATGATCTTAACAATGAAAATAAGTGCTTACACTGAGATTATGCATTATCATAATGTCAAATCAAAGCTACTCCCAAAGGCAAAGATTATCTGTAAATACTGAAATCAGTTATGGTAGCAGTAAATGTTTTAAAATCACATCAGTGTTTTCCAGATGTAAGCTTCAGTGGTGTATTACTGTAGAAAACGCTGACAAAGGTTGATGTGTCAGCTGATAATTCAAATGAGATTGGATCGCAAACTCTTTGAAGTTTATGGTGAAAGTAAGAAAGAAAATCTTTTCTATGGAATCATATCATTTACACATAAGTGACTGATTAAAAAGTGACATTTTCCAATTCAATAAAACAGCAAAGGCTTTTTCCATGTAGACATCCTGTAGCATCTGCTGCATTGGTTATAGGAAGCGAAAGCAATGAATCATTCTCATTCAAGCGAAGATGAAACTTGTGGTCAAAAATATGCATAAACAAGAGCTACTGGAGTTTAGCCAATGATGTCAAGCATGTTCAGATTACAAATCTCGCTCATTTGTCAACACTCACTTCTAACGAGATCATCACGGGTGTGGTTTTCGCTGATCATGTGATCCTGTTTGTCTGAAGTCGGATCTCCTGGTACAGCGGTTTGGGATGTTTTCGTTGCATCTGACGATTCATCAGCACAGCGGTTGCATTTATCTGGACAAAAATTAAATATATAATTAAAAAAAGAAAGCATAAGTCATCCTTTAAATGATCTTCACGGCTGCCAAAACGTTACAAAAGGCCAATGCTGAGGTTCATATTGGCTTGCCTCAGAAACAGGAATAGAAAGACGAGCACTAATTTGCCAGATATAACAGATTCCTTTGGTGAACGGTTGCAAAACTGTGTGGGAGGACCAGGTAGGCCCGGGCCAGAACTCTGGATCTCATTTTCTCGATTGTGCTCCCGGGTACATGATACCTGCCAAGGTTTTTACAGCTATAAAGAGCACATTCATCTAAATTGGAAAATGGATGTGGGCAAAACCTGCCTGATAGGCATACAAAAAGATAGGCAACCTTTAAACAGTGCACTTAAACTTATTCAGCTCCAATTCCACAGCACAAACGAGACGCTATGGCTTTTTCAATGCGACCATAGAGGCGGCAGGCAACCGCTTATTTATTTAGTATTGTCAAAGCAATCCTGTTACACAAACCTTTGCTTTTCCATCACTCAACTGAATGCTGGGAATAAAGCATGTGACTCAGCAAACAGAAGCTGTGTTTTCGTTTTGCTTGAGCCTGGAGTGTTTGGCTTATTTCTCTCTCTTATTTTCTCCATTCTACAGCCCTCGTTACAGCATATTATGGGACAAGATCAATACTATACAGTAGCTGCAGATACAGAGATTGATATCGCTTCATCTGGGCTTGAGGCTGATGAATGGAAACCCTTTATTTCAGCCATGACTCTTCAAATGCACATACAGTACCGGCAGCCTTGTGATGCATCGCTGTATTTAGTGATTACAGTTTGAAATAAATTGCTCTATTCTCTGCGCATACACAGTCCCCGGGGAGGGAAACCCAGTCTTAACGGAGAGACTTTGAAGGCCCTACAAAAATCCATTTGTCACCAGAGCCTGTGATTGCTTACTTTGTCCTACTTTGCCATTTTTTGACAGTGCTATAATGATGCTTGGTATAAATAGGATGGTTAACGGTTCAGTGCTTAAGAAAAAAAAAAAAAGAAGAAAAAGAAGAGGGGGGCTAAGCTTATTTTACATGTGATAATCTCACAAGCAACTAGAAAGTTAATTAAAAACTATAATTGGCAGTGGTTCCTGCTAATAGTTACCAAGGCGCTCCTTCAATCTTTATTGGAAAATAATGAAAACATTATCATGCCTACTGGCGCAACATACATATGGGGAATCTGTTTGCTAGTTGCTATTTATGCAAGTCTGTTACTGTTGGGTTCAGCAAGAATGGGACACCAAGTAAAATGAGACAAGTACGTTTCACAATGGATTAGCTTTAAGAATCAGGAGATCAATCAAATGGGTTTAAATGTAGAATCAATTTATATGACATAATGCTAATGAATATCAACATGCCATCCATGCTGCTGAGAGCAATGTTTAGATATGTGAACATGCAAGCTTTCATGTCAAATGCTAAATAAACAAAAAATGAATTTCAATCTGGTGATATGTGCCATCATGTTGAAAAGTTATGTAATTAAAATGATATTGTTATGATAGTTTCCTTATGTTTATTTGACAATAAAGACTATATACATCTGAATAATACATTTTTCTTTGCATGACACTTTGCATTGACATTTCTGTACAGAATAACTTCTCCTGGATTATGTTGAACAAATCTATTATGCACATGCTTCATGTGTCATTTAATGGACGAGATGCTTATTTTGCTTTTCTCAGAGAAAAAAAGGCAGGTTTTCATAAACAGCCCAAGAACTTGGGGATGCTACTGTATGTTATAATTTACCTGAAATTTCCACCTTGAACCTGCTCAAATATGAACCAATTAATTAATTAAATAATTCAAAACTATTTTGCTGATTATCTGTCAAAAAAAAAAAAAAAAAAAAAAAAATTATATATATATATATATATATATATATATATATATATATATATATATATATATATATATTGTTATAATAGTTTGCTTATGTTTATTTGACAATAAAGACTATATAGATCTAAATATTAAAAGCTACAATCCATTTTACTTTGCATGACACATTGGATTGACAATTCTGTATTATGCACGTGTTTCATGTGTTATTTAATGGACGAGATGCTTCTTTTGCTTTTCTGTGAGAAAAAAAAGCAGGTTTTCATAAACAGTCTATGTACTTGGGGATGCTGTTATAATTTACCTGAAATTTCCACCATGAACCTGCTCAAATATGAACCAATTAATTAATTAACTAAATAATTCAAAACCATTTTGCCGATTATCTGTCAAACAAAAAATTTAGTTGACGTTAAAACGAATGACTTCTTGTATTAAAAAACCTATAAAACCTATATCACACTGAAGCTATTTTAATATTTGTTTTAACACAAGGGGGGCTGTCATGGCACCACAAAAACAAAACAAAAGCTTTTAGTTGCTGTCATTGTTTTATCAGTGCTTAACTATGCAAAAATAAACTACTAGATTGCCAATTTACAAATGTACATCTATAATTAAACATGCTTAACACTCCAAAATACACATCTGACACAATAAAACGGTAATTAACCAGTACATTCACGATATCACGTCCCTCACCTGCTGATTTTGACAGAAGTGGGTTTGTCTCCTCTTCACGCTGCTTTTTTGGCCCTTCAGGCCCCTCCGGAGGTAAAATAGTCTCCGAGGACATGAGCCAGATGTTTAGATACTAAACACACTCAAAAACAACAATTCCCCACGGCTATCAGCGATCAAACCTGCAACAAAATAACAAACTAACACTGTCAAATCAATCGACAATTCGCTGCGTCAAAAATAAACAAACAACTCCAATATTTCCTTTAGAGTGACGTCATCAGGCGAAATGTCGTTAAACTTTGTGGAAAGTTTCGCTATGTGCTTTTTCTCCTCAAAACGAAACCACAAACGCACTCATAAACGTCTTACGATCAACGATATTTGTTTGCCAAATATGTAAGAGATCATTTGAAAGTTTGGTGATTACCTTTCAAACATGTCAACTCCCAAACGCGTTCTTTCGCATCATTTATTCAGGCAAAACGGCGTCCCGTTAGAAAAAGTTACTTCTGCTGTCTGTTCGGGACAAAAAGTCCGAAAAAACAATGAGATTTCTCCCAAAAATAGTCCAAAATCACTGTCAGGCAGAAGCTGAATAAGGAGTTTTGTGTGTGAGAGTCCCGCGCGCTCGAGCTGCTGCTGCTGGAGAAACTTTGAGCTGAAACATTTTCATCACATCCGGATTCCGATGATCACAACCAGCTGCATTCAGATGTTCCAGCTGAAAGCGAATCGTGGAGTGAGACTGTTTACAAATCAGTCTGTCTGTCTCGCAGACATGCAGGTATGTTTGTTTATCTAGCAAACTGATGGAGGAACTCACTTTCACTTCACACTTCTTTCAGTTAACTTAGTTTTGAGTTTTAAAATTTTGATTTAACTATAAATAAAAGAGAAAAAAAAGAAAAAAAAAAGATATATATATATATATATATATATATATATATATATATATATATATATAAAGCTTTTACTTTGATCTTAAAAAGTCATCATCCCCGGCATTTGCTTGAAATTTAGTTAAAAATAAGTAAATAAATAAATAAATTATAACAAACAAACAAATAAATGAATAAAAAGTTGATGTAACTATAAATATAAAAGAAAGAAAAAGAAATAAAGTTTTTACTTTGATCTTAAAGTCACCAGCCCAAGGATTTGCATGGTATTTAGTTCAAAATAAGTAATGAAAAATTATAACAAACAAACAATTAAGTAAACAAAAATTTGATCTAACTATAAATATAAAAAAGAAAGAGAAAAAAACAAAGTTTTTATTTTTATCTTAAAAAATCACTATCCCCATTTGCATTATATTTATTTAAAATAAGTAAATAATAAAAACAATTATAACAAACAAAAAATATATAAATAAATACACATTTGATGCAACTATAAATATAAAAGAGAAAAAGAAATAAAGTTTTTACTTTGATCTTAAAAATTCACCACCCCCATTTGCATATTCATTTAACAATAAAATAATATACTGTATATGCATTTAACAATATAATAGTTAATAATAAATAAATAAACATTTTAAAGCTTACTTTTGGGTCTTACTAAATGAGCCATTTTCTTTATGAGAATTATTATTTATTCAGGATAAACATGTCAATTTATTCATTCATTTTCTTGTTGGCTTAGTCCCTTTATTAATCCGGGGTCGCCACAGCTTACCCAATTCAACTGTACCGCATGTCTTTGGACTGTGGGGGAAACCAGAGCACCCGGAGGAAACCCGTGCGAACGCAGGGAGAACATGCAAACTCCACACAGAAACACCAAATGACCCAGCTGAGGTTTGAACCTGCGACCCAGCGACCTTCTTGCTGTGAGGCTACAGCACTACCTACTGCGCCACTGCGTCGCCCTTGTCAATTTAAATAAATGTAAATAAAGTTTGTTATTGTTGTTTAATTGCAAAATAAATCCACAAGATTTATACAGAGATCCACAAGTGACATTTGGAGACAAATATGTCAATAGCCATCAATTTACATATTTGTGTCCATGACAAACTAATACATGTATGCTTCACTAATTTGATCCCTTCTTTTATTTAAACCTGCACACAATCTAATATTTCATTTATGGAAATTCATTCAAAGAAATAAAAATTTACATATTTTATTTATTTATTTATTTTGGTCAAAATAGCATTTTATTTTCATTTGTTGTGACTGAAAATCAGTGATATTCCACCAAATACTATTTACTAGAATATATTTCTATTTCTAATATTTATCCTATTAGAAAATACAATAAAATATGGTCTACTTTTTTTAAATTATACATTGTATTGTTTTAAACATTAAGTCAATCTCCACAAACTTAAATTATTATTATTATTATTATTATTATTATTATTATTATTATTATTATTAGCATGTGGGCTTGTGAAATGCAATGCAAATACAATGCAAGCCATTGAAGAAAACTGGATCTGGAAAGTTGAGGGATCAATCTCTGCATGGATGATCCCTACACTTATCACTGTGCCCTTGAGCAAAACATTTATCCTCAGGTTAGGAGTTTTCCATAAAAGTGAGAACAACAAATTTCCCTTGTGATTGCATCAGTCCTTACTCATCCTCCAAAACCTTTAAACTCTCCGCTGTCTGAAATCTGCACGCATACATACACAAAGAGCCCTCGTCTGATTCAGTCCATTCTGGCGGTGGCCTTGCTGGTGGATAAAGCCTATGAGCATGGAAGTGATTGATGTGAAATATGCCCTCCTCATTGACTGAGTGAACTCCATTTTCTGCTCCTAATACAGAAATCACTCCAGGTCTGTGGCATAATGATTTACGATGAATCTGTGTCAATGTTGAACTCACAAACCCCACCTAATCCATCTTGCGGAGACCCTCCTCGCTGCAGAGAAATGCTGCATTCTCCATTTATAAGTGTTGAATCTATTACCCCACTGATTGGTAATAACTTTCGGCCTTTGCGCCCCTTAGACAGTAATTACTCGGATACTGATGCTCTTTGAGACCTGGCACTAAAGCTAAAACTCCGCATCAGCAGGGCTTAAAGCTGACCCACCTTGCTTTCAAAGTTATCACTTAAGAAGTTACAAGTATATTTAGGGAGTAGTTCACCGTAAAATGAAAGTTCTGTCTTTTTTAGGCCTTAGAACCACTTTGTGTAAGGTACAAATGTAAATTAAACTGTTATTCAATGAGATTCATCCCCACATCCAAGTCATATTGACTGATTTTATGAAGTCTGATTCTGAAAGGAGTAAATAATAGTAAATGCGACCACAAAGCCAGTTTTTTTCTGAAATTGAGATTTATACATAATCTGAAAGCTGAATAAATCAGCTTTCCATTGATTTATGGTTTAGGATAGAACAATATTTGCATATACAGTTATTTGACAAATCTGAAATGTGAGGGTTTAACATTTTTACATATTGAGAAAATCAATTTAAAGCGTTTAGAAATGCACATTGGTAAACAGAAATTAAGTTTTGATATATTTACCATAGGAAATTTACTAAATATCTTTATGTAAAATGATCTGTAGGGATACTGTAGATCATCCAAAACTGAAAATTAGGTCAGCATTTACTCTCTCTTGATTTGTCACAAACCTGCTTGAGTTTCTTTTTCTGTACTCAAAAAATAATTAGAAAAATGTTAGAAACTTGTAAGCTGTATTTATTTTTCTACTATGAAAGGCAATGGTTACAGGTTTCTAATATTCTTCAAAATATTAATTCATTAATTTTCTTTTCGGCTTAGTTCCTTTATTAATCTAGGGTCGCCACAGCGGAATGAACCGCCAACCTATCTAACATATGTTTTACGCATTGGATGCCCTTCCAGCTGCAACCCATCACTGGGAAACACTCATTCACACACAACGGACAATTTAGGAGAATATGCAAACTCCACACAGAAATGCCAACTGACCCAGCCGAGGCTCGAACCAGCGACATTCTTGCTGTGAGGCGATCGTGCTACACACCGCGCCACTCCTTTTGTATTTAAAAAGACAAATAAATTCTCAAAGTTTTTATAAAAATATCTTCATCAATGTTAAGCTGCTTTGACACAGTCCACAATTTAAAAGTGCTATAGGAATAAAGATGAATGGAATTGAATAAGGTTATAGATCCATTATGATGGAGTAAATTTTAAACTATCCCTTTAATATCCTAATGATTTTGGCATAAAATAAAAATCTATAATTTTGAATAAAAGAACTATACCCATGCAACATATATCTGCTTTTGTGTTCCAGGGCCACAAATGTTGTATTGCTTTAATACAGGGTGTCTGCAGGTTTCTTCAAGTCAAATTTAAGACTTTTAAAACCCTTTAAGACCATTATGAATGAGATTTGAGACTTGCAGGGCTAAACACTAGGGTTGTTTTTTCTTCTAATGGCCCGGTTACTTCTGTAATAGGTTCTGTATTAATGGAAGATCATGTAAAAGGATGTGTTTAGTTTTCTTTCCCTGATTAGGGAATTTAATTTAGAAAATTTGCTGTAAAATGTCTAACATGTATCTCTTTGCAATTAAAAAAATAATTTATACATTAAAAAAAAGTTTGGACGGGCAGCATGGTGGCGCAGTGGGTAGCACGATCGTCTTAGAGCAAGAAGGTTGCTGGTTCGAGCCCCGGCTGGGTCAGTTGGCATTTCCGTGTGGAGTTTATGTTCTCCCCGTGTTGGCGTGGATTTCCTCCGGGTGCTCCGGTTTCCCTCACAGTCCAAAGACATGCTCTATAGGTGAATTGAATAAGGTGTTGGGATGCATCTGGAAGGGCATCCGCTGTGTAAAACATATGCTGAATAAGTTGGCGGTACATTCTGCTGTAGCAACCACTGATTAATAAAGGGACTAAGCTGAAAAGAAAATGAATGAAAAAGTTTTGACATGGATTATTGATAATTGGGTGTCGAACCGATTGAGTAGCTTTACATGCACATAGGAAAATTAAGACCTGTTTAAAACGATTTAAGACCTACAACAATGTATTTTAGCGAATTTAAGACTTTTTAAGGCTTTAAAATTTATTTTTGAAATTTAAGACCCGGTGTACACCCTGTAATAAACGTAAAAAGAAAGCCATTCCCATTTGAATATTTCATTGTGTTCCTTTCACACGAGACAGCGGCTCTATGATTTCCTGTGTATTCCACAGTGAGGCCGCTGACAAACATTTATCTTGTGTTAAATCATGCGCTTCTGAGCCCGAGTAAGGAACTGAAGTCACAGAGAGTGCGTGAAGCCGTCATGTCGTGTCACTGTTGTGTCAGCAGAGCATCTGTCAGAGTCACATTTCAGAGGATAGGGGAAACGTCTCTATTGACTTCATCTGTTTGTGTGGCAGCATGCCTGATTGCTGAAACACTGCAAAATCACCCTGGGTAATCCCACCCGAACGCTGGGGTTCACAGTGCATGCATGCAGGAAAACCGGCTGTCACCACAACAACAACCGCTGACAAAAAGCCACATACCGTGATTTGGTAAATATTTGAGGTATCACAGCAGGCGTGGATGCATTCAGTGCAACAATCGGAGAAGAAAAACAAACCAGTGACATTTTTAAGGAAGCTATACGGTAATGCAATGGACACTTATAAGGATAGTCACTCAAAAATGAAGATTCTGTCATCGTTTACTCGTCCTTCACTTGTATCACAGTGGTTGTGGATGCATTTAATGCAACAATCGGAGAAGAACAACAAACCAGTGACATTTTTAAGGAAGCCATACGGTGATGCAATGGTCACTTATAAGGATAGTCACTCAAAAATGAAGATTCTGTCATCATTTACTCGTCCTTCACTTGTATCACAGCGGGTGTGGATGCATTTAATGCAACAATCGGAGAAGAACAACAAACCAGTGACATTTTTAAGGAAGCCATACGGTGATGCAATGGTCACTTATAAGGATAGTCACTCAAAAATGAAGATTCTGTCATCGTTTACTCGTCCTCCACTTGTATCACAGCGGGTGTGGATGCATTTAATGCAACAATCAGAGAAGAAAAATAAACTAGTGGCATTTTTAAGGAAGCTATACAGTGACCCTGTAGTCACTTAAAGGGATAGTGACCCAAAAATGAAAACACTCTCATACTTGTTCCAAACCTGTTTGAGTTTCCTACTTCAGTTTCAAACCACTGTCTTCCATAGCATTTGTTTTTCCTACTATGGAAGTCTTCAAACTATATTCTTTAGTGTTCAACTGAAGAATGAAACTCAAACAAGTTTGAAACCATCTGAGGGTGAGTAAATAGTGAGTAAATGTTCCTTATTTCAGGAAAACCGGTTGTCAGCACAACAACAACTGCTAACAAAAAGCCACATGCTGTGATTTGGTAAATATTTGAGGTATCACAGCAGGTGTGGATGCATTCAGTGCAACAGTCGGAAAAGAAAAACAAACCAGTGACATTTTTAAGGAAGCTATACAGTGACCCAATAGTCATTTAAAGGGATTGTTCACCCAAAAATGAAGATTCTGTCATCATTTACTCATCCTCCACTTGTATCAGAGCAGGCGTGGATGCATTTAATGCAACAATCAGAGCAGAAAAATAAACAAATTACATTTTTTAAGAAGCTATACGATGACCCTCTAGTTACTTAAAGGGATAAAGACCTAAAAATGAAAACACTCTCATACTTGTTCCAAACCTGTTTGAGTTTCCTACTTTAGTTTCAAACCACTGTCTTCCATAGCATTTGTTTTTCCTACTATGGAAGTCTTCAAAATATCTTCTTTAGCGTTCAACTGAAGAATGAAATGAGTAAATTTTCATTATTTCAGGAAAACCGGTTGTCAGCACAACAACAATCGCTGCCACAAAAAGCCACATACTGTGATATGGGCCCAATCCCAATTCTACCCCTTAGCCCTTCCCCTTACCCCCTAGTAAGTATTTGAGGTATCACAGCAGGTGTGGATGCATTCAATGCAACAATCGGAGAAGAAAAACTAACCAGTGACATTTTTAAGGAAGCTATACGATGACCCAGTAGTCACTTAAAGGGATAGTCACCCAAAAAATGAAAAATCTCTCATTATATACTCATCCTCTATTTGTTCCAAACCTGTTTGAGTTTCTTTCTTTGGTTAAGGTATCACAGCAGGTGTGGATGCATTCAGTGCAACAATCGGAGAAGAAGAATAAACCAATGGCATTTTTAAAGAAGCCATACGATGACCAAGTAGTCACTTCAAGGGTTAGTAACCCAAAAATGAAAATGCTTTCATTATTTACTTGTTCCAAACCTGTTTGAGTTTCTTTCTTCAGTTTCAAACCACTGTCTTCCATGGCATTTGTTTTTCCTACTATGGTAGTCAATGGTTCAGCTATCTTTAAAATATCTTCTTTAGTGTTCAACTGAAGAAAGAAACCCAAACAAGTTTGAAGCCATCCGAAGGAGAGTACATAGCGAGCAAATTTGCATCTTTCCATGTTTAGGTGAACTATCCCTTTAAAACAGTTCTTTGAAAAACTCTGGTCCTCCAAAGTAATTAGCATATGAATAACAGCATACGCAGAGATCTACGAGTACGAGGAGTGATATGAGATCCGCCTACCGAAGCAGCTGCGCTGTTTAGTGTGAGCTCCATGTAAGGTGCCCACTTTGAAGTTGGCGATTTCCTCAACTTCTAGATTGGCTTTGCTGAGAAAAGTGTGCCACTCAATTATGGCTGTTATTCATCAAGGAGAACAAATTGCTCCAAGCAGGCAGGCAGGCAGGGAGGGTTACCTGTAGCTAACAAAAAGGCGCAGGAGGCCCCTTGCGGAGCGGCGCGACTCGGCTCTCTGTGTTCTTACCATTTGGTTTTTGTTATGGAATTAAAATTTCACACCAAATGGGTAGAAGGAAATGTGGTGGAATAGGAAACCTGTAATTAGCACTAATGAGCTTATTCTTGGGCTCTGTGATTGGAATAAAAATGGGAGACTTACCGATTCTTTTCCCATCTCGACTTTAATGGCCAGCAAAAGAAAGGTGTCACTTTGAACCACGGCGCAGCCACAATGCACATCAGTAACTGATCAAATCTTCAAAGAAAGCTCGCAGAAGTCTCGGCTGAATGAAAAGAACTTAATAAGTCCCGCTTTGAAGCAGAGAGAAAGCCCCCCTGCTTCTCAAGCGGACCGTGAAAACTGGACGAACCCTAGCGACCTGGATGATTAATGGCGTTAAGGTTATTTTGGACCATTTTTTGGAGGTATTCATACACTTTTTTTCTTTGTGATCCTCATGCTAACGGCGCTTGTCATCTGTTTTATCAGCAGGGAGATGTTGTTTCAGTCGTGCTAGGTCAAGGGACATTATCAGGGCAGCGCTAAGGTGGCACGGATAAATAAACTCATTAAAACAACAGGCCTCATGATTAACGATGTGTAATTGCTTTGATAGAAAGGAAAACAAACATCATTTATAGCACGGCAAGAGAGAGAAAGAGAGTACAGCAGGCCGGCTTGTATATACGCTGACGCACATCTGGAAGGAACTGCTCAACCATTGAAATATGCAGGTATAATCAGTAGCAAATGTCTGCGCTGACATGTTGCGAGTTCATAAATATGTATCTCTCAAATAAAAGGAATTTTGTTTGCTCAGGGCCTGGGAGTTGTTAGGTAACTAATAACATTTTTTTTTTTTCAAATAAAAAGCCATGGTCCGGTGTCTGCCGGAGCGTGCAGTCGCGCAGACATATATGAGAACAGCTGCGAAATGGCTAACAGGTTGTGATCAAAGTGCTGAGCCATATGCAGCCAATCTGACCTGGCTGACATTTTACTAACAACCTTAAATATATGTCAAATTATCCAGTCCCTCGCAGTGCTGCAGGTTTGCCTTTAAGGACGTGGGTGTTCATGTATATTGAATGAAAGGAAGGAACATGGTATGGAAAGTCAACTTTCCTGCTCTCACTCTGCTATATTTATCAGTATGCATTATTCCATTTAACTCATACTTTATTCCAAAGCATTCTTATTTTCATGCAACTCATTCTTTTTTAGCAAGTTTATGCATTCCCTGGGAATCAAAGCCATTTCCTTAGTGTTGCTAGTGCAATGCACTGTCTGAGCTACAGGAATGCTCCATATTCTAAATGTTTATAGGAACACTCTGTTCCTCGAAAACAACTTGAACAAGTCTATCTGTCACAATTACTGTGATGTTTATATCGATAAATGGCATATAATGCATTTTTTGCAGGATAAATAAAAGAGAATGAAATCTATTTGCCGTGAAGTTCAACCCACCAATTATTTGTGAACCTGTCTGGACGATAAAACTAATCATAAGTGTACATTTTTGGAAAATTAGGATTGGACAATATTTGAATGAAATATCATATGAACTATTTGAAAATCTGGAATCTGATTATTATTAGAAAAAAATCTAATTATTGAGAAAAATCACTTAGTGCTTAGCAATGCATTTTACCAATCAAAAATTAAGTTTAAGATTAATGATCTTTACTTACCAGCAGACACACAACGACATAAGACGTTATTATTAGATTAGATTTAGGTCACCAGCATCTAAGGTTAAGGCAATGTGGTTGGTTGTCAAATGAATGCAGATGATACAATTATTGATGTAACAGCAGAAACTTCACACAAGGCTGCAGAAATGTAACCAAGCAACTGGTCTGTATTTCCCACTGGCTGTAGGACAACTGTTTTACTCTAAACTACAACAAAAGAGTTTCAACGTGTTTATCTTTAAAAAATAGAGCACTAGGTGGAGTTTATTTATAAACTATTTTCGAGAGGATCACTTGCTTATGATTGCTTGCCATATATCTCTTAAAGCAGCGCAAATGTTTGTGCATGCTATGATATTTTCACATATGTCTTATTGTGCAATAATCTGGGTTCAAGCAACTCAGTCAGTTGTTAGGCCTGTAATGTCACTTTACAAACAAACTTTAAAAGTAATGGACCAGAAACCAATAAAATGGCACCATTGTCAAATTCTTAAAAAATATAATTTGTTAAGTTTTGATGTTTTTTTTTTAAGTTTTCGTTTTTAAAAACCATGTTTAAGTGTATACATCTTGCCCCTAAAGTGGTCTGTGAGTTGGTACATAAATTCAGCAGTGATGGGGCGAAGACTAGAGGGGCAGTAAGTGGGAATTGTAGAATCCGCAGATGCAGAACCGCTGTGGGTCAGTCATCCTTTTCAGTAAAAGGTTCACATCTATGAAATGACATGCCTGTTAATTTAAAGTTACACTCAGAACTCCCAGTTTTTTCTGTAAAGCTGAATGAATGATTGAAATCTTTACAGAAATGTGAGCATTAAGTATTATTCTTTCAGGTTGGTCATGTTTACATTTCTCTTTATGCAGATTGACTTGCATTTTATGTTTGTTGCTCTTTATATACTGTACATGTTTGTTGTATTGTGTTTTATTCTTGATTATATTTTTTTATTTTTTAATGTAAAGCCTAACCAGGGACGACGGCTGCAAATTAGCTTGATGCTATATGCCCTATGTACGCAACATCGGTTATCTTTGTATAACAATGTCAAGTGTATTGTCCCTGTAAAATAAATAAGCAAATATTTTTTTTTTTTTTGACGTCCAATAACAATGTGAAATGACGTTGATGTTGATTTTAGGTTGTGTTGGAAAGTAACTAAAATCCAACGTCGAGCCAACATCTTAAACTAACGTCATATTGACGTCAAATACTGACATTTATTCATCAAGTATAGTAACCAAAATTCAACGGCTGATAGATGTCATATTGACAACATCCACACAACGTCAAGTTGTAACATCATTAGCGTTGGAAAGCAACCAAAATGCAACGTCTGTTCAACGTTGGACATTGACGTTGGGCTCTGATGTCAACCTGATTTTCATTTCCAAACAAAACACAACATCCCACAATGTTGAGCTGCAACGCCAATCTGATGTCATCTTGACGTCCTGTGCCTGTTGGATACTAATCTAATATTGGGTACCAAATTCGACCTCCGAAGACTACGTCGAATAGTTCGGACTGCTGAGCGAATCATTGGTACAACCTTCCCTACTCTCCAAGAACTGTACTTATCCAGAGCGAGCAGAAGGGCTGCTAAAATCACTCTGGACCCCTCACACCCAGCACACTGCCTCTTTGAACTGTTACCTTCTGGTCGACGCTACAGAGAACTGCGCACCAGAACAGCCCGACACAGAAACAGTTTCTTCCCTCAGGCAATCCATCTCATGAACACTTGATGATAATAATTGTGGAACCAACATCACTACCTGCTATACACTTTTTAAACACACATACACTTATTTAACAACACACTTTACATGCCAATTTGCACATAACAGCTGCACATATAACGCTGTATATAGTAATATAGCTGTACATACACTCGTCAATTTGTATATTTGCATTCATTACTTACTTCTACTGTATTTTTAAAATATATTTATTATCTGTTTTTAGTCCTGTCTGTAATTCTGTTGCACTAGAAGCTCTGTCACGAAAACAAATTCCTCGTATGTGTGAACATACCTGGCAATAAAGATCTTTCTGATTCTGATTCTGATCATTTTTGGCCAAAAAAGAAAGAAAAATACAGAACAATGTATTTTTGGTTACTGATTTTGTGGTCCAGAGCCACATTTTTGTCTGCTAAAATCATTTGTAAAGCATGACATGCATTGTATTTCAGATATATGCATTCACTAAATTGGGACTCAAACCCATGACCTTACTATTGCATGTTCAATACAAACTGTTTGAGCATTAAGTAAATACACAAAGTGTGCTTTGCTGCACAACGAATCTCTATACATTATTATCATAATCTATAAGGAGCTTGTTTGTTGATGTGATAATCTCAGTTGTTTATTGTGACTCACAGATATGGATTTAACATAAACATCAGCGGGGTCGCACACAGGCAGGGGGCAGACAGCATTTATTCCAGCCATACGTGACGTCCCATATTCACACAGTCCAGCAGTAAGCCACCTCACGCTGAGCATACATACCCCCGAGTCCTGTTAACCCACCCCTGGGTAACCACGGATCAGTCGGGACACACGCACACACACGCACGCTCCACAGAGAAGCCTCTCCATGCATTATTGAAATACGGCAGGAGAACACTAGCGTTTCTGCACCGACTCTGATTAATTTAATGCTCTCCCTAAGTCCAAGATTAGGCTCTGGCATAGGTCGTAATTAAATATTGAAAATACGAAAGTGCAGGAATATTCAATTCTTTTTAGAAGAAAATCAGAGTTTTAATTTACCTCATGCGGTGGCAGCCTCGGTCACCTGCCGGGAGAGAATCCACACCGCATGGCCAGATGCATGAAGCCTGGCTTGGCAAGGCCGTGCCATTAAATTGAGCCCTCTTTCCAATTTATGGAACGGGAGTCAAATATTTATCCAGTTGATGAGGCAAACGCTGCGTGCCGCACTGACAATAATTAAAATCCGGCCCAGACAAAGGTGAACACCTGATCATATTTAATAGTTCGTGTTGGCGTGGTGCTGTCTGTTTCAGTATAGAAGTGTGAAGCAGTCTGAAGTGTATTTACAGTGTGATAAACACAGCATTTTGTGCCTGACATTTGATATTTTACCGTAGGAAATTTACAAAATATCTTCATGGAGAATGATCTTTAGGGATAGTTCACCCAAAACCGAACATGATGTCATCATTTACTGTCCCCTGACTTGTCACAAACCTCCTTGAGTTTCTTTTTTTGTAATATGTTAGGAACGTGCAACCTGTATTTGTTTTTCCTACTATGGAAGTCAATGGTTACAGATTTCTAACATTCTTCAAAATATCTTCTTTTGTGTTCAACAGAAATCGGAGTTAAGTTTACATAAATAAAATTAATTAATCAATGTTAAGCTGCTTTGACACGCTCTAAATTTTTAAAAGTGTGCATATGCATTGACTAAATTGGGACTTAAACCCATGACCTTACTATTGCATGTTCAATGCAAACTGTTTGAGCAATGCAAAATCTCAAGTAAACGCTGCGTGCCGCACTGACAATAATTAAAATCCGGCCCAGACAAAGGTGAACACCTGATCATTTTTAATAGTTTGTGTTGGCGTGGTCTGTCAGTTTCAATATAGAAGTGTGAAGCAGTCTGAATTGTATTTACAGTGCGGTAAACACAGCATGTTGTGCCTGAAATTTGAAATACAGTTGAAGTCAGAATTATTAGCCCCCCAGAATGTTTGGCCCCTTGTTTATTTTTTCCCCCAATTTCTGTTAAACGGAGAGAACATTTTTTTAACATATTTCTAATCATAATAGTTTTAATAACTCATTTCTAATAACTGATTTATTTTATCTTTGCCATGATGACAATAAATAATATTTGACTAGATATATTTCAAGACACTTCTATACAGCTTAAAGTGATATTTAAAGGCTTAACTAGGTTAATTAGGTTAACCAGGCAGGTTAGGGTAATAGGCAAGTTATTGTTTAACGATGGTTTGTTCTGTACACTATCAAAAAAAGAAATAGCTTAAAGGGGCTAATAGTTTTGACCCTAAAATGGTTTTTAAAAAAATAAAAACTGCTTTCATTTAAGCCAAAATAAAACAAATAAGACTTTCTCCAGAAGAAAAAATATTATTAGACATACTGTGAAAATTTCCTTGCTCTGTTAATCATCATTTGGGAAATATTTAAAAAAAAAAAAAGAAAAATCCAAGGGAGGCTAATAATTCAGACTTCAACTGTATTTACCAGAGGAAATGTACAAAATCTTCATGGAGAATGATCTTTAGGGGTAGTTCATCCAAAACCGAACATGATGTCATCATTTACTGTCCCTTGACCTGCCATAAACCTCCTTGAGTTTCTTTTTTTGTAAAATGTTAGGAACGTGCAACCTGTATTTGTTTTTCCTACTATGGAAGTCAATGGTTACAGATTTCTAACATTCTTCAAAATATCTTCTTTTGTGTTCAACAGAAATCGGATTCTCAAAGTTTCCATAAACAATCAATTCATCAATGTTAAGCTGCTTTGAAATGGTCTGCGTTTTTAATAGTGTGCGTATGCATTCACTAAATTGAGACCCATGACCTTACTATTGCATGTTCAATACAAACTGTTTGAGCAATGCAAAATCTCAAGTAAACCCTGCGTCCCGCACTGACAATAATTAAAATTCGGCCCAGACAAAGGTGAACACCTGATCATCTTTTTAAAAATATATTTTTTATAGTTTTTGCAGACATAGAAAAACAAAGAACAGACAGCAAACCCATCATGTAACAATATACTGTGCAAAATGTAAAATAAAGCATGAAACAAGAGAAAATGGTGATATACAAGACATATATGACCTACAAAAAAACACTTGCAATGGATGTAAAGAGAGAAAAAACAAAAACAAATCATTCATTTTCCTTTGACTTGGCCTCTGATTTTATCAGAGGTTGCCACAGCAGAATGAACCACCAACTATTCCATCATATCCAGCTGTTGCAGCGGCTCTGGATGTTTTTAACTTTGTGTATTTGTTTTACTTTTTAAATATATATATTTTCAATGCTTAAGGACTTTGTAAATACACACTCTTCAGGTTGAGAGCATCAGGAAGCACTGGATGAATTCTGTCGAATTGTAACAGCATTAATACTGTAGATATGGACTAGAGTCTACTTGTTGTTTAAAACTAAGGTGTGCTGTATGAATGTAATTTTATTAATATTATTGCCTTTTTTATATGTAATTAAATTAATTAAAATGTAATAAAGTCTAAACAACAAACAATAAGTTTTATGCACCACTTGGCTTTTCCAGCCGCAACCCAGTACTGGGAAACACCCATACACTCTCACATTCATACACACACTCATACACTACGGCCAATTTAGTTCATCCAATTCACTTACACCGCATGTCTTTGGACTGTGGGGGGAAACGAAGCACCCGAATAAAACCCATGCCAACATGGGGAGGACATGCAAACTCGAAACACAGAAATGCTAACTGACCCAGCTGGAACTCGAACCAGTGACATTCTTGCTGTGAGGCGACAGTGCTAACCACTCAGCCACCATGCTGCCAACTTAAAAATCTTCAGAACTTAAACAACATTATTAGTCTTCATGTTGTGTTAGAAATTAAAAACACTGGATCCCACATACCTGATAATTTTTAATAGTTTGTGTAGTGTGTGGTGCTGTCTGTTTCAGTATAGTGTGAAGCAGTCTGAAGTGTATTTACAGTGCGGTAAACACAGCATGTTGTGCCCGACATTTGTCAGAGCGAGCGCTTCTATGCGAATCGCCATTATTAAACAGTTTAAATCAAGTCGTACATGCTATTTAACAAACTCAAGTCACCCACTTGAGAGCAGAGCTTCGCAGTAAGAGGAGGACGGGTCTTTCATCTTATTGCTCTTTTAATTTCCTCTCCTCTTCAGAATGTGAAGAACAGCTTTGACTGCAGTACAGCTGGAGTCCGAGACCGATGCTGTACGTACGTGTGTGCAGAGAAAACCTGCAGAAATTCTCAATCTGCCAGTCGTCTTACAAAATAGAAGAGGCTGTTAGATAAGCCACGTTCTGTTCTTGTGTTTTGTTCTCTATGTTCTATTTAAAGGAAGGTTTTGGGATTCACTAAAAGACTTTCTCAGAATTCCAGATAGATAGTTAGATAGATAGATGGACAGACAGACAGACAGACGTAATTGTGATTCTGTCCTGCTGTCCTGCTGTGAGATCCTGAACTCTTTATGTTACAAAAAACTAAAAAAAAAGTATGTCCACTTCATATTTTACTCAAAAAAACATACAGTTAAAGTCAGAATCATTAGCCCTCCTTAATTATTACCCCCCCCCCCCCCCTTTTTTTTTTTCTAAGCATAATATGTGATTTCTAATGTATGTGATGTAGGATTTATTTTAATTAGTATTGATTGTGTTCAGCACTTTGGGCAACGTTGTGTTGTAAAAATGTGCTATAAAAATAAACTAACTAATTAACTAACTAACTAACTAACTAACTAACAACTGATTTGTTTTATCTTTTGCCATGATAACAGTACATAATATTTGACTAGATATTTTTCAACACACTAGTATTCAAATTAAAGTGACATTTAAAGGCTTAACTGAATTAATTAGGCAAGTTTTGGTAATTAGTCAAGTCATTATATAACAATGGTTTGTTCTAAAGACAATCGAAAAAAAAAATTGCCTAAGAGGGCTTATAATATTGACCTTAAAATGTTTTTTTAAAAATTAAAAACTGCTTCTTCTAGCTGAAATAAAACAAATAAGACTTTCTCCAGAAGAAAAAAAAATTAAAGTATAAAAATAAATAATAAAATATTAAATAAAAAAGAGAGAAAAATACATATATAAAATCTAAAATTATATTTATTATTAAGCAATACGCAAAAGCTAAAAACTCCAGTGTAGTATTATTTAAAGTATAGAACATCTCAAAATGGAGATGAATACTATAAGTAACTATGACATTGAATGACAATATGCCATGACAACAGAAAGAAAACAGTAGTTACAAAATCAAAATACATTTGCATGACAACATAAAAAACATGCTTTGACGTTTTGGCCATTCACTTACACAACACACAGTTTTAGGGTGTGTGTAATTTGTAAAAAATGCTGCGTTCCACACAATTCCTTCATGTTATCCCAACACAAATCGATTCATTAACTTAATCACTTTTACAAATTCAAGTGGACAGAACATAAAACAATTAAGCTGTCCCAAAAAAAAAACTTAAGAATTGTGTTGTTTCCACTCATTTTAAAAAAGTAGTTTGAACAAGCAGCAAAAGTCAGTTTTAAGTTTGTAAACAATTTAGAAACAATAATAGTGTCATATCATTATAAACAATGTGTTGTGAAAGCAGATATGGTGAATGGATTTTACTTAAATACCAAATAAAATCAATAGTGGACTACATGGCTGTGTTTGTGCAACTCCAAATACTTTGCAACATTGGTCATGGGTCATACAGAGTTTATAGCGCTTATCTGTGTGAAGCGGGATTATTTTAACAACACTGTGGTCCATACATGCAAAATGTGTGTGTTTTTGGTACAGTAATAAATTTACATCCCTTATGAGTTTATGTTGTCATGTAAATGGACAATTTACAAGCGATATTCGAATAATACACTTACAAATATACTATAACAGGTAGTGGATGTTAATGCATGAAGTATACTTAAATATACTTCAACATTAGTCATTCATTCATTTTCATTCGGCTTAGTCCCTTATTTATCAGGGATCAACACAGTTCAATGAATCGCCAATTATTTCGCCAGCATATGTTTTACGCAGCGGATACCATTCCAGCTGCACCCCTAGTACTGGGAAACACCCATACACTCTCACACACTATGGCCCATTTTGTTTACCCATTTCACCTATAGTGCATGTCTTTGGACTGTGGGGGAAACCGGAGCACCTGGAGGAAACCCACACGAACGTGGGGAGAACATGCAAACTCCACACAGAAATGCCACCTGATCCAGCCGGGAGTCGAACCAATGACCTTCTTGCTGTGAGGAGACAGTGCTAACCACTGAGCCACCGGGCCGCCCCACTTCAACATATTCTATATTTATATGGAAGTCATAGTATAGTATAGTATTATAGTATTTACAGTACATAGTATATATATAGTACTGTATAAGTCATGCTAAAGTCAGATGCCAGATGTACATTTCTTTTGATTTTTGGTTGAATTAAATGTCATTCTACATAGATAAGTGTGTTTTCCTTCAAAATACTCATTTGAAACATCACGCTGTGTGTATCTTACATATATTTCAGAATGTGATGGTGCCGTACAGTTAAACAAGTCCTTCTAAATGTCAAGCCTAAGCCAGGGACTAGCCGCATCATGGCATGGCACAAGAGATGCGTGTTAAAATGAGGATTCCACAAATCACAGATCAAAGTTGTCTAATTATGTAAATCACGAATTCTCCAAATGTCAGCGTTAGGAAAGAGGATTAGGATTTGCTGTGGTAAATGATAAATTACCTATCAAGCGGATGAATCAACAAAAATGTAACTAATGGAACACTTATTTGGACTTCAGAGTTAGAGTGAGGTGTATAAGCTCTCAAATAAACAGTAAATGTAGTGTATTTCAGTATAGTTTAATACAGCAATCAAATAAAAAGCACTCAAGGAAACAAAATCCTTTGAGATCTTCTTATGTATGACATATTTCTTATCTAAGCAATAGATGTGCTACTTCTAAACAGCTACTACATACACATGACAAAAAAGCTGTCGAGATGTTATCGGTTAGTGTGCGATTGCGCTTTTTTGGCATTTATCTCCCAGATATGGTGACAGGGGAATGCAAATTTGGCCACAGATGGCAACGGCAGCCAAGAATCTGACCCATTTTTCCAGGTTTTTCTGAAAGACAGGCCACCCCGCTGCAGACGCAGAGCGCTGGGCTTATGGGACCGGCGTGTTTATTGATTTCTTGTATTGATGTCCAGCCAACAACAAATAAAACAGCATCAAATAACACAATCATGACTGCTCACACATGACACTGAGGGTCTGTCAAATTTATGAGGGCATATGAAGCCATCCTTTTAGCCTGTGTGTGTGTGTGTGTGTGTGTGTGTGTGTGTGTGTGTGTGTGTGTGTGTGTGTGTGTGTGTGTGTGTGTGTGTGTGTGTCTGTTTCAAAAACCTGGTTAAAAAGTTGTTTGTGGTGAAATATGTTTATTTAAAGAATTATCTGTCAAATTATATAATTGAAGATTTTGTCTGAGCTGTACTTTCTGATGAATTCATTCAAATAAATGTGCTGAATGAATGAATGAATCAAAGAATCAATGAATAAATCAAACAAATGTGTTGAATGAATGAATGAATCAATCAATAAATGAATTAGATGAATGAATGAATCAGATGAATGATAGACAACTGCATCAGATGAATAAATGGATTAATGGATTAATGAATAAGATGAATGAATGGACCAATACGATGAAACAATGAATGACATAGATGAATGAATGAATCAGATGAATGATAGATGACAGAATCAGATGAATGGATGAATCAGATGAATGAATAAATGAATAAGATGGATGAATGAATCAATCAAGGAATGAATCAGATGTATGAATTGAATCAGATGAACGATTGATGACTGAATTAGATACATGAATGAATCAGAGGAATGAATAAACAAATAAGATGAATGAATTAGATGAATGAATAAACAAATAAGATGAATGAATCAGATAAATTAATAAACGAATAAGATGAATGAATGAATCAGATAAATTAATTAGATGAATGAATGAATGAATGAATCAGATGAATGATAGATGACTGAATCAGATAAATAAATGAACGAATGAATAAGATGAATGTATGAATCAGATGAATGAATAAACGCTTAAGATGAATGAATGAATCAGATGAATGAATAAATTAGATTAATGAAAAAACGAATAAGATGAATAAATGAATTAGATGAATAAACAAATAAGACGAATGAATGTATCAGATAAATGAATAAATGAATAAGATGAATGAATTAGATGAATGAATAAATGGATAAGATGAATGAATGAATGTATCAGATGAATGAATAAATGGATAAGATAATTGAATTAGATGAATGAATAAATCAGATGAATGATAGACAACTGCATCAGATGAATAAATGAATTAATGAATCAGATGAATGAACAAACAAATACAATGAATCAGTGAATGAAATAGATGAATGAATGAATCAGATGAATGATAGATGACAGAATCAGATGAATGAATGAATCAGATGAATGAATCAATCAATCAATGAATGAATTATTAGATGAACGAATAAATGAATCAGATGTATGAATTGAATGAGATGAACGATAGATGACTGAATCATATGAATGAATGAACAAATGATTCGAATGAATGAATCAGATGAATGAATAAACAAGATGAATGAATTAGATGAATGAGTAAACGAATAAGATGAATGAATCAGATGAATGAATAAACGAATAAGATAAATGAATGAATCAATGAATGAATTAGATGAATCTATGAATCAGATAAATGATAGATGACTGAATCAGATGAATGAATGAATGAATGAATGAATGAATAAGATGAATGAATGAATCAGACGAATGAATAAACGCATAAGATGAATGAATAAACGCATAAGATGAATGAATGAATCAGATGAATGAATAAACAATTATGATGAATGAATGAATTAGATGAATGAATAAACGAATAAGATGAATGAATGAATGAATGTATCAGATGAATGAATAAGATGAATAAATGAATGAATGAATAAGATAAATAAATCAGTTGAATGAATGAATGAATAAATGAATGAATGAATGAATGAATGAATGAATGAATGAATGAATGAATGAATGAATGAATGGAAATGCAGTATCAAACGTGAACAGATAAATTATTTCTAAATGCACAAAAGTTTATGTGACTCATTACATGAATCAAAAATACTTTTTATAAAGTCAGAGAAAGTAAACCAATTCACTTGAACAAATCAAATGTGAAATGAAAATGAGTTTCAGAATGAGTCAGACTTTCTATTTCTATTAATGACGAGCCAGTTCTCAATAATGAATCAGATACAAAACATAACAGGAAAAAAAAAAGATTCACTTGAATGAAGTGACATTTGAGAATCAGACGTTTCCAAGATTATATAAGTTATACTGTAGGGACTATTTAAGACAAGCTGACCCAAAAAATAAGACAATGGACAATTGATAACAAATCAATTCGTTTGAATGAATCAAACTCTGTATATGAGAACGAATAGATTCAGAATGAGTTCACATAAGATGTTTCAGACATTAAAAAATTACTATGTCCTGTCTAAAATAAAGAATAAATGGCCCAATATTTCTACAAGAGTCTGTATTTTAGTGTTAATAAATGCACAAAGACAAACACCTAGGCTATCTGTTCAAAAAGTCCTGAGATACACTTTATATCACCATGAAGAAAAATAAATAAATAAATAAATCATCCCTCTTGCCTGCAGGTCAATGGTGTTCCTCACATTCATGCAAAACACACTGGAATAAACTTGAGACAGTACAAAACATTCGATATTACACCCCATTTGCATATGATTAGCAGAGTAGGGACCAGCACCCCCTATGGGTTCCTCGCTTATAAATATATTTAAATATATAAATATCATGAATACATTAATTGATATTGCCCTCACATCCTCCAAAAAATGCATTGTGGCTATTTCTCCTGGGACTAAAACGACATATTTGTAGAATCACAGTCAGACGAAGTAGATATTATTATATATATATATATATATATTTTTTTTTTTTTTTTCAGCTTTTATCATCCTCATGCTGGAATCGGATTTAAACTCACTTCCTTTTTCTGTTTTTGCAGTTCACAGAGCGATTACATCAGTTTCTTCAAGACGAGAGCATGGCTCCGGGCGAACACCTGGCTGTGGTTACAGTGGTGGTTGAAGGGCAAACGCACGTATATGTGTGTAGCGGCGAGATACACAGCCACTCTGATCAAGCCCTCAGAAACTCTTATCGCATCCGATTAATATTACAAGCCTTCAGTTATGAGACAAGAGGCCACGCAGGCTTTCCATAAGGCCTCTAGTTTAGCACTGCTGGCCTGTGTCCGGTGGTTCTGATGGAGTGTGTGTGAGTCTGCGGAGGGAGAGTGAGAAGAGTCACAATTTCTGTCTTATGGCTTATGACTGATTTATATCTTGGAAATTTAACATGTAGCAAGTCTACATATGACTTTTTACTTACTGCTTATGGTCATACTGGACATTACTATGCTGTAAATGATAAAAATATATATTATTATTATTGAGGATGTTAATAATATAATATAATATAATATAATATAATATAATATAATATAATATAATATAATATAATATAATATAATATAATATAATATAATATAATATAATATAGTTGGCCTTTCTGTGTGGAGTTTGCATGTTCTCCCTGCGTTCGCGTTGGTTTCCTCCTGGTGCTCCGGTTTCCCCCACAGTCCAAAGACATGCAGTACAGGTGAATTGGGTAAGCTAAATTGTCCATAGTGTATGAGTGTGTGGAAGTTCCCAGAGATGGGTTGCGGCTGGAAGGGCATCCGCTACGTAAAATCGTGCTGGATAAGTTGGCGGCTGATTCCGCTGTGGCGACCCCGCAAGGGACAAAGCCGACAAGAAAATGAATGAATGAATAATATAATATGAGGCGGCGTAACTCAATGGTTAGCACTGTCACCTCACAGCAAGAAGGTCGCTGGTTCGAGTCCCGACTGAGCCAGTTAACATTTCTGTGTGGAGTTTGCATGTTCTCCCCATGTTGGCGTGGGTTTTCTCTGGGTGCTCCAGTTTCCCCCACAGTCCAAAGACATGCACTATGGGGGAACTGAATAAACTAAATTGTCTGTAGTGTATGAGTGTGAACGAAGGAGTGTGCATGGGTGTTTCCCACTACTAGGTTGGAGCTGAAAGGGCATTCGCTGCGTAAAACATATGCCAGAATAGTTGGCGGTTCATTCCTTTGTGGTGACCTCTAAAATAAAGACTAAGCCGAAGGAAAATGAATGAATGATTGAATGAATGAATATTTTTATATATATATATATATATATATATATATATATATATATATATATATATATATATATATATATATATATATATATATATATATATATATATATATATATATATAAATTATAACTTAAATCCAAGTTAAGTCTAAACAGTGTTATTCGACTGTCCACATTATTATTGAGGAAATATGGGGGAAAAAATAAATATGATTAAATGATTTATATTTATATTACATTATTATTATTGTTGTTGTTGTTGTTGTTGTTGTTGTTGTTGTTGTATTTGTAGTATAGTATTCACATTAATTTGTGTACATTATTATTCCAGCAAATTATGAATGATTTGAAACAAATATATTACTGTAATATATTATTATATATTATTATGAATTATATGAAACAAAATATATTATTTCCTATTTTCATCAAAACCTAATGACCTCTTTTACTGAAACAACTTTGCTTTTCAACTGATGACACTACAGTATTATAAATATTGCATGATCTTACGCTTATTAAATAGTGCACATTATTATTCAGCAAATTACTAAAATGTATATCTTGTTTAATATCCTGCTTCATTATGAAATATGTCACATTATGCAACTAATAGTACTAAAAATCACAGTTTCATGAAATAATGCATGTCTAGTTCCTGATGCACAAGGTGGAGATTTAATAATATAATACTTTCTTTTTGGATTTTAGAAAATGCAGCTCAACTGTTCAGTGTAAACTCCCTATAAATGCAATTAAATAATTTAAATACAACTTATATACACACAAATGAAAGTGAAATATATACAAATAATTTACTTTGTGACCCTAACTATATATGGGATGACACGATTTTCATGGTGCTTTTCTATACATTTTTACTTTTGCATCCTTGCTTTAACTGAAGAAGAGAATTGTGGACAGTCCTCACAATTCCACTGAAATCAAACAGAAATAAATGTGATGACATTTTTGTTGTTGTTGTTTGTTGTCTCCTTTAAAAAGATAGTTCACCCCCAAATAAAAAAAAATACTCAGTTTATCTCCCTCAAGTGGTTCCATTTATCAACATTTATCTTTATTTTGTGAACTCAAAAGAAGATATTTTGAAGAATGTTGTAACCATTGACTGCCATAGTAGGAAAATCAAATTCTATGGAAGTCAAGACAGGTTTCTGACATTCTTCAAAATATCTTCTTTTGTGTTTAAAAGACGAAAGAAAAGATTTGCAAGTAAAGAAGCAGTAAATGCCAGGATTTTCAGTTTTGGGTGAACTATCCCTTATTAGGAACACTTTCCTGTAAAATGACAAGTCTGTTGACCTCTGTGTAGCCTTGCTATCATGCGACCACGATTCATCCAATCCCCCGCCAGCTCTCATCGTTACTTGTTGCTAGCGCGTCGCTGCCGTGCTCCACTTAGCCAATTAACAGTAAAATAAAGCCAAACAGATTTGAGCTGATAAATCTTTAATGGTACGAGGGATTTTACACAAATGCTCACTTGACAGTGCTAATTTAAAATAAACAGCGAGCTTGATTAAAAATTCCCCCGGCTGATGGAAGATAAATGTTTAAATAATTTATCAGAATTAATTGACACGACTGTGATGTTGTAAACAGAAATGTTTTGATGTTCTTAATGTATTTTGACACCATCGATTCTTGGGCCCAATCCAAAGGAGAAGCGCAGCAAGGAAAAAAAAAGTGAGCCAGTCGGAAAAGTGGCGAAGGGATGTGTGCATATATGTGTGTATGCATACAAATGTGTGTGTGTGTGTGTAGAGAGTGATTCACGAGCTAGTTATGCACTGTGTAAATGAAGTTTTGCTCAGCTGTATTTACATATTACAGAGTTTGAGTGTAAGCTGCACCGCCATTGGGCATTTTATAATGAGTAATTATGAGAAAAAAGATGAAAGGATTGGTAGATGGGGAACAAGAAAATGAGGGTAAATAAGATAAAATGAGAAGTGAAGAGCATCACATTCCTCTAGCAATGCAAGGTTATGGGTTCAACTCCCTGGGAATACTGATAAAATGTATATTTTAAATGCAATATAAGTTGCTAAAAGCTCCTGAAGATAGATACAGAGCAGCATAAAGAAACTCTCTTTAGGCTACGTTTACATTACAAGTTTTGCCTTGGAATTAATAACATATTCTATTATGATAGAATTGATATCAGATATTTAAATATAGTCAGAAATGAACTTGACTTGTGACCAATTGTGATGCACTTTAAGAGCTACAGCTATTTTAAGTGGATAATTATTTTATTTTTGGCCTGTGTTGGCTTTATTTTTCACATGCATGATTTCTGATCAGCCAATCACATGGCAGCAACTCAATGCATTTAGGCATGTAGACATGGTCAAGACGATCTGCAGCAGTTTAAACCGAGCATCAGAATGGAGAAGAAGGATGATTTAAGTGACTTTGAATGTGGCATGGTTGTTGGTGCCAGACGAGCTGGTCTGAGTATTTCAGAAACTGCTGATCTACTGGGATTTTCACGCATAACCATCTCTAGGGTTTACAGAGAATGGTCAGAAAAAGAGAAACTATACAGTGAGCGGCAGTTCAGTGGGCACAAATGCCTTGTTGATGCCAGAGGTCAGAGGAGAATGGCCTGACTGGTTCCAGCTGATAGAAAGGCAACAGTAACTCAAATAAAATATGTATGAAAGGTGTTTTTGTTATTGTGTTAGAGCTTGTTTTGACAACAGCTTATTTAGTATTGCTCAAGAGTGCCATATATTTGACGAGTGTGATGAAGAAAAGCTTTTACAGAAAGCCAGTGTATGGTAAAAAAGTACTTTGTGAATATTTAAATAGTTAAAAATGATTGTGCTTGCAGAGTTTTTATGATAATAATCTATTCAATTAATAATGAAGGAAACCCACTGTTTCAGTATGGACAGAAAGTTGAATCTCATTGCTTTCAAGTGCCTCAATTTTCAGTTCACACAACAAATCCCTCCCAAAAAAGAAAAAGTTTTGATGTTTCCACTTGGGAGATCATTTATAAAGAGCTCTCTTTTGCAAGACAAGTCTTAGTTTGTACACCCAAAACGTTAAGAAAAAGTGTCCAGATTAATGTAGATGTAGGAGTAAACGCAGGAGTATACAAAGCTGCGAGCGAGCTCCAGGCAAACGGTCTTCAGCCCGGCACTAAACAAACATGTAAATACAGCGAGGCGTTCATTGTCAACGTGAGCACATCTACTCATGGTGATCCAGCAGGGCAGGCCGCAGGGGGACGATGTGACATGAAACTTCCCGGGACGCTGATATCCAGGCCCACGAGTGGCATGTCAACCAGCTCCCATCCCAGATAAGACTCATCGGAATGGCTGGCGATGTCCGCCGAGCAAACATCTCATCTATAAACAAACACTCTCACTCACCACCATAAATGAATACATCAAAATTTGATGGAGCGGCCATGTTGCAGATCCACGACCCGCAGCGAGACACGCCATGATACATTGTATACCAGCATACATGAATAGCAAACAAGACGCCAGACTCTGTTGACTGAATTTTTAAAGATGTTGTTGGGATTTGACACAAGTAAGGCGGAGGAAACACAAAGGCATACAGTTTTTCTATTTCAAATATTTCCCAAATGATGTTTAATAGAGCGAGGAATTTTTCACAGTATTTCCTAAAATATTTTTTCTTCTGGAGAAAGTCTTTAAAAAAAAAAAACTATTTTAAGGTCAATTTTATTAGCCCTCTTAAGCAATATATATATATATTTTTGATTGTCTACAGAACAAACCATTATTATATAATGACTTCTAATTACCAAAACTTGCCTAATTAACCTAATTAAGCTAATTAAGCCTTAAAATGTCACTTTAAGCTGAATATCTTAAAGAATACCTAGTAATAACATTATTATCATGACAAAGATAAAATAAACCAGTTATTAGAAATTAGATATTAAAGCTATTATGTTTAGAAATGTGTTGAAAAAATCTCTCTATTAAACAGAAATTGATGAAAAAACATACAGGGGGCTAATAATTCAGGAGGGCTAATAATTCTGACTTCAACTGTATGTGCTAAACTAAGTATTCTGTCCTACAGAAGTATGCATTATTTTCTCATTTATATCCTCATTTTAGTATGCATTTTTAGTGATATAATCCCAAAAAAATCAACTGAGATGGATAACAAAGTACTATTGAATAAACTTATATGGTTTACGAGCAAATGGGAAGGCAAATAAATATTTTTTTTAAAATGTAGGAAACACTCATTACAAATTACGCAATTATTACGCCATTACAAACACAGTGTTTGATGGAAGGCTAAAATTTCCTCACTACAATGCAAAATTTTTCAGATTTATTAGTGATGCACGACGAATTGTGGCCATATCAGCTAATAAAGGATTATTTACAATGTTACCGTAATTATTCCAGTAACTTATATTGAAATACATATTATCACCCAATTAATTATGGATTATTTCTGCTGGTTGATCCACTTTAGAAATGAACTGCTGGCCACTAGGGTTTTGATTAATATCTTCAATATTGTGTAACATGGCAGACACAAAAAACACGATTATTAACCACTATTGATTTGTATTTTTTTTCCATTAACCTTATTCTGCAAAGCGAAAGTACCCTCATTTTCGTGATTGTTTTAGATCTTCCAATTAATTTTTCCCATAGGCAACTGAATCTGAATAATAAACGTCAGAAAACGGTCAAACTGCTTGCTCTACAAACAAATGTGTTCATGACTATACATAAAAAGTAGAATAATATAATAAGAAAAGGTCAGTTTGCAACATCAAGCAGCATAACGAGCTGATTTTCTGTTTAAAAATCAATGGAAATAAAAGAGACGAGCCAAAAAGATTCCAATTCCCACTCTTACGTAAAGAATAAGGGAAATTTCTGGATATAAGGGAAATTAGGAACAAGCACAGCCAATGAGCTTGCTCAGAATCAGTTTAAATGTTCAGCATCATTCAACGCCGTTAAGCTGCGGCACGTTTTTGGAGACCCTCCTCCACCCCAGCTCCACCTGTGTTTAGATCTGCTACGGGGGTTATTATGTTTGCAGAAGCAGCATGCTATATTCTCAGATGGCATGTCTGTGTATATAGAAGGTCTCGGTACATGCTCTGCCATAATAATTAAAGCAGTAGCAGCAGCAGCAGTGTAGCAGATCTATTCCGCCAAGACCAAATACATCAACATTGCCAAATACATATTCATTACCATACTAAATCCGGAGAGTGTACATGACAGAAGGTCAATAATAAGGCTTAGAAAAACTAATATGAAGATTTGTTTTATATAACGTGTTGGAAACTAACATCCAAATTTAAAGAGATATCAGATACTGGTATTGGACAAAATTTCCATAATAGTGCAGCTCCAAAATTTTATCACTTGTGCGAACTTATTTTGAAAAAGGCTCAGTTTTCGCAACACAAAATTATTGAGTACAATACAATGCAATTAAACACTTTCCAAAATGTTGAAAACAACAACAACAACAACAACAACAACAACAAAATAGCTTTCGCAGGTCCATGCTAATCATGATCTTTTTTTTTTTTTTATCTCTTTTCATTGAACAAAAACCAAATCTCAATGTAGACTGAAAGCCTGCATTTAGCATCACCTCTTTTGTGACAAAAACACAATTTAACACTAGGTGTAAACAGGGCCTCTGTTTCAAAGCTGTGAGATGATTGCATTGAGTTTACTGAAAACACAGCGATTTTCATACTCGGCAACAGCGAGAAAGAGGTCTGCTTTGTGCTGACATTACAACGCAAGATAGTTTATTGTGCCTCGCCGTCCCGCACATCAAAGGCAGCCGTCGCCTTTAAATGAAGTCGCCCAAGTGGCGGAGCGTTTTATTAACTTCCAATCAATAAACATGCAGTCGGGGCGAGAGGTAATCAGGAAACACTGCCAAATAAGCTGACAATGAATCAAAGCCGCTGCTCGCAGGCAACAGCAAAATCCTAACAAGCAGTTTATTACCGGTAGCTGTTACTGACATTAGTCAAAACCAAGAAAGATAAAATAGAATAAGGAATGTGATGCTGGGAAAGCGCCCACGGGCTGCGTGCTTCTCGCATGCTTTTGATAACTGCACGCCTCCTCTTTGATATGATAACAAATATAAATTGTTTAAAAACATCAAATGTGTGGGAAGCCGAGGCCCGTGTTTCTACATAACAGATATGAAAAAACTCAAGGTGCTGAAAGTCTATCCATATGAGTCTGTTTTTCTGTGAAACTTCTCTTTTGTTTGTAACAGAAACTCATCATCTGGTCCACAATAGCTCTCTCAATGCAGTAAATCAGCATTTTACAATCTAACATTTTTTTTTTTTTGAGAAAATGAGTACCACATGCTATTAAAAAAGTTGCTACTAGATAGGGAGTTGCAAGAGGGTTCTTAGTTGGGGTTCAGTGCACTTCCTAAGGAATCACTAGATGGATGCTAAGGGGATCCTATAGAGTGCAGTACTAGGGGATTATAGAGCATTTATAAGTATTTGTGTTATGTGTTAAGTGTTATGTTTGCTTATAGCTTATTTTAATATTTCCCAAATGATGTTCAACAGAGTTAGGAAACTTTCACAGTATGTCTGATAATATTTTTTCTTCTAGAGAAAGTCTTATTTGTTTTATTTCGGCTAGAATAAAAACAGTTTATTTTTTTTAAAACCCTTTTAAGGTCAAAATTATTAGCCCCTTTAAGCTACATATATTTTTCCGATAGTCTACAGAACAAACCACTGTTATACAATAACTTGCCTAATTACCCTAACCTGCCTAGTTAATCTAATTAACCTAGTTAAGCCTTTAAATGTCACTTTAAGCTGTATAGAAATGTCTTGAGAAATATCTAGTCAAATGTTATTTACTGTCATCATGACAAAGATAAAATAAATCAGTTATTTATGATGAGTTATTAAAACTATTATGTTTAGAAAGGTGTTGAAAAAATCTCTCCGTTAAACAGAAATTGGGGGAAAAAACTAAACAGGGGGATAATAATTCAGGGGGGATAATAATTCTGACTTCAACTGTATATTGCGATATGAATCAATCAATTTCACCAGATGACTTCATATCTCTATTTGGAAAGAATGTACAGTATATGCTAGATTGATTGGGATGATTCTACAGTGGGGCTGCATCTCCTTAAAATCTAATAAACAATCTATATATACAATAAAGAAAGAGGTACAATTGAACTAAAGTGTTTTATCATTTTCCGAGTCTAGCAGTATTCAAGTACAGTAATTGAATGATAAAAATAAAAGGTATCACTTTAATTTGATGGTACCTTTAAGACATTTTGTCAAATTTAAGTTACATTGCATCTACATGCCAACTAATTCTCATTAGATTACAAGTAGACTGTTGGGTTGGGGTTAGGGTTAGGGTTAGTGTAAGTTGACATGCACTTGCAAAGTTTCTAATAGTCAGTTAAATGTCTGCTGAGTAAGCAGTATCAGCAGATGTTAAGCAGACAGTCTACTAATATTTAAATGAGAAGTAATTGGCATGTAGTGCAACTTTTAATCAACAAAATGTGCAATAGGGACCTTTAAAATAAAGTCTTACCAAATAAAAATAGTTCAATAAAATGAATCATTGTTAAAGTCACAAATGTTTTAATTTCTTATGCCTGAATGTTTTTAAAATCATTATACAATCCCAGATATCAAAAACACATGCAAATGATAAATTATAATACAAACTCAAGAGTGCCAATCCTGTAATGTGACTATTGCGAATGCTCACATTGTGATATCAATGTTGAAATTACAGTATATATTGTGTAGCCCTAATAGATATACATGTACATGTGCATAAGTAGATTCATTAATTATTAATTGCAGATTTTACAGACGTCATATGATCAAGTTACTATATAAGGTGTAAAAGTAACAGGTATGAAGTTTTAAATACTCACATTTAATTCACATTTCAGGAAAATGTGGACCACATACACAAGAAAGCAAGTCAGTAGGTCTACCCGAGAAGTTAAATAATCCAAGTATAAATAAGAATGTTTTAGTAACGGTTTATCAATCACTGGTTGAAAGTATTTTAACATTATTTCATGCTATGGTCATTTAACATTTAATCAGGTAGGAGGCTACGTACACCATTGGTCATTGGTGATTCTCAGTTTAAGGAATATTTTGCAAGTTAGTGTGCATTTTGGTGTGAAAATACACAGATTATGCCTCATTTTATCTTTTATATGATGTGTTTTAAAGATATGTAAGTGCATGTACACTGTATTGTATGCTTTTTTTGCTGGGTGTTCATACTACTGATTTAAAATGAGCGGAATACACGCAATAATTTAGTTTTTTTGGGACAACTTAATTATTTAATGTTCAACCCATTTAAATTTGTAAAGAAAAAAAACTTAGGTTAACTTAATTTGTGTTAAGACAACATGAAGGAATTGTGTGGAACCCTGCATTTTCTACAGTGTGTTATATGCCAGTGTCAAATCTGAATTTCTGCTCAGAACCTCTGTGCAGACAATAAAGTCAGTCCTTACAAACTTGAAAGTTGACTGTGCATCTGCAACTGTTGTTCAATGCATGCATGAACTGTCTGAAATAGATTATATCTGAATATGATTATGTTAAATTATAAAAGACAAGGGTGTTAGCTATTAGCACTTTTCTGACAGATGCTTGCTGCTTATTGTTTATCGTGTTTTCTCTCAACATCACGTATTTCAGTAATGATAGTAAATTAGATATCATTTCAAATCTTACAAAATCGAAGTTCATCCTTAAAAAAGCATTGGAAATTGTACTTTAAGATGCTTTTAGCAAGCTTCTCCCCCTTAGTGTGCGATATCAAGTTTCAGATTGCAAAGTTTATTATAGCATTTCATTCATTTGTCTTCAGCTTAGTCTCTGATTTTATCAGAGGTTGCCACAGTGGAATGAACCACCAACTTATTATAGTATTTAATAACTATTTTCTTTTTCTAACATAGATAAATGACATTTCATCATTTTCCTTTGGCTTAGTCCCTTTATTTATCAAGGGTCAACACAGCGGAATGAACCGCCAACTTATCCAGCATATGTTTTACGCAGTGGATGCCCTTCCAGCTGCAACCCAGTACTGGGAAACACCCATTCACTCTCACATTCACACACATACACTACAGCCAATTTAGTTTATTCAATTCACCTGTACCGCATGTTTTTGGATTGTAGGGGAAACCAGAGCACCCGGAGGAAACCCACACCAACACGGGAAGAACATGCAAACTCCACACAGACATGTCAACTGGTCCAGCCGGGACTTGAACCAGTGACCTTCTTGCTGTGAGGTGACAGTGCTATCCACTGAGCCACCGTGCAGCCCTGATAAATGACATATTTTCCGAAAAATGCACCATTACAGTTACATATTTGGTGTTTATTCTGAGATAGAAAGGATATTCTGGGATAAGAATTTCCCCCAGTGGTGATTTTTGGTATTGTGCTTAAATAAAAACTACATTTTTGTGATATCAGCTTCAAATTTGGAACGTAAATTGGTTAGACATGTGGTTTTGATTTTTCTAGCAGTTTTAGATTTAACAATAGATTTCTTACAAGAAATGATTAAATATTTATTACAGCACTTGTTTTTCTTAAAAGTAAACAAACTCCAAGTAACCTTTAATCCTCTCATTTTTAGAGATGCTTTGATTTCAGAATTCAAGAATTACAAACAGTCAAGATGTGCATTTTCACAAGTTGACCTCCCCAAGATTGCAAGAAGTATACATATGTACTGTATGGTAGCATGGACGTTGCTAAATGGTTGCTATAGGTTTACTTAGTTTCAGGGTTTTGTTCAAATCACCAACCCTCAGCATGAGCAACAGTAATAGTGATGCACCAAGACATGCAGCTCTCGACAAATCCAAAACCTCCTCTGTGCGTTCTGGCATAATGTATCAGTTTCTCTGCAGCTCTTTCCCTGCTGGTGTGTCAGACAGCGTGAAGAGCTTGTAAAACTCACGCCAGGTTTAACATCAGGTGAAGGGGCAGCTCCAAAATCCAGCCCGCTCTTGTTCAGGGGTTTGTTGTTTCAATCCCAGGCTAAACTGAAGCAGGAGTTATTAAAGGGTTGTGCGCTTTTGCGAGTGTATGTGTGTGTGCGGTGTGATCCATATGCCTCTGGTATACTAAGAAGATGCTACTGCGAAGAAGAAGAAGAGAAAAAAAAATCTCATCCAAATAATTTTCTTGCCCCACAGGCAGTTACATGCAAATAAGAGATCAAAAGCGTGTTGGATGAAAAAAAGGGCAGATTGGTGTGAATATCATCAGGCAGTGGACTACATGCACTGGAGAAAAATGATGCTGATGCTCACTGACCAGGTACAGAGAAAAAAAGAGAGAGAGAGAGAGAGAGGCAGGAGAGCTCTTCACATGAATCCACAGCATCTTTGATCAGCTCATGCATGGACACCGCATTCACTTCATGTATACTGTAGTTTCAGCAGGCCAGAGTACGAATGTGAGACTCGCACATTCAGTTGAAGTCAAAAAATATTGGCCCTCATGTGATTTTTTTATTTTTCAAATATTTAATACAAAATATGTTTAACAGAGCAAGAAATTTTTAACAGTATTTCCTATAATATTATTCCTTCTGGAGAAACGCTTAATTGTTTTATTTTGGCTAGAATAAAAGCTGTTCTTAATTTTTTAAAAACCATTTTAAGGTCAATATTATTAGCTAGACCTGTCACGATATCTATTTTTTGTTGTACAAATATCGCACCAAAATATACTGCAATAAACAATTTTATTGTTATTTTAAGACCATTTTATGCCACTCGTTATATAATGCCAGATTGATATATAATAGCATCATGATGCAAGTACACTCTTCCAAAGAATTATACACATATTTTATTCTTAAGAATATTTCATTAAATTAGTCGTTTTAATAATTAGACACTGGAATCAGAATGTGAAAACGCATTTTCTAAATAAATAATAATAATAAATGTTAACAAAAGGGTGCAAGGTAAAAAGTAACTGAGGCAGCAATATCTGCTACCAGATCTATTTTCAGTTGTCAGACACCCACAAGAAATCCTACTAATGTAATTTATAGTAAATACTACAGTGTTTTTTAACTATACTGACACTGACACCTCCAATAAAGATGTATATGTTCAGCTAAATGTTGCTAGAATTAGTTTTATGTATGGGTGATATTACATCACCAAAATGATTGAGGTCATGTCTATGTGTTGTGCGATAATTCGATATATTGATTATTGTGACAGGCCTATTAGCCCCCTTAAGCAATATTTTTTTCGATTGTCTACAGAACAAACCATCGTCATACAATGACCTGCCTAATTACCCAAACTTGCCTAATCAACCTAGTTTAGTCACTTTAAGGTGAATACTATTATAACATCTAGTCAAATATTATGTACTGTCATCATGGCAAAGATATAGGAAATCAGTTATTAGAAATGAGTTATTAAAACTATTATGTTTAGAAATGTGTTCCATTCTTTCCAATAAACAGAAATTGGGGGAAAATATACAGGGGGGCTAATAATTCTGACTTCAACTGTACATATTTACCTTACTATAGTTGTTTTCATTTATACCTAATAAGTAAGTATAGATGTCATATACTGACCGAAAACAAGGCTGTAAAGTACGGATGTACAGTTAACTGACTTGAATATAATAATTTGACTTGCTGTTGATATAATTCAGCACTGAAAATGTGCTAAATAAGTTGTAATTTACAAAAAAGAAAAAGAACACGCAGTTCTGACCTGTAAAAACTAATTTCCTACTCCAGTTCTTCATTAAACCTCCTAAATCTCTTTTTAGTGAAAATGTTTTGAACAATCTGGTAATAAAAATTGAATAGGCAATAAATGATCTCATGGAATTTGCCAAATTGTACATTAATAAACCAAAAGCAGGACTGTATACCTAATTAAATTGCAATGTATGATTTAAATGTGAAGACTGCAAGTTTTACGTCTGTGTAAAATATTTGCAATGTTTGAATGCATTCAGATTATGTAACAATTATTATAGTTGCATTTAAGACATCTATTTTCTTTACCATGTATTTTTTGTGCCTTTAAAATAAAAGTGATTATCAAAAGAACAATTTGCAATATTTACTTTATATAGTTGAGTCTATTGAGCTTTTCAGAGCATAGGCGAATAGTCCATAATACTCCATTATAGATGACATTGACCAGAGGTCATCAATCCCATTACAGCATCTTTAAGGAAGATGGAGCCCTGTTCCCAATATTTGCATATATCTGTTAAATATTTAAATAGCCAAACACATCTATGAAAACTACATGTGATCAAACTATTTTACTCTGCTCCAAATTCACGTTATTAATTGTGCTCTAAGACTATTTTAATTGAAAGATTTATAATTCAATAAGATGTACATTTTGAAATCTTATTAATGTGATGTTCTGGGCCGCAGACAAACCCAGTGTATGCGTTCAGAAGCCAGAGAAGGGGAAAAAAAGCGAGCTAATTTTGCTGGAGAAAAGATATTTGCTTTAATCTCTAAGGAGTCATGCCATTTAAATCCTCCAGTCATGGCGAGTGAATGCCAGCTATCCGAGAGGTTCATCCGGCCGGATTAGAGACACATCCAAACACACGGCTGCATTTTTAACACTGGTCAGCAGAAGCATTGACAAAAAAAAAGAGAGAAGATATTCTGCTGGAAGAAATGGCAAGACTTCTCCATTCAACATAAACCTTTAATCCGTCTTCTCCTGTCTTTTCACCCTTTCTTTCTCCCTCTCCGCACCTTTCCATGCCTCATTATTGCCAATCATTTGAATGCGAGTGCCCACTGTCACCTGCTCCATAATCTGATTACTTCATGCAAGAATTAGTATGTATATTTAATGCAGGATTTTCCCCTCTTTTTTTGTATCCCTCTCTTCTCAATCTTGATGAATGCACCGGCGAGGAGCGCGCCTGCCAGCGTCATGCTAATAAATGACAGCTGATTTATGCATCTGTATTCTTTTATTTATAAAAAATAGCAAGCCGTCCGATATTCCGATATTAATAATACAAGTGGATCCACTTTGATTAGGCCGGCGCGGCGAGCTGTGCATATTCAGCATTACAATTAAATCTTCTGACGTGAAATAGGAATGACACGCTAATGAAGCGAGCCAGCGAGCCTGAACCAAGACTGTCCAACATCATTATGGGATATCTTAGATGAAGAGTAATTACGCGCGGAACACTGAAATGTCATTAAAAATCTTCAGTAAGTGATTTAACCCACTATTTCTCACTAATGCCAGACTGTTTTTTTCCCCTCTTATTTCCCCCTCCACTCCAGGCTGAGGCCGAACACAGAAAGTTCATCTTCAGAAGTTCTGGATGAAAAAAGGAAAAAAGTGTATATATATATGCAGGGACTTAAGAGAGTGATACAATCGAGTGTCCTAATTTAATTTTAATTCAGTGCGTCAGGACTCTATACTGGTGGTGCGTAATTGAAATCATTCTTTAATAAATTCTGATGAATTGGCAATTAGGTCGTGGTCTGTTTCCCGAGGTCGGCCCTGAAATTGATAGCGCTGGTCCGTGAGCAATATTACTTAGGCCTCTATGAAATATCAAATCTCCTATTTTGATGTAGATATATGTGGGTAAAGCGTTTAATATGTTCATTTATTTGATTAGAGAGTTAATCTGATTTCCACTCTGATTTGAACAGCAGGCTCTAAAATCTCCCATGGGGCATAATATTTGTACTATATATATATTGTGTGTGTGTGTATATAGTACAAATTCTAAGGAGTATACACTATATATATATATATATTTTTTTTTTTTTTAAAAGATTAATTCATTGACTCATTTTCCTTTGGCTTGTCCCTTTATTTATCAGTGGTTGCCACAGCAGAATGAACCGCCAGCTATTCCAGCATATGTTTTTAACAGCGGATGCCCTTGCAGCAGTAACCCAGTATTGGGAAACACCCATACACACTCTCATTCACACACACTCTCATACACTACGGACAATTTAGCTTATTTAATTGACCTATAGCGCATGTCTTTGGACTTGGGGGAACATGCAAACTCCACACTGAAATGCCAACTGGTCTAGCCGGGACTCAATCCAGAAACCTTCTTGCTGTGAGGCAATAGTTAAAAGTAATAATAGTAATACCAATTATTACTATAATTGTTAATATTATTGGTTCAAAACCATAAAACTATAAAATATTTTTTTTTTCTGTTTTAAATTATTAAAAATGTTTTATGGCATGTTTTAAATTATTCTGTTCATCAAGGCGGTATTTATTGAATTTAAAACAAATTGTTAAATATTTATTAAAATTTTGAATAACTGCTTTCTTATTGTATGTAGTTTCAAATGAAGTCCTTACTCCAGTCATTATTGCTTTTATTACTATTACATTAATAATGTGATAATATTAAGTGGATAGTAGCACTGCCGCCTCACAGCAAGAAGGTCGCTGTGTTCCCAGCTGGAGTCCCAGCTGGCGTCAGTTGGCATTTCTGTGTAGAGTTTGCATGTTCTCCCCGATGAATGAATGAATGAATGAATAATAACAATAATAATAACTAATATTAGAGTGACTTCTGAAGGAACTTGTGACTCTGAAAGCTGAATTAATGAAGCTAAAAATTCATCATTAAAATCACTGGAATAAATGATTAAATTAAATGATAAACTACTTTTAAACAGTTATTTTATAGTGCAATAACATTTCACAATTTTACAATTTGTACTGTATTTTTGATTAAATAAAAACAGGCGGCAACCCAGTGGCGCAGTAGGTAGTGCTGTTGCCTCACAGCAAGAACGTCGCTGGGTCGCAGGTTCGAACCTCGGCTGGGCTGGGTCAGTTGGCGTTTCTGTGTGGAGTTTGCATGTTCTCCCTGGGTTCGCGTGGGTTTCCTCCGGGTGCTCCGGTTTCCCCCACAGTCCAAAGACATGCAGTACAGGTGAATTGGGTAAGCTAAATTGTCCATAGTGTATGAGTGTGAATGTGTGTGTGTGGAAGTTCCCAGAGATGGGTTGCGGCTGGAAGGGCATCCGCTGCGTAAAATCGTGCTGGATAAGTTGGCGGTTCATTCCGCTGTGGCGACCCCGCAAGGGACAAAGCCGACAAGAAAATGAATGAATGAATAAAAACAGGCTTGATGATATATATATATATATATATATATATATATATATATATATATATATATATATATATATATATATATATATATATATATATATATAAATAAAAGATTATTAATTTAAAAAAATTATAAAATAACCTTACAAATGAGCTTGTACATAAATTATGCTGAATTAATAATCAGTGTATTATTGTGCTATATAAATAAACCTCCTTGCATTTGCTTTTCAAATATACTTTCACACAGATCAGATGCATGTGTGCAAAGTTAATAATAGAAAATGTTATTCACTTGAATAGACAGTTAATCTGATATATTATTAATCTGTTATAGTGCATATTACAAACTTGAAATATTAAGCGTGTGGGTGTGAAGAAATTATAAATATACACAGCACACACACAATATATGTGCACTAATTTCTTTGCAACACATAAAGCAATATAGAAAACTTGAGTGTCAATGAGCGTTCATGATAATTCCGTCACTAAAGTCTAAACAATACATCTTTGAAAAGTGAATTTGCCTGCTTCAGATGTAATTTACTTTGAATTATCATTGTTTATCATTCTGCTGCTCTGTATAAATAAACTTCCCTTGCTGATGTGCTTTAATAAATCTCTATCTTTTGAAATCTCTTAATTTCATTAATGCTCGTTCTTTAAAGCCTTACATTAAATTTTCCATTCCATAAATCATGCAAACAATTTTCTCATGCTATTTATTTTTAGACCACACCAACTCTTGCATTTTAATCCAAATGGTTGTCTGCATCTTTAAGTGGCTCAGTGATCTGTGCTATAATGTGTCAGGGGTTTTTTGTGGCGATGCAGAAAAGCAAATCAGTAATGGGGCCATCCTGTGCTGAGAGCAGGAGACAGGGTTTATACACCAGCAACCCTGAGGAGGAGAGACAGAGGGAGGGCAGATAGAGAGAGAGAGAGACAGATAGTCAGAGAGCGAGCTGTCCAACCCAAACGTGCCTCGCAGCCATGCAATTATTTTCTGCAGTGTGTTCCAATATCAACTCGAGAGCAATGCAAATTATTTAAGACACACTTTTTTAGGAGCTGCAATTATAATAATGATGATCTCAATTAGCGTTGCCATCGCCTCGGACTATTTAGCAGGCGATTCTGCAGCCGCAGGCGAGTCCCCGATGGAGAGCACCAACACAATGTCAGGGCTGAACGGAGAGGGACACTTTTGGCCTCCAAATCACTAAACCTAATTTTTTTTTTTTCAACGGGATGTGATTTTCGATGCCTTTTGCTATGAGAGACAACTAAATTAAGCTGTTGTATGTACATACTGTCATATTAAAGTTGTAATCGACCGCTACACAATCATTTTAACAGGCCTCGCTGTTTGAAAGAAACTAAAAAATGCTAAAAATGATTCATGCTGTCCCAAGACAAGTCTTTAGTGGTAAAACGTAGGTGTTTTCACAAATGTAAGTGGATTGAATGTAAAATAATTAAGTTGTTTCCAAAAAAAAACCCACAAAAATTATGTTGATTCAGCTCATTTTAAATAAGTGGTTTGAACAAACAGCGAAAATATGCATGTAAAAATGCAGTAATGCATGTAAAAATTAAAATATGAACATTAAATCCAAGAATAACTTTATTTTTGGTAACATTATGACTACTATGAATTTTATGAAGTTTTTTTTGTTGTTTTTTTAACTCTGTTTCATGTTATTTTTTGAGATTAGGATTTTTCTTTATTTGTTTCTACTGTTTGAAGGGTCAAACTACATTTTAAAAATCGAAAATCTTGCCTAAATAATTGAAATAATGAAACATACATTTACAGTTCCATACAATCTAACTTAAAAAAATATATATATATATATATATATCATATTATTTATTTATTTATTTATTTATATTATATATATATATATTAGGGCTGCATGATATCAAAAAAATATAACATTGCAATATATTTTTTTATTCTGTGATATACATTGCATTATGACAACACTTTTACTTAGATCAGTTGAATAACTATTTGAAAATAATTTATTATTTTAGATTTACTGGGATGATTCTGTAGGGGAGTGTATAAAATATAATAAACAATCTACAAGCATATACAAATTGATCAAAGAAAAAGATACAAATTTAAAAATTTGGATTTATTAATAAAGTATTTTATTGTTTTCTGAGCAGTCGAACTGTATTCAGGTATACAGTAATTAAATAATCAATCGTAAAATAATACTGCATAGTCCTCTTTTTATAAACAACTCAATAAAATTAATCGTTGTTAATTTGTCAAAGGTACAAACGGTACAATTTCTTACGCCTGAATGCTTTTAAAACCCTCACAAGGTCACAGGCCTCATAAAACACTTCTGAAATAATAAATTATAATCCAGACTAAACATTGCGTATACTTGTGATGTGACTATTGCATATGATCGCATTGCGGTATTGATGCTGAAACAATACATTGTGCAGTCCTAATATACAGTTGAAGTTAGAATTATTAGCCACCCTTTGATTTTTATTTTTAAATATTTCCCAAATTATGTTTAACAGAGTGAAGACATTTTCACAGTATGTCTGATAATATTTTTTTTCTACTGGAAAAGTCTTATTTGTTTTATTTCGGCTAGAATAAAAGCAGTTTTTAATTTTTCTATTAACCATTTTAAGGTCAAAATTATTAGCCTCTTTAAGCTATATATTTTTTCGATAATCTACAGAACAAACCATCATTATACAATAACTTGCCTAATTACCCTAACCTGCCTAGTTAACCTAATTAACCTAGTTAAGCCTTTAAATGTCACTTTAAGCTGTATAGAAGTGTCTTGAAAAATATCTAGTCAAATATTATTTACTGTCATCATGGCAAAGATAAAATAAATCAGTTATTAGAAATGAGTTAATAAAACTATTATGTTTAGAAATGCGATGAAAAAATCTTCTTGCCATTAAACAGAAATTGGGGAAAAATAAACAGGGGGGCTAATAATTCGGCAATCTTAATAAACAAATAAACAAACAAATAACACTTAGTAATATTCAACTTAATTTGATTGTTTATATTCAGCTCAACAAATTGCAATGAACCATTTTTTTCAGTGAAGAACTAAACATGATTATTCTTCTAAAAAGTTTCCCCAATTCTATTTATTATTGTTGTTAGTGGTTTTATTAATGTAGCCTATTAGTTTGTGTAGCATATTGTTAGGTTACGTTTGCACAATAGCAAAAGACTATTTCCACAAGTGAAAGTAAAACAAACAACTCTTATTATGACGAGTTGTTATGAAAACGCATATGACGATGTGTTCACAAATAAAACAATATGCTCGTCAGAAGGCCTTTAGGAACAGTTCTGAAGATGAAGATCGTGTGCTGATATGATGTATTCATAGTGGTGGTCATGATGACAGCGAAATTAGGAACGTCATCAGCGTCAGGCGTGAGTAATCTGCGTCACACGTTTGCCCAGGTTTCTCAGACACGCATAATGTATAGATTGATATTTACAGTAATTTTGTGACTTAATGTCCATAGACAATACTCTAATTCGCTATTTTATCATGTCTTCAATGACACTGGTGATTTATTCATGCAAAATTCGCCGAATTCCTTTAAATGCTGCGTTATACAGCTTCGTTTTTGGTTTCCTCATCGCGGAAATCAAAGGAAAACACGTTAATACGATAAGATTGCTTACCTTAAGACTTCTGTGTGAAGTTTCATCACGTTTCAGCTTCGTTTTAGCATCTTAAACGCCATTTCCCTCCAGCACACGATAAAAATGGCTTTATTTCAAGAGCACGCGCAGTCATGTTGTCATCTGCTTTAAAAACTCGCGCCATTAAACAAAGGCTGATTCTGATTGGCTGATTGCCGTCTTTGTCTTTTATCGGATGAAAGTTATCTCAGCCATTCTTCTGTGTGCTTATATTGTTTTAGTGTGGATTTATTGTCGTATATTTAGGACTAATAACAAAAGTAATTTCTATAGTTATCGTCTTTGGTTTGAATGGACACTCAAATAATAGGCTAAACTGAATTGTGTAAGGTTTTGGTTGATCTGTCAGTGTCTATTGTAACTTGTTTTCGTCATTTGAACATGTTAAATTGGTGCTTTTTGGTTTAAAAAGTTGACGATAATTTAAGTTAATGTTTTTTGGTGTGCCTCAACCTCCCTCCCTCAATATAAGAGTAACATTGTTGAGAGGAAGGGGATGTATAATCTCTTAAGAAGATACTTATTTGGTAAGTAATTGATTTATAAGTGCTAAATATCAAGTAATCTGGAATTTCCATTCACAAATCCTCTACCATGGCGTCATGGGATAGTAGTGTCCATTGCATGTGCACTTCAGAATCTCACTAGTAAGTCACCTATGTACTTTTTGCCAACTTTAATTTCAGACATACATTTGTTTTGTTATATTTAGTCATTTTTTACGTGTCTAAGAGCTTCAGAAATAACATGAGATTGCATTTATGCTTTAAAACCCTGCACAATTCCTAGCCTTCAAGACATCAGTTGTGTGGTAAACATCATTTTCTCGGCTAATTTATATATATAATGATGTATTTTAATCTCTGAAGAGTTCTTTAAAATAACAAGGAGTGCCTTCGATTGTTATTAGCCTAATAGGCTGGTAGTTCATGACGAGGCTCTCAAACGAGACCTCAGCCTATAGAAACAAAATGCATGCTGACCTATTTCAGCTCGCTCAGTTCATGTGGAAAAGGCTTGCACCGCTATCCCATTCTTTTATTCATTGCTCTGTAAATAACTCCACTTTATGAAAAGCAGCGAATGTGACTCACGGATACCTCTAACCACAAGCCATTATTATTTCATGGCCTTTGAAAGAGGGGTCTGTAATGTGGCTCACACTTTAATGTCTGCGCTCGCTCTGATGTTGTGTGGTACACAGCGGCCCTTGTTGCACGTCGTATGCCATCCCTCACTTGAATTCACAAACACTTCCAAGTGCATAAAAAGCATGGAAGAATAGTGTCCTGAGAGGAAGCGCGGCTGAAAAAGATGGAGTAACTACAGCAAACTGGGCGTTCTCATTGGGTGAAACCTACAAAACCCCAAATTTATCGCAGTGACCAGTTGAGGACCTGCTAAATGACGTATTCTCGTGGGGCTGTTAGCGCAGGCTTTGTGGTAAAGTCAGATCCCTTCAGAGTGAAAGGCCACTGACGGAGTCAAGATAAAACCGTCATGCATGAAAATGAGCTGCAGGTCACACTAGGGACTTAGGTTCAATCACGGCCTGCCCGAGCACCTGCTCGTGACTTTGACAAGTTAGCTTTTTACAATTTTATGCGCCTTTTTTACGATTTTCTTGCAAATTTGTGGTCAACGCATTTCAATTTCAAAGACAGAAATGAGGTTGAATCACATCTGTCTGCGCTGACCCTGAGTAAAACGTGCCATTTCCTTGGGAAAAGGGTTCATTTGATTGATCGGTGTAAAACCAGGATGAGAAATAAGAAAGTTTAACACCCAGATGGATACTTGTCTTAAAGATACAGTGTGCGATTTTTTTGTTCTGTGCTCACTTTAAATGCACAGACTATAGAATATATGACAATATTCATACATACGTTCATTTTCTTTTCGGCTTAGTCCCTTTATTAATCAGGGGTCACCACAGCGGAATGAACCGCCAACTTATCCAGCATATGTTTTACCCTTCCAGCTGCAACCTATCACTGGGAAACACCCATACACAATCGATCACACACATACACTATGGCCAATTTTAGCTTAACCAATTCACCTATAGCACATGTCTGGACTTGTGGGGGAAACCGGAGCAAACCCACGCGAACATGGGGAGAACATGCAAACTTCACACAGAAACGCCAACCAGCTGGGACTCGAACCAGCGACCTTCTTGCTGTGAGGCGATTGTGCTATCCACTTTGCCCCTATATGGCAATATGTGGGTTGAAAATCAAGCTTTATCTCTTTAGCATTTGAAACAACCTGAATGTTTCTATTCTTAACCCAGCTTGTTATCATTTTGATTTTGAGCAGCCCAGTAATAAAAGCTGGAGATTGGGTAAGCAGAGACCCCCAAGATCTTTTGGTTTACAAAGTTGAGAAAGACTGACTCTCCGTTGCTTATTATTTCAAATATAATGAGATATGTAAGAATTTAATGTTTTAAAAAAGCGATGAAGCTAATTAGCATGGAAGATTTTAAAAAAGGTAATTTAGTCGAGGAAGTATGTTCGTTTTGATGACATTAACTCTCCAAAGAAGGGAAATTGGTAAAGGGGTCCACTTCTCCAAGCCTTTTTTACATTTTTTAAGGGGAGAAATTTGCTTCAAACTAATAAGTCAAATCAGGAGTGAGGAAAATGCCCAAATATTTAAAGCCTTTTTTAGAAACCTCAACAGGAAATGGTATTGGAGGTAGTTAAAAGACATAGAAACAAACTTAACCTTAATGTTTCAATCAATAACATACGTTGTTGTCATATTGTTCTTCCCGACAATTCAGATTTGTAGGTCAATATTCTCTCCATGTAAATGACTGTGGTGAGCAATAATTAAGTACATTTAAAATGTTTTCCCATTGGTATTTTCCATTATTTTAAGTAATTTTTACTTTTGTTTCATGCCTAAATTTTCATTTTAGACCTTATTATAGTTGTTTTGAGATCGGATTTGAAAGATTGGATCACATTGTGGCTTTATATTGGAATAGGGTCTGCTTTACAAAAATACCCCATAATGTTTAGGGCTCTTGTTAGGTGGTAAGTGGTCTTTCAAAGCTGTTTAAACACATTTGACTGACTGCGCATCAATCAGATCAAATAGGTTTTCAACAAGCTCTGGTAGAAGTAAAACATTTCAACATTTACACCTGCAAGTGCTCTATCCGCTTGTTAAGTCGTGACGTATCGGTGACGTATGGAATACTGTTTCTGGGTCCGAGCCGCTACTCTTTGAATTTAGAAAACATTCGTTTATGACCACTTTATAGGCATGGATAATATATATACTGCGATCGTGATTTTCCACATCGCTTTGTAAACGTTCATTATTACCATTAGTTGAGACTCCCCATACAGTTTGATATGGTGCTTGGACCCGGAAGATGCTTCACGTGACCTCACACTTAACAAGCGGATTCCACTTGTGATCGAAAATGTCAAATGTGTGTCATGATTGCATGCAGACCAACAAGATCTCACACCAATTTGTAATCTTTTGATTTAGTGGCTAATTCGTATGAACTTATTCATACAATTTACTACGATTTTGCCCAATGATGGTTGGGTTTAGGGGTGGGGTTGGGTGCCACGCTTCGTTTTTAAAATCGTACATTTTCATACAACTGAACTCATATAAATTCATACGAATCAGCCTCTAAAGTGACACAACATAAATTATTTAGGTTTCCTTGTGAAATCGGACTCTGGCTCCAAATGACATTGCTGCAGCAAGATGGCAACGGCCATACCTGGTAAGTGTTGGCTTCACTTTTCTGCAATGGATCCATCTTTTTTTTTTTTAAACAGTGATTACAAAGTGTGTACATTCAAAAACCGAGGACTTTGAAGCATGCAACGCAGAACGCCCAGCCTCTATACATTATTTCTGTGAAATAAAGCAGTTTTCTATGTGTGCTTTTTCAGTAAACACTCGCTGCAACTCAACTGGGGGCCAGAAGAAAGCAGCAAAAGCGCGCTGAAGATGTGTTGTGTCCCCCGCAGAGGCTCGGCTGCTCCACAAATAGCCTTTTCAAGTAAGTTGCGGCGGGCCGCGCTCTCCTCAGATCAAAGCCGAGGACAGAGAACATGGGCCGTGTCCATTACACGCACCTCTGGCTGCACGGACCATCTAAACAACACTTGAGGTGCTAGGAGTCAGAACAAAACCATGTAAGTCGGCTATTAAACTTTTATTGTTTTTTTCCCGCCTCTCTTTTTTTTTTCTCTCTCTCTCAGAGCTGTTTTTAAGTTCCTGCGACGAATTCCTCCACGTTGCATAAAAGCATAATGCAGCCCCATTTCCACAGGCTGCGTCTTTGTAGGATAAAAGATATATGTGTACAAAAAGTGAGAACTCCCTGATGTTGGAGGTAGACAGTTGCTTTTCAAATCCTAGTTTTGGTCCTTTATTTTATTCAGCAGTGAAAAGCCATGAATACAGAAAATAATAACGGCCGTTACAGTTCTCAATCATGACCTCTACTCTCGCAGAAATCCGTAACATATGGACACAGTACACGGTAATGAAAAGTATCAAAAAACAGTCTCGATTCTTCGAAACTAAACCAAAAGGCAAAAAAACAACCAAAAGGTATTCACCAATTACATAAACATGTTTTTTTTTTTTTTTGTTTTTTTGTTTTTGCTACAGCTCCAATTTACTGTATACATAGGGGATCATATTCCCGGAGAATGATAGTTATTAGAAAGGATACATGACTCAACTGCCAGACGTAATGCTTCAGAACGTATGCACAGAGGTACAAGCAATAAATACACACATTAGGAAAAGCCTTACAGCTACGCAACGCAGATGCAGGAAAAAGCAGGTTTGCTATTCTTAGCAAGCAATGAGAGAACAGTAAAAATTCATGAAATTCAGGAAGAAAAGAAAAAAACACTGATCTTTTTAGCTTAGAAAAAAATGTCTGGTAAATTCATGGGTCCACCAACATTTTTTTTCTCTCGTATCTTTTTACATAATATGCACAATTATCAAAATACAGACAAAATCATCCCAGAAAAAAATCCCGGACAATCCTAAAATCTATTGAAGGAGATTGCCGACCTGGAGGTTCTTCTGGTATTATGTGCAAGCAACTATTTTAGACATTTTTTTAAAATGTTTTTACAAAAACCCATGCAAACTCTACAGGTAATATGCATTCTGTGGCTGAGAGTTTCTTTTGTCGATCATCATCTCCCCGCGGAGACAGTATAGCTGAGGTATGCACACTTTAGTCCATCAACATCATCATCCTGACATTTTTTTTATCATATGTGTTTATTAATTCTTATTTCCAGTCCACCAAATGAATTTAGACATGCATTTTAATAACACAATATCATCCCCTTACAGGTATTTTTTTACATAGTCATTCTACAAATGTCTTGAGGACAAACTAGTTCAATGCAAACCTTCCACATCTGCCTTTGGGAATGTAAACTGGCGCTTTTGGCGAGGTCCAGCGTGAATCGGGTTGGAAAAATGTGTCGGTGGCGTTCTAGCGACTCGTGCAATCTGCCATTTTTTTTCTTGTGTTGTGAAGAGGTAGAAGCCTTTTTTTTTTGGATAAGTGGGAGAAACCCTTTTTGTATCTTCTTATTCAAAGACGCTGCGTCCTTATATTTGGTGCCATAAAATTATTATGAATGTCATCTTCAAGTCAATTTGCTGACTCCAGCAAAGGATAAGGGATACGCTTTGTCCCTGGATCCAGCTCTGCTGTCTTATTAGTGTGTGTGAGTGTTTGTGTGTGCGCTAAACTAGCAGCCAACCCTAGGTTTGGCACAAAACGGGAACAACTGCACAGTATGTCTCACACACACACACACACAGAGAGAGAGAGAGAAACTTTGACATTATTGGTTTACAACACAAAGCAGTTATCCATTCGGAATGGGCTTTCTGCATTAGAGAACAATCAAAGTAAAGAGAAAGAAGAAAAGCAAACAGGCTTTGCGTTATTTTCAACTGTAGAGGCAGAAATCTGTATAACTTTGGTTTGACTGACTGAAAAGGAACTTTAAAGCAACAACCGCTTCTCCTCGATGACGTCAGAGACGTTCAAATAAAAGTGAGCGATCACTTCCTGTTTTACCTCAAAATAACCGGTTGCTACTCACACACCATACATGGTCTAACCACAAACCTTCGTGTCTATATAGCCATGAATTATACAATGAGTCTGAATCAATGGAGCAAAGCAAACGTCAGCTGGAAAAGGGGAGTCCTTTTCCTGTCATGGCTCTGTTATTTGCTTCTACAATATAACCAAGCCACATCATTTCATATCGACTTGAAATCATGACTTTTTTGGCTTCACTAGATATCTTAGAGTTTGGTTACTATAGTTTTCGGTTTCGGCTCTGAAGTAAATTGACGGATATAAGACATGACACGTCGGACAGTCACAATGAACAGTACATTTCACTAGTAGAAAAAAAAAACAATGATGAAATGCTTTACGCAAATAATACAAAATTAAACTCAATTTCTGCACTTCCACGAATGGTTATTTTGGTCATGATCCATTTATAGCTGCTCTCCTGCTCTACCCGCACCTCATTGACTTGAATTCACCAGGCCACAGCGAGCACTCCGTCTGTCGATCAAATTACAGCGAAATCATTTTCAAATCTTTGTACAGGGCTAAAGGAGATAATCCCAGAGGTTATTCGAAGGTAGTTAGTGAAACAAAAAAAATAAGGAAAAGCTTCTTTGTACTAGTCACAGAAGACTGACCAAAGAGTCTGGCGGCTTCTGTCTAAGCTATTGGCCGTTGATAGTGTTGGCTTTGGTTTCTAGCTGTTGCCTGTGACTCTCTGCAGGTAGACAAAGCTTTAGAACAAGGAGGTAAAGAGACTAGAAGAGTGTGCAGAAACGCGTCGTGTTTTTCCAGATGCAACTGAATCACAGGTCACGTTTTCAGCAGAAGCAGAGCTAGCGAGACCTACGTTTTTTTTTTTTTTTGTGTACTTTTTTTTTTTTGGACGGCTGCAACAGTCTTGATACCACGGTTGTGTTATTGACGTGACTTTAAGAAATGCCATTTACAGTTGGTTGGTGTCGCAAACATGACTCGGAATGAACATAAGCTTGCGGGAGGAACAAAACAACAGTGCTGGGGGGAGGGGGGGAAATTAACAGCAACAACAACAACGGAAAACAGCTTTTTTTGTTGGTTTTTCCTTTTTAAAATTTCGTCGACATACAGGCAGTGACACTAAATTTCTGATACTACTTCATGTGCAAAAAAAGAACAGAGCAACAACTTGAATTGAACCAGCAATTGCATCTAACACCGACGACTACTGTGGCTTGGATATTCACAAACTTAAAACTTCTTTTTTTTTTGTTTTGTTTTTTTGGCAGTATATGTGGCCGCTGGCTTCCTACAGAACGCACTCGCTCCCGTTTCACTTCAGTTCCGTGAGCCTCGTGTTCGTTGTGTGATTTGGCCAAGCGGATTCGGATGAAATCTTGTCCTTTTTGTTGTTCTTCCTTTCGTATGTTTGTTTTTAAAAAGCAGACGTCTCTCGTGTCTGTCCATCTGTGGTCCCTAAAGATCTGCGCTATAGATTTTCTTCAGGGCCAGTCTCCAGATGCATGCTAAATAAATACTCCCGCCTGCTGCGTCCAGTCTTTTTGCTGTGTTTGTGGTTTAGTTGAGGGGCGGGGCCTGATAGGGGCAGGGCCCCAGCGGAGGGGTGGGGCAAAATAGTCATTCCAGGTCCTCCGATAGGTTTCCCTCCTCAAGCTCCCGGTCGTCATCCAGTTCAGGACTGTGATTGGCTGTGGTCACCAGTGACATCGGACAGTCCTCGTCCTCCATGTTTAGTGGCTCCTCTTTGACGTGAATGGGAGGCCTAATGGGAGGAATAAAAAAGAATACAATTTAGTGGAAGGCCTGAGTAAACATGGAAAGAAGATGATCTAAAGATTGGACAAAGGTAATAGAAGTAAATGTTTTCAGAAGAACTGAAAATACAGTAAAACAGCAATCATGTAAAATAAAATAAAAACATTTCTACTATTTTGAAATGTAATTCATTTATGCGATGTTAATGAATCTTGATACATTTTTCATGTTCCTTTAAATAATATAAAGTTAAAGTACAGCTTACTGGTAACATTACACATTATTTTTAATGTCACTTTTGATCAATTTAATGTGTCTTTTCTAAATATATTTTTAAATAAACAAATTTTTTTAACCTGAAACCTTAAACTTTAGAAAGCTACTTAGGTCCAATCCCAATTCTATTTTCGTACCCCTTCCTCTTCCCCTTGCCCCTTAAAACCGAGTGTGAAGGGGAAGGGCTTCAAAATTTACCAATAAGAATTGGGACAGCACTACAGCACCTGCACACGTCATTATATGTCATCGCAATCTCTTGCTTCATATGAGATCAGACGATGGCGAGTGCTGTAGTTATTCCAGTTGCTTTATTTCTTGGTATTTATCTTCAGGAAATCACTGAAGGCATATATTATGTTATCATAACGATATAATGTGGCAATAAGATCGTAACTATACTGTGCATTTAACACAGTGGCCATATTCATCTATGTAAACACCCCAAAGACAATATTAACATTATAGCAGACACTGTAAAAAAGCTCATTCCCGGTCACCAGACTTTTCTGACAGGGTATTTGAGCGTCATCAAGTGTCTGAATATTTTAGTGTTTTTTTTTTTAAAGCATGACGGTAAAACACGAACGCAGTGATTTGTTTATGAATATATTAAAAACGTGTTTGTTTGATGTAAAAATTCGTAATAATGACAAAAAAATACTAATTTGTGGATCTCCTTACTTTCTCCTTACTATCCTGCTGTTGAGGTTGCTCTTTAATCGTGAGAAAATTAATAATGAAATAATAGATAATACAAATAGGGGCAACGCGGTGGTCCAGTGGGTAGCATGTTTGCCTCACAGCAAGAAGGTTGCTGGTTTGAGCCTCGGTTGGGTCAGTTGGCATTTCTGTATGGAGTTTGCATGTTCTCCTCGTGTTCACATGGGTTTCCATGGGTGAATTGGGTAAGCTAAATTGTCCGTAGTGTGTATGTATGTGTGTGAATGAGAGTGTATGGATGTTTCCCAATGATGGGCAGCAGCTGGAAGGCTGCATAAAGCATATGCTGGATAAATTGGTGGTTCATTCCGCTGTGGCGACCCCAGATTAATAACGGATTAATAAGCCGAAAAGAAAATGAATGAATGAATTATTCACTGAAAAAAAAATCAACCCCACTGAACGCCAATGTATAATTCGCACCCTACTTAGTAGTAGTAGTAATAATAATAATAATAATGATAATAAACAAGATAATCAAAATCTTGACCATTTACACAGATTATATTGCTGCCATGAAACAGTTTATCTATCATTAAACAAAGATAGCGATTGACCAATCAGAATCAAGGATTCCTGAAAGCATCTAAAAGCTTTGCAATTCATAGAACAGCAAATCTAAAATCCAAGTTAAAACCTGTAACTCATCAGCTGTGCAAAAACAGAAAAGTTAACAGCAATTAAACCCCGCTTAATGAAGCGCATGTGGAAATGCGAAAGCTTTGACAGTAAAATATGCTCGCCGCTGAGAAGTTTACTGATGGCACCTGCTATTTAAAAGGGAAAAAAGGAGTAGCTGCAGCCCCATTATAAATAATGGAGAATTTCTCATCCTCTCGCCCCCTGGAGCAACGATGGGGGGGTGCGGTTGTTGGCTGGGTGGGGGACGAGTGAAGCTTTTTTTTTATCTTGTTAATAGAAAGTGCAGGCCTTCGTTAATATGCAGGGGCCGCGGTGGCACTTCTCAAGTGAGGAGACAACCTGCAGCAAGACTCCACCATTAATCAACTTCAGACTGCCAGTTCCCTCGGACACCATGATCCATGTTTTTAACTCCAAATGGATGAATATCTTTACCGACTGTCAATAAATGCGGGGAGGAAATAAATGCAAAAACACGGGAAAAGATGGCGGAAGTGAGGTTACTAACAAGAATAATAACTCTGTCATACACAAACAAGGCTTAACATGATCTCGGGGCCCTTGGCAGGGAGAGAGGTTTGTGCTACCATGATAAATCTGACAAAACCTAATTATTTCTGACACGTCGGATGCATCAGGAAATCCCGCCGGACTGGAGAAATAGAGAGAGAGAGAGAGGAATCCTTATCAACTAGTCTCTGTATTAGGCCGTGTCTGGGCCGCTCTCTCCTGGGTCGCGCTCATCAATGGCACGGGGAACTTTGAATATGAAAAGAATTTTAAAAGGTACAGATTACTTTAATATTTATAGCAAAATAGATTAATATTCAGATGTGGAAGCACCGGGATGTTTCTGTCTGCTGGAGAGAGAGAGAGAGAGAGAGAGAGAGAAAGAGCGCCGGACCACCACAATGATATATTTCACACCCTCCAGAAATACCTGCGAATGCCAATTGCAAACTTCTCCAGCCTTTATTAAAGCAATTAATTCAGGCACAATGGCGTCTGCTCGTCGCACAGTGTAATCTTGGCAAAAGATATGCTCTAGTTGGCATGTTCATTGCCTCTTCCTATAGTTCCCTTTTCGTTTGACTAATTTTTGCATGGTTTTGATCATTTTTTGGAAATCCTTATCAGAATTTCCTTTCCATTTTATTGCTGTATTAGCCTTTATAATGTTTGCACACATACATTATGTAACAAAATAATGCAGTGTTTCCCAACCATGTTCCTGAAGGCACACCAACAGTGCAGATTTCTGGATGTCTCCCTTATCTGATCCATTAACTTGTTGGAGACTTAAGGTGTTGGAGACTCTTCTAATGTTCTGATGAGTTGATTGAGGTGTGTTTGATTAGAGAGAGGATGAAAATGTGTACTGTTGGTGTGCCTTCAGGAACAGGGTTGGGGAACACTGCTATAAAGCACATTACTAACCATCACAAACTTCTTTCTTATAGATATTATTGATATTATAATTCGTTCTCATTTTCAGCCATCTTAGAATTAACTAATGATGCTAAAATCTCCATAAAGATCAGTTTTGCAATCAAAAATGTTACACATTCTAATCATTTGTAACATGTATATAAACTATAATGGCACTAAAATGTTTTAGACTCCATTTAGACACAGATATTATAAATATTGCATATTCATATTGTGCATAAACTGTTCGTTCTCATTTTCAGCCATATTAGAACTAACTAATGATGCTAAAATCTTCATAAAGATCAGTTTAGCAATCAATGATGTTACAAATTCTAGTCATTTATGACATATATATGAAGTACAATGGCACTATAAGGTTTTAGACACCATTTAGACATCATTTAAACACAGATATTATTGATATTATAAATATTGTATACTTGTAATTTGCATAAACTGTTTGTTCTCATTTTCAGCCATATTAGAATTAACTAATGATGCTAAAATCTTTATAAAGATCTATTTTGCAATCAATAATGTTACAAATTCTAAACATTTGTAACATATATATAAAGTATAATGGCACTATAATGTTTTAGACACCATTCAGACACAGATATTATTGATATTATAAATATTGCATATTCGTAATTTGCATAAACTGTTCGTTCTTATTTTCAGCCATCTTAGAATTAACTAATGATGCTAAAATCTCCATACAGATCAGTTTTGGGATCTATAATGTTACAAATTCTAATTATTTGTAACATATATATGAAGTATAATGGCACTATAATGTTTTAGACACCATTTAGACACAGATATTATTGACAATCGGAAAGAAATTAGCTTAAAGGGGCTAATAATTTTGTCCTTAAAATGGCTTTTAAAAAAATAAAAACTGCCTTTATTCTAGCCGAAATAAAACAAATAAGACTTTCTCCAGAAGAAAAATTATTATCAGACATACTGTGAAAATTTCCCTGCTCTGTTAAACATCATTTGGGAAATATTTAAAAAAGAAAAAAAAATCAAAAGGGGGCTAATAATTCTGACTTCAACTGTATATGAAGTATAACGGCACTTTAATGTTTTAAACACCATTTTCCCCATCTATTCTGCAATAAAAACAGCACCTTTTAAAACAACAAACTGAAATACACTTAAGAATATTATTCAGTAACAAACAATGTAATTTTGGGTGACAAGAGCCTTGCTCTATTTGACATATTCACCATATATTTATTGATTCATTTATTATTGTAGGCTAATTTATGTAATTTTAAATCATGTTATTCATTGTAACAGGAGAGGTGGATGTTCATTGTAACACTTCTCATTGTAACACTTCTCCTTTTACTTATTATTAAATATGAACAAACTCAGTGTACATCTTTAAACTGAGCTAAAGTCTGAATTGTTATGAAATTGCTACAGTGTCCAAAAAAAGGTCAATAAAATAACACAAAAAGGTGATTTATACATATATTTAATCTCTAAAATTAGCATATTCAGCTGTGATTTAATAACAAAGTCGCTGCAATTTATTACATTACATCTGCTCATTTGACTGGCATCACTATCACATAGCTAAAATGTTTATAAACATCTATTTTGTCACAAACCGATGTTTAATGGGCCTATAAAAGTCACCGTTGACCATCAGCGCTCATCTAACGCTTCCCCGTCCACATTTATCGCACGCTAACAAACAGATATGCTCAAAAGATATTACAGCGAGACAAATGATCCCGGCCGGTCGGACGTTCCACTGGCCATTAAGCGCGACACAGGCCTTTACTCCTAATGTGAAGAAGCATGGCTTACAGCTTTCATTTGCATTAATTATAAATCAGCGGCTTGCTTGCGAGGTCGGAGGAGGAAGAGAGAAATGATTAGTCCTTGCCGTCCCTTCTCCACTGTATTAAGATGTCAGGATGAGTCATTTAGTGTTTAATGAGAGGCTGGCATTAGGAAATCTGGAGCCCGAGTCTGTGCCAGTGTGTGTGTGTGGCACAGCGATTGAGCAAAAACACTTCCATTGCCTAAACTGATCAGACACCAGCATGACAGCAAACACCGACAATTTCTAATGTGTGCATTGCTTTAATAGTTTATGATATGGCTTTCTGGAATACTGAATCTAAGTGGGTCTGTGGTGTATATTGTATACCGGTGGTATCTAAAGTATATATTGATGGAAAAAAAGTGTTTATTCATGCTCTAATAATTATTGTAATATTTTAATTCAGTTTTTAAAAACTAAATATTATGTAAACACACATCATGTCTTAAAATATTATTTTATTTATCTAAAATGGCTTATTTCAGAACAAATTGTGATAAGCGATGAGTAAATATACTGAAAGAAAATGATTAATTGGATTTGCTCTTTTTTTTATTAAATAAGTGGTTGGCTGAATTTAAACAAATTAAATTTAGTAATATAAAATGTTTGCAACCACATACCTTAAAAAAATGAGTAAATCTAATGAATCGTTATTTTTCAGGGTATTAATATAATTTCAGTATAATTTTAAGTAGAAAGTATAGATTTCAGTATGATTTTCTCTATAAAGACTTCACTGGATAGAAACGTGCATACCTTTTTTTGTTGTTTGAATGTGTATTTATTTAAATTGTGAATAATTATAGGCTTTAATATTCAAATAATTTTTGGGGTATGAATATGAATGCACCTTTCCCCCTAAAGAAGGTAAATGTGCATTAATCAATCCATTATAATTTCCTGGCATATTTAAAAAGAAGGAAAAAGGAATATTATTCATCTATTGCGAATTCAATTGGTAGAATGTGCAATAAGACATTAATAATCTTTCATTCAAGCTGAAGAAATGCAATATATTTCAGTAATGTAATAATTACGGCATAATTTTCACATTCAAATTGTATTTTGGCACAACACCTTCATTTTAAAGAAAGATCACTTAAGACCTTAAGTAAATTTAAGTTTGCAACCAATTTCAGTGTCCTAAAGTGGCATATTCAAAGTGAAACTTGATCAAATATGTATTTGTATTCTAAATAATTACTGTGAAACTTTCAGCACTTTTGCTTCCCTTAAGTGAAGAAACATTATCACTTTATATTTAATTATATTTAGGAAATTACTGGAAAACGTTATTGCTTATCATTCCTTCAAAACGTAGGTAAATTTAGAGTTGTCAACCATTTTAATTCCCATCAGCGACATATTTAAGAGTGAAACTTGATAAACAATAAGGAAAAGAGGTTGTTTGATTGTATCTATTGAGAATTCACAAGTACATCAGGTTTTTTTATATTAAAGCAACTAAAAATATATATATTTATTTATATTCTAAATAATAACTGCAAAACTTTAATATTCAAATTGTTGTTTAGAAGCAACAACTTGAATGCGAATGCACATCTTGCTTAAAAATAAATCTAAAAGTAAATTAGCAGTGTGGAAGCCACTTTACTTTCCTAAAGTGACATCTTTCCAAGTGAAACCTGATGAAATATTTATTTTAATTCTAAAATAATTACTTAGAAATTCAATTCTTAAACTAATTGGTACAAAAAAAAAAAAACTTCCCTAAAGTACAGAAACAGAATCAATTTATACTTAATTATATTCTGCAAAATTACTGCAAGACCTTTTTTTTGAACGTGCATGCACAATATTCCTGCAAAACAAAGACAAATGAGTACTTTTCAATTCATTTACTTGACTAAAGTGAAATATTTAGGAGTGCGTCTTAAAAAATAATCTACTTTAACCATATCTATAGAGAACTCACTGGACATAATGTGCAGTAAGACATAAATCTCAATATTTCTTTCAAATTAAATGCAATATTAAGTTATCATCATATTTAGATTGCATAAAAGCAAACTGTTAAACCACAGAAAACAGAATAGGGCAAAAATAGTGTACGTGCATGCACACACACACATGCACACACACAGATATCATTAATGCAACATGTTCAGAGAAAGCTTCGTCCAAATGTTCAGCTTCTCAGGAGACAAAATGTGAATATGTTGTCTCTTTAGCCTCTTCATTATTAAATGCAGCCCAGAAAAAGCCACGCGCAAAACACACATTTTCCATTTTGGCCATGTAGAGGTCATGTAAGAGAGATTTTACCTTTACTGAGCATTCATGTCTTATTGCTTCAGCCAGAAAGAGAGAAAAAAAGGGGTCTAAAAAAAAAAAAAACCACACACACCAGACTTAACTGTCGGTTATTAAAACTTAAATAACCTGAGGGAGTGAATACACAGGGATTCTGTCTGGATCTCCGATTTGGCCCACTTCACACTATATACTGTCCCACTTCTGGATCAAACACACTCCCTATTAACACACATTTCCGAAGCGCGTCGTCGTGTGTTTTCTGGCTAATAGGGTCTTTGGGTTGGCATTAGGCACAGATGCGCGTGTCTGACACACTTCCGAGTGCCCTTAACGCTGCTATCTTTGGCTCTGTAAACACCGGGCCGTCCAGCATGAGTGACATCACTGATTAGGGCACGAGCACATGTTCTAGATCACCATTCGTGACCGAGCGGCACCGCATTAATCTTTCATCAGCCTCTGCTCTCTCTTTCTCTGCCAGCCATTAAAAAAGATGGAAAGCCAGAAAGATTTTTAAAGTAATTAATGATATAGTTAGCTTCTAAATATTAATAGGAACGGTCGTGCATAAAATATAACATCTAAACCTCGACGATACAGACAGTGGGGTAATTACAAGGGGAATCTATAATTATGGCAGCCGTTCGCTTCTTTCCTATTTATAGGTAAGAGCTGTAATCCAAGAACCAAATGTACACTTAACCTCAGGTCTGCATCATTTTATTTATTTATTTATTTTTAAGCACACTAAAGTTAGACGTAATTTTGGAAGCTTGCAAGTATTTATGCTACTGTAGTTTTAGTGATATGCTCATTTCTGCTCTACCAAATGGTTGACCATATTTGGACTGTTTTAAATAATGTCTGTGAAAGTCATTTAAAGAATGACTGTTTTAAATAATGGTTTACACTGCACAGCATTGTTGGTTTACAAGAGAATCAAACAAACATAATCCTGTGGCACAACTACACTTGATTTTGGTTTTATTGTAAAAAAAAAAAAAACAACAACAAGAAAGCATGTTAAATGAGAATCTGAAATATTTTATGGCATACTTCAAAAAATAAAGATGATTTAGTGTTCAAAAAAGTTTTATTTTGAATATATTTTGAATAAATTGCTCTTACACTTCATATTTTCTGATTTGTCATAGTATATGTATTAATTACAGTACTTTTACCATAAATCGACATATCTAACATTTGGTAGAGGTTGATATTTTATAAATAATGGGATGTGTTGAAAAACAAAATGAGTGTGTTAACTAGCGACATTAGAAGTAAGGAAATGCAATCCAATTTTTTTTTTTAGTGGGCACTTAAAGGTTTAAGATGATACAGTGTAAATGCTATATTATTATCATTATTATTTCAATATTAAAGATTTTAGAATTAATCATTTTGAGTCTTAAATATAACCAAATTGACCCTATTTAGTTTTTTCTAGTCATTTTTATATAATTTAACATCAAAATGCAATATTTTTTCTTATGTAATTGCTTAAATAAATGTATTAGCCAAAAAATATGTATGATATTTTTCATAATGCAACAAAATCTTTCCCTTCTCCAAAAAAATGAGGTGCCACCCATTACATTCTTATGGAAATAAGCCACATTAAGATAAGTCACATTAAAATTGACCAAATTTACATTTAATGCACAAATCCTTTTTTTAAATATTTTTTTCATTAAAATTTAATATTTTTCCTGCTGTTGTAAAGGCTGATTTAATATATATATATATATATATATATATATATATATATATATAATAGCCAATCAAACAATAGCCTGCAATAAGTGATCCTAACAAATCATATTAAGGCCTTTTTTTGCATATACTAGAGGCATTTTGCATATACCTCACAATAACTTTTATTCTTTGCTGTTTTCATATCGTATACATTTATGTTTTGTTTATTCTTGTTTATGTAAAGCACTTTTAATTACCATTGTGTATAAAATGTACTATACACTGTAAATAAACTTGCCCTGCCTTGCCTATATAGACTTTATAAATTGTTTTTTTCCTTCACTTTCGTCAATTGGTGTAGTTTTGTTCCTCGCCACTGTCTTGCTTGGTTTGGGACTTGTGGAGCTGCGCATCGATGGATTTGCTCTTCAGTGTTTGCACTTTCAGCAGTGAAATTTAAACCACACTGAACTCTGTAAACTGGACTGACACAGTTTCAATTTACTAGATCTTCCATGTTGAGCTGCTTTGACACAATCTACATTGTAAAAGCGCTATAGAAATAAACGTGAATTGAATTGTTTAGTGAACTCACAGGTGGGTATGTGGGGAGTATCCAGGACTGCTGTGTCCATTGGTGTCCAAGTGGTCTAGTGTGCCGTTGAGCTCTTCATGCGTGGTTCCCTGTAAGAGTCCGGTCGGGCTGCCGGTCATCAGTATCGTGGGACTTGCTCCCATCATACCTGATGCGCTGTTCATCAAGCCCGGATTACCCAGAAGCGGCAAAGTGGTCTCCGCCAACGCAGCCTAGGAGAGAAACAGACAGAGAAAATAGTTCAGCTCCAGCACTTTCAAGCCTTTTCAGCAGTCAGCATGACAACTTCTAGATTATCTCCAATTTTTATAAATGGAGTCACTTCCAAATTACTGCTGAAGAATCTCTCTGTATGATAAAAAAACAGATGAGAACTGCCGCAAAGTGGCAGGAAAAAAAAAACAACGGGAAAGTTTCTGAGCTGCAAAAACAATCTTTTCACCTTACAAGACAGGCCTCAAATGAACAGCGAATAAAGAAAGCCCGAGCATCCACATGATAATGAAACCATCCAAAACTTTACCTCAAAACAGTCAAAGAAAAAAAAAAAACGAAAGAAAGACTCCTGACATTTTTGCCTCCTGCACATTAAAGTTATATACAGTAATTAAATTTTAAAGTTTTTGCCACGAGCACCTCGCTGGCCGACACTGCGAAGCCAAATCATTTATGACAGTTTGGATAAATATTAATGATTATGCCCTCGCATTTGCACAGCCTGCTATCAATCTGAGGCCGGCTGGCAGAGAAGGTTCCTGCCTCTGCCACACGGTGTCCTTCTAGACTCTCACTGCCTGTGCCAACCTCACACACACACACACACACACATTTTACCTGTAAGCTGGCGTTGAGAGCTGCCCCGTAACCCAGACTGGATGGCAGGTTTTTGACCAGCGTCGGGCTCCTAAATATAAAGATGAACGTGCATTAGCTTGAATGTAACACCACATGATGGACAACTACAGACAAATAATGTGCTTTTGTGTGTATGTGCGGGTGTGTGCAAGCATGCATGCATGTTTGTGTGTGTGTGTGTACCCTGTAATCTTCTGTGACCTGCGTTTCTGGTATTCCATCTCGTCCACGGTCCATACGGCGCCCTTCACGTTCTCCACTCGGACGAAACACTTGTGCAGGCTGAGGTTGTGTCGCACTGCGTTCTGTTAAGCAAGCACAAACGGTACACAATTAAACACACATCTTTGTTTTGTCGATAATAATAATAATGATAATAATAGATTAGAAGATTAAAAATCTTTATTGTCCACATGGGTGGAAATTCGTTTTTGGCCTCCCAAAACATCACAAATAAAAAACACAAACACAGAGCTTCCTACACCACAGATTACCAACACACAGCCCTGGCTATGAAACCACAGAATGACATTCAAACTACTATATGGTCATTTATTCAATATGGTAATAGCAGACGGCATAAAAGATTTCTTAAAAATATTAGTTTTTGCTGTGGGTACTCTATATCGTCTACCAGAAGAAGCTTTTCAAATTCATAATAAAGAGGATGGGTGGAGCCCTGAACTATCTATGAGGCTTTCCATCTGGTCTGGTTTATATACAGTTCCACAAGCTGCTTCTGGGGGTCCATTATGATCTTATTAGCCGTGTTAACAATCTTTGCAAGTTTATACTTGCTTCTAGCTCCAAGATTTCCGTACCAGCAAGAAATATTATAGGAGATAATACTATCCGCTTGTTAAGTGGTGACGTGTTTGTGACGTATGTATTACTGTTTCCGGGTCCAAGCCGCCACTCATTTGAATTGACAAAATATTCGTTTGTGATCACTTTTTATTCATATCACACATTAAAGTGAATTTTATATAAAGTCATAGTGTACACAACAATCACTGGGCTTGCTGCATCACAAATACAAAAATTTTAACAATTTATAAAAAATTAAGGGGGCAACGCAGTGGCGCAGTAGGTAGTGCTGTTGCCTCACAGCAAGAACGTCGCTGGGTCGCAGGTTCGAACCTCAGCTGGGCTGGGTCAGTTGGCGTTTCTGTGTGGAGTTTGCATGTTCTCCCTGCGTTTGCGTGGGTTTCCTCCGGGTGCTCCGGTTTCCCCCACAGTCCAAAGACATGCAGTACAGGTGAATTGGGTGAGCTAAATTGTCCATAGTGTATGAGTGTGAATGAGTGTGTGTGGATGTTCCCAGAGATGGGTTGCGGCTGGAAGGGCATCTGCTGTGTAAAATCGTGCTGGATAAGTTGGCGGTTCATTCTGCTGTGGCGACCCCGGATTAATAAAGGGACTAAGCTGACAAGACAATGAATGAATGAATGAAAAAATTAAGCACTTTTCTGGCCATCAGATATTAGGCATGGACATATATATTGCGATCGTGATTTTCAAAAGTATTACAGCGCTTTATAAACGTTTATTATTAGCATTTGATGAGTCTTCTCATTCAGTTTCATAGAGCGCTTGGACCCGGAAGCCCCTTCGCGTGACGTCACACTTAACAAGCGGATACTAGGAGATAATAACAATAATAATAATATTGATATTGATAGTAATCATTTTAAATGCTCTATACTAATGTGAGAAATAAAATCACTGTGCACACTACTGTTGCACACACTTATGTCTCAGATATGATTATTTCTATCATTCTACAATTAAATTTAAAGATTAAATACCTCAATATATTCAAACAATTATTACGCTTAACAAAATGACCAGTAAACATGGTTCAATCATGATAAAGAAGGGGGAAAAATGATACTAATAATAAAGAAATACTGTGAGTCTCACACGTGGCCATAAAAGAATCTAATTAAAAGATGTAGCAAAGAAGCCAAATAATAACCTTTGCTCATATTACATTTTTTCATGTTTTATTTGAGGGGCGGGTGTTTTTTTCCTCTAAGAAAAGAGAGAGAGGAATATAAAAAAAAAAACCCTCATAAGCAGATCTCGCATCTGACCTGAAAATCCCAGGATTTGATTGATCTTAATGCCCATGGCTCTGAATATGATAATTTTAATATTAATGAGCAAATGAGCAGTTTTATTATGCATGCTATATAGTTATAACTAATAAGCTGGCGGGGCTGAGAGCTCGATCCCCAAGCTGAGCTGATGAGACCAAGCACAGATATTAAATCACCTTTCATTCCTTTTTAAAAATTCTCTCTGTTAATCAAATGACAAGCCCGTCACCAGCCGGCCCTCACAAAAGAGCAGGGAGGCTCCGAATGGAAATTCCTGCTCGGCTATTGTAGAAGGAGGGACCTGAATACGGCGAAAGCCCCTCTTTGTTCCAGGCGGGACCAGATTAAAATATTTCCTCGATAAGAGCTGGAAACAGGGATGCAATATGTGGCCGTAAAATGCTTAAAAACCTAGGCGCTCCACCAGCAATTGAGTCGTGGCCCAGCATGCATCTGTACGGGGAGCTATTGCACACCCTTGTGGAGCTGTAATCATACACCAGCATCATTAGCAAGCCAAATCCAAATTAATTCACTTTGCTAAATCTAGTGCTGGGAAATGCTCCGCATGCTGATGAGAGCCGGAGAAACCTTTGAGAGGGCCAGCGTTAAAATAGAAAAGGAAAAATACCACCAGTGTATGTTATCGACACTCGCTGCGCTCTCCTTGTCTAAAAATAGTGGATGGTTTTTTATTGTACCCTCCTTTTCTTTTCATCCCTGTCTGACAATGTATTTGTTGGGACAGAGATACAAATGGGGCCTTTTGTCCCGGGAAATAAAGTGTGTTTCCTGGATGACAGGAGCATTAGCGCTTTAGATCCAGGCGGGTCTTAACCTCTCGCTCCATTTGTCTTGTTCTCCTTGGCTTTTTGTCTGGGCGCGTGAGTTATAGTGTATATACGAAAGCCTCGGCCCGACATCAACAACAACAAGGAAAAGGGATGTAGCGGCGAGCGTCTACAAGGCAAACAGCCATATTTCAACGTAATTAACCAATAATATGCAGGGTAGAAGGGGGGGATGAAAAGGAGACACTGAGAAAGCAGTAATACGCCACGTCTAACAAAAGGTGCTGATGATTGAGTGGCTGGTTAGTAATTAGCGCGTCAGAGCGCACACCTCCCCATCAAGACTTGCCTATTAATTGCACCGAATTAGAAAACGATATCAGAGGCTGAATTATTCTTTCACTTGTCACAGAGGGAGCGAGATAAAGAGAAAATTCTTGCTTTTCAGGAGGCAGGTAGTAAAAAAAAAAAAAGGGAACGATCATCGCTAATCGCCTCAAGTCACTTGCTAGGACATTACCTTCCAGGTGGCGGCGTTGCGTCTGAAGTAGGCGAAGGTGCGCGTGAACCAGCTGTAGATTTCGTTGAGCGTTAGCTGCATGTCACTTGACTCCATGATAGCCTGCGATGAGATGCCATTAAGCGCTGCGTTAGAGACTGGAGTGCGTCAAGGCGCTCTCACCCAGACTTAATTCAAGCAGCAATTAATTACAATCTAATCAGGCTAAAGCTAATTTATTTCCCACTCACCTGCCTGATGAGGGTTGCATAAGTAAACGGCGGCCTGACGTCGGCGTTCTTGTAAAACTCGTAGTTTGGGGCGATTTCTGTAAAAAAGGCAAGCAAATAAGGAAGAAGTAAGCAGCAGATAAATAAATACATAAAAAATAAATAAGTGTCGCCACCTGGGATAATTGCTAAACGCGTCTCCGCCAGGAATTCATTCAGAGTTTTATCAAATTAAAACGAGAGGCGGAAAGAGTTTAGGGGGGGGCACCTCAAATCAGCATTTTACATGTCCAACTAAATACATTTTTAATTAATCTCTCTCTGGAGAAATCTTAAACATTAACACGCTGGTGAAATTAGAGCCTGCGTCGATATTTTGTATGTGTTTGAATAATTCATGCCCTCCCTGCTGCTTTCAACACTTGCAGAAGAGCGGTAAATACAAACATCAAACATGAACATGCTTTCTTGAATATTGCATTACTTGATATTTGTCTGTAATTAAATGGTGTTGAATATTGATTAGATTTTAGCCTCGTCTGAAGAAAGAGCCAATAGAAATGCTAAAAATAAAAACATCTTCAAACCTGAGGACAAGGCCATGGAGTATTTGTCGGTGTGACGTCTCCGCATGGCACCCATGCTGGGCACGTTGGCGGGATTGAGAACGTTGGGCACCTGGGGCATCTGGGAAAGGGGTGTGACTGGAGCAGTGGGCGTGGTTGGCGTCTGAGGTAAGTTTGGGGGTGAGATGGACGGGAGGTTCTTTGACATGGTGACGCTGGAGACCAGATTCAACTAGAGGAGAGGAAGAAAGAGAGAGAGAGATTGAAATGAGTGCTGGCTCTTTCCTACAGCTGTGTTTCCCCTAATAAGCCAAGGAGGAAGCAGCCAATCTGCACTAATTACAGGATGAAATTGTATCATAAGAATTCTAATTAGAGCACGCTGTTAAAGATTATCTAATGATCAGGCTGTGAGTTATCCCGGCCCCATCTCTATCCCATAAGAGCTCCCTGGATGCAAAACACACACACATGCACGCTGTGAGAAGTGATCACCTGGCTTGCTGCCATAACCTGGTGCCTTGCTAGTGATCAGTCTCGCTCTCTTCCTGTCGTACCACTTAAACAGAGAGTCAAGTTTTTAATCGATATCTATTTTTTTGTGTCCAAACTTCCCTCGAGTGGAAAAAAAAAATCCCTGACCTTTAGTCTCACTGTTAATTTCGCTGAATGGTAATGACATCATTACATATTCAAACCAAATTGCCTTAATTGCGAATTGGCAAGCAGAATTCCGGTGCTGTCGAGATTGAAAACGACCGCCAGTTGGACATCAACAACCGTTTGTGGCACGTGTTGATAAATACAATGAAATGTCAAGCCGGCGACTGCGCTGCTGCTCTATAGACAATTACAGCTCCACTTAACGATAATGAGATAATGCCAACACAGAGAGTGGCACGCGCTATACCACTTCGCAAGAAATCAATGACTCCTCTAGGGGAATGTAGTATCCTGGCTAACGACTGGAACTAAGACCTTGAAAGGAAATTAATGACAGAGACACGCTGTCTACCAGAGGGATGTCTTAGGAAAAGGGCAAACAGTTATGTTTTTGACACTACATCGTCATGTGCTGAGTAAATACTTGTGTGTTTAATGTCAACATTAAGCCGAAATTAACCCCATTTACTTCTAAACATGTACCTGCTCTTCATTCATTCATTTTCTTTTCAGCTTAGTCCCTTTTTTTAATCAGGGATCGCCACAGAGGAATGAACCGCCAACTTATCCAACATATGTTATTACGCAGCAGCTGCAACCCAGTACTGGAAAACATCCATACACACTCATTCATACACACACACACACACTACAGCCAATTTAGTTTATTTAATTCACCTATAGCGCATGTCTTTGGACTGTGGGGGAAACCGGAGCACGCGGAGGAAACCCACACGTACCTGGTCTTATTATGAAGAATTCCTTAGTGCATATTATTCAAAATTAATTAATTACATGCATAAAAAACTCAAATAAACATACTTTGTTAACACTAACATCTGATAATGAATTTTCAATGCAGGTACCAGAAACACATTATGCTATAAACGTTATGCTAATAAACGTAGCTTTGTCACATGATATAAAATACTTTTCTTGTGCCGAATTGCTGATATGTGTATTTCCATCTTTGCTTTCAAGAACTCAGCTTGATGTGTATAACACATTGCATAATTCGCCCGGGTCACGGCACCAGATTTGAGGATTGTCCTTCGTAATATCTTTCTCATTGCGGCCAAACCACCACATCAGCAGGTAATTACACAGTGCTCTAATCTAAAAAGGTTTTGATACACTGCCAAACACTGGAGAAAAGCACTTCATAATAAATCCTATCAGTGAGTGAGTGAGTGGGGAAATAGGCAGCGTGCCGCATGTATATTTAAAATGTTAAGACAAGATTTTCCTTTCCTTTCCTCACCTGGTAATGGCAACAAGCGTAACATGTTTGCAGGCATACAAACCGCTGTTTGCAAAATGGAATTTATTAAAGCTTAACTGAGCAGGAGTGAATGAGACACAGGGATCAGCCCTTTACTACCGCTGCTCATCTGAATATATATTCAAGGTTGGCTGAGAGGAAAAGGAAGGGGTTGAGGGGGGAAAAAGGAGCCCCTCATTATTCAGGACTAGCAGCCTTGGTAACTTTGATTTTCAGCCATCCATGGCATGGCCAAAAGGTAACATTTAATGAAGTGCCATTCAGAGTTTAAATGGGGTCGTATAACAGTGTACCAGCACCTTGTGTTGGGCTACTGATAGCTGTTGAGCGTTTGCCGCTGCTCATTTTGTCGTGCTAATAAATCCGCACTATTAATATTTATCAAATGTGTGGGATGGTTCTCTGTGAGTACGAGGGCGTGAAAGTACCACCATATTATCTATAACATCCTTTTTTTTTTGTGCGGAGAGGATACACGTGTTCTCTTTTGTACCTGCAAAAGCGATAACGTTAAAGCACTCGCGAGAGCCAGACACTTGCACTAAGACAAAAAGAGCTGGGGAAAAAAAGGAAACGTAGACCCTCGCTGATTATTTAAGAACTCTCCATTAATTGCTCATCATCAAATGCAATTAGCAGTCCTTTCATGTGCGGTTTATGTAATGTAATACTTCATTAATATTATTCATTCATATGCGGCCATGGATTATAGGCTGAACGTTTTTTATTAGAGTCGATTTCGCCGAGCTGCTGGAGATCTGAGGATGGAAAAAAAAACCTGAATAATAAATCGACAGAGGTGAGCAATCGATTCCTGATGGATTTACAGGATAATTATTCTGTCTTGTGATTATCCTGCTTTATACGGTGGGAGGTGATGAGAGAGAAAAATTATGCTGGTGAAATTAGCTATTTGCTAAGCGGCGGCAACACGCTAACAATGTTTTCCCCTGCAATATATTGAATAAATAATTACAATAAATAATATTTTAGCACAGCCTACTCTCATTTGTAAACACTTGCATTTCTAGCACAACAATCAGTGTATTTTGAGATTGATTAATGGTTGGGTGGAAATATAATCTACAGGGATCCAGAAAAATGAGTCTTTTTCACATATTGCTCCATTTTTTTCCCCTCAAATACACAGCTATATCTCTGAATGTTTACAGATTACGGGTTATTCCTTCGCAGATCATCTTCCCACAGTTTCCATCTATCATTTCAAACTGTTTGTTTTTTCTGAAATGTCTTCCCCCCTACTTTAAGTGTGTCTGTGGTCGCGGTGCTAAACAGCTTTTACCGGCCAACAGGTTGTTTGCCGTGCTAAAGCCATCAGAGTGTAATGGCTCTGCGTTTTTTGGCTGAGATCGGGTGTATGATTTAATGCTCTCTCGGCCCTGATAGGGTCCCAAGAAAGCAGGCATTACAAATCCCATTCTCCTCTCGCCCTCCAGCCGTGTTTAGAGAGCTCATTTACCATCCGAGTCCTGTTTACTGTACGCGTACCAATATGCACTCACCGGTTTTGGTGATGGTTTGGGCTCTGAGGGCCTCATGTGCAAGTGTGCCATCATCGCCTGAAGACGCTCGCGTTCTTTAGAAAGCTGTTAGCGGAAAGAGGGAAAGAGAGAGAGAAGAAAGAAAACAAGACCAGTTTTAGAAATGAGTGATTTTCCCCAGACTACCACGGTAATACATCTTGTTATCGTGCTTGTCTGCTTGTAATAAATCCTGAATACGGCCGGACTGGCTTCCTTAAGCTTGCCTTAAAGAAACGGAAAAAATAAAAAGCAATGGTTCTACACTAGAGGGTCATGACCTGAAAACAAACAGGCTGGAGGTCTTTTCTGATGGGGTCATGGACGGCTGCACTACAACAATGTTAAATGCGGATAAAAAAAATCCACTAAACCATACACTTGAGTATAGTCAAGATAGAACAATAAACAGACTCATGCATTTTTAAAGGGCAAGATGCATCACAATATTTTTATATAGCAAATTTACCTGTCAGTTGGTAATGTTAATGTAATATTTGTAGTTATAATTGACAGGTTATGCATGGTCAGATTTAGCATATTACACAATTTACCATGTGCTAGCAACATATGCTACTTATTTGAACAGTGTTGGCGATATTATTAACACTGCAGGCACAGGACGTCAACATGACGTCATATTGACGTTGTACCAAAACGTACCCCAACATCGTGGGGACGTTGGATTTCGGTTGGAAATGTCAATGTCCAACGTCCAACCTTAAATCAACCTAAAATAAACCAAATATCAACGCATGTTACACCTTGACTTTGTGTGGACGTTACCACTATGACATCCATCAGACGTTGGATTTTGGTCACTTTCCAACACAACCTAAAATCAACCAAATATCAACGTCATTTGACGTCGTTATTGAACGTCAAAATAGAGTTGTCCTTAGACGCTGGGTAGACATTGAATTTTGTTCACCTGACGTCATGACCTAAATCGAACCTAATATTAACGTCTTATGATATGTGCCTGCTGGGCAGCAGCATTTTACTATTAGGCATCATTTAACAGCATTTCTTAAGCCACTCATCATTAAGCCACTTAAATTGACGAGTGCTCTTAAGTGATCAGATGTGCCCCAATATTAGGCACATTCAAATCAAGACTTAAAACACATCTGTTTAGCTGTGGCTATACTGAATGAGCATTGTGTTACGTCCAACAGATCGCACTATTAAGTCTTTCTTTTGTTTTTCATTTCTTTAAAACCTGATTTAATACATTTTAATGTGTTTTTAATCATTTTTATTCTTTGGTTTTATTTTCTTATACTTATGTTTTATGTTTCTTTTATTCTTGTTTATGTACAGCACTTTGAATTATCATCGTGTATGAAATGTGCTATATAAATAAACTTGCCTAGCCTTAATTCTTAACCTTTTATGTGTGTAAATGTATATTACCCCATATAATAACTGCTGCAAAAATATTCATTCACATAAAATGCGATTTTTTTAAACAGTTTTGAACAGCATTGGACACTTAAGGTCCTGAAGCAAAGCCAGTCGAGAACCAGCGAGGCAGATTAAAGCCCAGATAAGAGAACCATTCCTCCTGGCACAGTGATGGAGAGCTGAAGGTGGTGCTCGGAGGTCACTGGAAACAAATAGCACTTCATCTTTTTGTCAATAGCAGAATTTAGGTCAGCAAAGCTCTGACAGTAACAAGCTACTCAGGCCATAAATTAGAGGGTCCTGGTCGTCGACTCAAAGTCCTGTGGACACTGTTAGGGCTGGACTGGATCTAGCAGCTGCCGAAAGGTGAAGGGGTCCCGCAAACAGAGTGCCAGTTGGTCCCGCCTCCCTGCCTCCTCCCGGGTCCTCTGAGGTCCAGTTAGTGCCCCGGCGATCTGTTATCATCAATCTAACTCAGAGAGAGTGACAGGGACCAGCCCGCATGGCGCACCGCCTTGAACTCCGCCAGCGAGCCGGCATTGGAGCTCTGAACCGGGCCTCATTACCACTGACGGAGGACGGGGAAGAAAAAAAAAGCCCAGAAGGACAGAAAACAGCAGTGCTTCTGTAATTGGTCACAGTGTAAGCACTCTGGCTTTGGGAACAAGAGAACAAGTCAAGAGAGAAATCGTGATGTCCTTCTGTTATTTTACATATAAACAAGAATTATTCATCGTTCTGTTTCAAGAGCCCAACAAATAAATAGGGCGGTTTTGCCGAGCGTAAAAACCTTTAAAGGTTGCGGGGAACGCTTGGCTTGCATTCAGATGGGCATCACGGAGGCTTAGAGGGGCCACGGTCAGAAAGCAATCCGTACTACAAAGGCAATTTTGTGCAAAATGCATACAAAGACGCAAGCCACAATTACACCGCAAGCCAAACCGGTTATTTATTGGAAATGATCAGAAGAAAGATGGATTTTAACCCCATAAAATGCATCCCATGATGCACCAGAAGGTGCGAGGTAAAGAGCGTTAACTGGCGGGAGAGATGGCCGCAGCGCTGAGTAATAGCATCCCTCAATCACTGCTCTCATTATCTCGCCAGCGTGACACCTTAATAAGGTCACGCTCCAGCTACTGAAAATAGTGGCTCTCTTTAGAGGTTCCTTCAGGTGCAAAGTGTATTTAATTAACACAGTCCAGCCCAGATGCGCGCATATTAATTGGACGGGATAGAAAATAAGCACAAACCATGATTCAATTATAAAGGCCCGTGATGGTTTTCACCTTTGTTGGGATGGATTTGCTCAAGGTGTCCCTTGTGCATTTTACACTTTGTGCGCTGCAGGTTTTATGGCAACAAGCTAATTAATGAAATGCACTGGAAATCTTTGGTGTTATGCTGTGAAAAAGCGGTTCAAGTTGAACAAGTGTGTGTTAAAGACGACATGAAATCAAAATCCACACCCACTTTTCACAAGCCAATTAAGTCCTGATGTACAAAATCAAGTCAATCTAATTTCTTAATGGGACTAATATCTAAATAATGACTGTTTTCAAACAGGTTTTCTGGTCATTATATGCCACTGATTGGATAAATAGCAAGTGTGGAGTTAATTTACCTATTAAGACGCAAAGACAAATATCAGTAAAACATCTGAACACAATTTTATAGGTTAGTATTAACCAAACACTTGATTATAGTTACTTACTGCAGTACGTATTAATATTTTAAGAGCTGTTAACATTTGTTAAATAAGTAGCATATGTTAAGTTGCCAGCATATTGTGTAATATGCTAAATCTAACAATGAATGACCTGCCAATTATACTACAAATATTATAATAATATTCCAACTGACTACATAAACTAATATGTATAGGTGAAACACCTGCAAAACTCTCAATTCATGAAGAAATCCCTAAACACATCACACATGAATGTGTAATGTCATATTTTGTATAAAAAGAGTTAGCTCTCCCTAAAATAACAATTCTGTCATGTCGTTCCTTTCCTTTTCGACTGTTTGAGCTTCTGTAGAGAAGAAATAAATGTGGTTCAAACTAAACCAAACTGACTTTCAATGCATGTTTCCAAATTTTTCTTTTGCATACATTTTCACATAGACAACATGAGGCTAAGTAAATAATTGACTTGTCCATTCTGGGTGAACTGTTCCTTTAAGTGTGTTTGTGATTATAATTGTGCGCCTACTGTACCTGTATCTCTAGCTGTTGTACCACCTGCATCTGTACTCGGCACTGGGCAGTACTCCTGTCATCCAGTGCGTGTTCACTGTTAAGGTGCCTGTAGGAAAAGAGGACAAACTGATGAAAAACTAACCCCGCACACGCACAATGTAGTACTAATAAACGGTTCCTGTTGATCAACTACTACTGTTTCTGATTTCTGGATTATAGGACGTCCGTCCCATTAGCTTTTAACAAACCGCTGCCATCTAACAAGTGTGTCCCATGCTCGATGAAAGCCGATGTTTAACATCACAATAGAGCGACTGTCATGCGAATGAGAGGCAGCGCTCAGAACACAACGGCTTATGAGGGATGTTGGCGTACAAAAGGCCTCGCACAGAGGTTTTGTCTTGTACATTTATCAAGAAATAAATACAATAAATGCAATTTAACTCGAGTAACGTTTAAAAAGCGCCTCCTACGAAGAGTGCATTATTCTGACGACATATTAAATGTATCTACTCATCCTTTCATTAGAATATTACGCAGGGAAAAAAAAACACTTCAGACTGCAGGAGCAGTCAATGGCGGTTTTCCTTGATTGGATTTTGTCTGCAGGACACAAAAGAAGCCCGCCATTAAAATAGACCTTTATTCCCGGCAAACGCACGGAGGCGAAAAGGTTTTTAAAAGTGTTGTGATGTTCGGTAATGAGCCTCTATCTAAATTATCATTGGTGACAAACCCACAAAGCGCTCTTTAGAAGACATGCTTGTGAAATGCCAATGCTGCCACTCTCTTTCCTGTAATTATAGGTTAGCTTGCAGACCCTTCAATGATCATTTACAGTACAACCTCCAGTGCATTAGTGTGAGCTTAAATTGCGCACACACACTTGCACGCAAACACACACCCACCCACCCACACCGAGCTAGTTTTAACACTACTAAGCATTTTCTCTGTTCATTCTCTATTCATAGCGCGAGCTATTGTTTATGTGCAAAACGCAAAATAACAACGTATTCATAATCCTCCTCAAACACGCCAATCAAAGCAGAGGACATTTGAGAACACAATGGCCGCCGCTACCTTTCAATTACACCCGTGCCCATTTAAAATTATTTCATTCCATCACGCCTGCTTTTGCTATTGTAACCGTTTCAGGTCTAATGCTCAGATATTCTCCATTATAAATCAAGAGCGAGATAGCATTGAACAGGAGAAAAAAAAAAAAACATAGAGGATGACTGGAGAGTCGGTGCCTTTCTCCGGCCCCGTGCCTAATTGCTGTTTCAGAATGCGCATGCAAAGGGGCATTTCATTAATCATGTAATCAGGTCCCTCGCAGGGAACTAATGCTGCAAATACCCTTTTCATTTCAATGCTCATAATGCTATCTTACGCACTTGATGTATGGTGGATGTCATAAATTACAGCTGCTTCAAAAGCCACGACTGGCTAGTTCTGCCGTCCCGACAGGTAGCTTGCTAAATAACACATCTTATCTCGCATGCCCCGTTTCTCATTAGCGACCATCTAGATCTTAATCTGCTTTCCTTGTTTCTTTTAGAGGCATAAGAGGTTTTCTATCCTAATGGAGGCTAGTTTTTAATTCTAGGAGTGAGTAGAATAAATAAAAAGAGTTTTTTTTTAAAGGGTAAAAAGCCACAACTGTGTGATAACACAGCAAACAGTTGTGAAAATCGAAGTCACAATTACTTTTTAGTAGCCAGCTGAATTGAGATATGGTACTACAGAGGCTTTCAGTGCTAACGTTAGCGAGAGCTAGTTAGCAGTGGTGATTACATCCAGATTACTGCACGGATATGAAATATTCAGGCAGTAGGTGTTTGACTATGCATTGATAAAAGCAGGGGGCTGCAGGAGGGGTTAGATGCAGTCACCAATATCTCTTAATGAGCCTGTGGTGCTGGGTTTAGTTCAAACAGAGAGGTGAGAGGAGAATGAGACGGGGCCGCCCGCTCGCTCTGAGCAAACATCTCTGGAGCTGCCTGTAATTTATGGGTCACTTTATAGGCATATTGATTTTTGTTTTGAGATGGGGAATGAGAGCTCTGATGGTCTAAGAAACAGATGGACAGGTATGCATTCTAAAACCACAGATGAAACGAAATCAGCTAGCTGCAATAAGACGTACTTCAATCTGGCCGCCAATCGTTTGGCTAATACTAAATTGATTCTTGCAGGACTCATCGCCTTCAACTGGACATACGTTGATTAATCTAACTTGGGACTTCCTGTTGGCTTTCATTAGTGCCCAGTTAAAGATGCTTCCGTTTAAGTAGGGAAAGCGCAGCAGGTTGCTTCACCAGTGTTAAATGTTAAGTAGGTGGGAAGGAAGATTCGTTTCAGTGAAAAAGCCCCATTAGGACGGGCAAGAGTTTGTTTACTAAGCCCATATTGAGTCCGCATGGGAAAGATGCTACTGCAAAGTATGCGATGACAGCATGTCAATCTTTATTATAGGCCAGCGGGTACGTCTGTATTTTTCTCTCCCTACTCATCCTGACTCTTCTCAAACATGTGAGAGGAAATCAATAGGGGAACTAGGCCAGCAATCTGGAGCTTAAACAATAACAAAATCGCCTGCGTGGCAGAACAACATTAGAACGCCTATGAATTCATTAGCCCCCTCTTTTAGCTGCACATAACCCCCAAATAAGTTGCCCCAAATCAGACCCGCAAGACGTGTGCTTTGTTGCATTAATACACACGTCTCGAGGTGTACCCGCTTGCACGCGCGTCTATTTGAACTTCAGAGCTAATATAACGTGCCAGGCACCTCTTGGCTACCCCTCTCCAGGTGCACGCTGCATGAAAGAGAGCATAGCTGCGCTTAAATGCTGATCTTGACAACTTTCTCAGCAACACAACAAAGATTACAAAACCGCGGCTGGTTTCTTCTCCGCGAGCTACAAGCCTGTACAGGCTGGGTGAATCCCTCCGCCCCTACCTCCCCCATCAAAGGTGCCATTTGAATCTGACACCTATTTTATGTAAACCATTTTAAGCGTGTGTACCTGGATGATACACAGCAGTGACTGGCATCTCCGAACGACATTAAAAGCTTCTTTTTGACACCAACAATCGCTCCTCCAAGGCACGGCGCCACCCGCCATCTCGCCAGCTCAGATCACGCTGTCTTTTGTGGGAGCGTTTTCATGTACAAGTTACAGTACGGGCTTCTTCGAATCTGGGAGCGAACGAGGTGTCTTGCCCCCATTTGGATGAAGGTATGGAAGATGATTGCTAGAGCGGCTTTCTGCGGCACAGGTTGTCAGATGCGGAGTGGTTTTGTTTAGTTCTCATCAACTATTGATTTGCACACCTTGATTTGTTGAAGCTGACTTTGGCAGGAAATGATCACATGATGTCTGTTGTATGCTCTGCTGCATTGAACATAATAAATGAGCATCAGACAAATGTGATTGGAGGTGGAAGGCATTGAAAAGAGGCTAATTTTTAGACTTGTTTGGAGCATTTGTAATAAAAAAATAGAACGTCGGCACTCTCAAAAGCCGTTTATATGAACTGACGTGGACATTTACACCCACCAAATGCACCAGATTATTATTTCACAGTTAATTATGCATCTAATTAGAATATTCAAATGAATATTCTCTATTCTTTGATGGCGGGGCTCTTTCCTCGGAGTGGCAACGTGATAACCTGCAATCTCCAGCACAGCAAACACCTTCTCCTTTGATGTCCCTCCGCTCACGTCCCGGCAACAAAGCCGACCAATTACAAATGAGCTAATTAACTAAATTGTTGATGGAGCATGAAGAGTTCATTTCACTCCGTTAGCCACGCCATGACAACACCACACGTTGCCATTAGCTTCTTCTGCTCATCTCCAACCCATCATCCATTCACATAGCCTTGGAGACATACGGTCATTTCTGAGCACCGCCTCCAGTTGGCTGACAGACATCTTAGGGGATTCTATTAGGAGATTCCCTATTTGTTTGTTTTTTTGGCCTGCTAAGAGCTTAGGCCCCATTTACACTAATATGTTTTAGTTTTAAAATGGCGTTTTAGAACGAAAATGATCCACGTCCACACTAGCGTTTCATCTAGCATTTCTGAAAAGCTCTTCGTCCATACTATACAACTGAAAACGCACATCACTTAACCACACACACACTCTGGCATGCGCTGCAGCATATGCGCACGTCTGAGCTCTAGGCAGTCAGCGGGTGCTTTGAGCACATCTCCCCAGGTGAGAGCAGCACACTTCGGACAGTTCATCAAGGATCTTCTGCTGGATTTCATCTCAATATAGTTGTTAAACGTGATATTTATATTCATCTTGTCTCTATCCAATGGTCTTTTGAATCTGTTACTTGTTCACAGGTAATGTGTTTTGGCACAAAGATAAATTAATATGTAACCACGTACAGATTCTGCATATTTGACAGATTGCTTGCCTTTATTTCCTATATTGTATAAACTTATTGTACGTTATACTTTTAAAGTGGCCATTATTGATTATTAAAACTGATATTCAGGTACAGAGACAAGATATGTTTTGTATTTTTCGAAGAAAAGGAAAGGAGGCTCTGTTTTCTTATAAATATGCCTACAGTGAAGATGACGGTCATATAAATATGTATCTACACGATGCCTCAACATTTTGGTGTCTGTTAAATTAATATCAAAATGAAAATAGGCAGTTCCCTTATATCATGTTTTCATTTTATTGATTAGATAGTGAAACAATGTTACCAGGGTGATGTGAATGAGGTTATAAAGTAGCCTACACTGTTTAAAATTTTATCCGACGTGTCCTCAGAAGTTTGTTTTCCATATCAAACTTGCAAAGTCTGAACTTAAAGAAAGGATGCATGAACTTTGTGCACTTAATATTGAGGAAAAAGCCCCAATCAGATAGGTGAATGTCTGCAGCCGCATCTCTGTTTTCAGATGTCTCCCTTTTCCTCCATCCACGCTGACACGGAGCAGCAGTGTTTTAAAACCAAACGGCCTCATCAGTGTTTCCAAAGCACTCAAAAAACTCCAGCGCATTGTGGACGAAAGCTGAATCCGTAGCAAAATTTTGTGTGTTTTAAAACTAAAATGTATTAGTGTAAATGGCGCCTTAGTGCAAGAGCTGAGACTTGTTTCGAAGTTTTGAAATAATTGGGTGAGTTTGTCAATACAAGCACTAGACTTAAAATAAGCATAAAACATTCACAAATAGAGGCGTATGTAGCAAAACACTTTAAGGTGACCACGTGATAGATTATACTTACTTCAAAAACTGTCCAAAGTCATCGCAAATACTTTCACATCCTGGCCACTTGCACACTCCGTGGCCATAGAGGGAGTGTGACACTGCAGTCTCTTCATGCAAAGAGCTGAAAGAGAAATAGTGAACATTAGAAATAAAACAAAATAAACATGTTGGTGGCAACTTACACCTGTTTGAACAAAAACTACTCAAAGTTTCGTCAAAATGGCTCAATTTACAGCACTTCTCAGTATGGAAGCTTGTAAAGGTAAGGTGGATGTGGACTTGATGCTAATAAAAGCTGAAAAAACATACACTCTCTCTTGACATCAAGCCACCTTGTGATTATTGATCCAGAGTATCACTGAGGAGACACAAGTGTGTTTAAAAACACATGGCCCCGCCAAGTAAAATCACCCGTCAACATTTTTTCCGCAGACCTTCACCTTGTAAAGCCATTACAGGCAACTTGTGTAAATATCTAAAAATGGCCCCTATGCTTTAATTTTCACCAGGAGATTCATTTGCGGTGGAACTGGCGTTTTTAAGGACACAACCTGTTGTGAAAAGACATTGCGGTAAGTTACGACCACCAGTTCTAATGGTGCTGAGGGGCCAATGTGTGAAAGTAAGGCTAAGCAGACCAGCACAAGTGTGTTTGAGTGTGGCACACAATTGCACACACAAACCTTGCCGGCTGTTTTACCTTGCCGTTATCGATCCAGCACATCTTAGAAAGCAGCTGGCTCTGACAACACAACACACTCTGTGATTACGAACGACCATGGACCCGAGAGACTCCGCCAACACACAAGAAAAGAGTGTAACCTATTTCTTAAATTATTTCCGTGTCTCTCTCTCTCTCTCTCTTTTCTGTTTTTTTCCCTTTTTCTTCTCTGCCTCTAAAGATATCTCTCTCAAGAAAGGGCTTTCTGTGAAGATGCTACATACTTGAAACCAATTACACAACACATCCACCCCCAGTGAAGTCAACGGCTGTTGCTATGTACTAACATATGGCCGCTACAGACTGAATAATACATGGAGAAATATGCGAATCTATGTTTTACAGCAGCTGTGGAGCATATAAAAGGTTCGCCGTGCATATAAACGCTCAGAAAATGCCACACCGGCATAGTGTGTTCTATTTACATGACAAGCTGAGTCTGTAAAGCAATTTCAAAAGAAAAGCCAGGTATTAAATACTTAATGTACAGTGAGGTGAGCTGTGTGTTCCTGCCACTGAAAGTTGCACCTCCATGTCTTTGATATACCGGAAGACGATGCGTTCAATCGAGTGCAGTCTCAAGGGAGGATTCATCTCATTTCCACTGTTATTCAGACAATAATAAACTATTGATGAGCAAACAAACAAAAACACACAGTCCTCTCCCTGCAGGAATGAGCAGTTTTCTTTTGCAAATGGGGACCTACAAATAAGCGTTCAGTCGCTGTTTGTGTTGCACATGAAACGTAGTTTAAACGACTGTTTGGTTTGTATTTGTTAACATGCCGTTTGTTCATGTGTACAACACTCTTTATCGGGGGGATTTCAGATCATGTATGTCTGAAAAGGGATTTGGAGTAAAACAGAGAAGACGCTTTTATTCAAAGTGACTTTACGCATGCAATCCGGCTGGATCTCAAGGGCCCAATGGTGATTGGGTATGCGGTAGAATAAACCAGCACATCTTCTCTATATTTAGATTTAGCATGCATGTGTGTGTGTGTGTGTGTGTGTATCATGCTACCTCTCTCTCCGGTTGTTGTTGAGGGCTGGGGACTGGCCGTTGGACATGCTGTGATGAGTGATGGGTGGAGAAGCTTTGGGGTTGCTGGTGGAGGTAGTGGACGAGTTGTTGGTGGTGCTCAGGTCCAGGCCGCTGTGTTTCATCCCATTATCCTCCATGGTGTGGCTCGCAGTGACGTCTTTCCAAAGTTGCTGGAGTTCGGCGGGGCTCAGACCAGCTGCAACACAGTGACAAACAAGTTCAGAGACAAACGTTCAGGAAACTCTCATTATCCCCATTTTCCCTTTTCTAACAATGTTGGTAAACCTGCTCTGCTCTGCTGTGAAACTTGAGCATCACACTTAAGCATCTGGAGGTAAACCGGCGTGAGATCGACCCGGACGCTCATCCCTCGTTTCGTTTGCGTAGTATCCAAAAGTACAAAGCAACCGGGAACTCATCTGCACATGATTATGCATTCATAAACGAGCCTCTGCGTGCAGAATCAAATCATCATATAATCCCTTGGATGATAAAATGACTATTCCGCTTCGTGTCGCCCCGACTATACTCCAATTAAGAGCCATTTTCAAACTATTGTCATCCAGCGCCATTTCGATAAACACAGTACCACCAGGTGTTTGTTCCAGGAAAAAAGCAAATGGCAACAGCTCGTCTTCCTCACAGCACTGAGCTTGCACTGCGAGTCCGTAAACAACAACAACAGGCAAGGAGGGGAGGGAGTGAGGGAGAGAGAGAAAGAGAGAGGGGGAGAGAGGAAAACAACAAGCACACAGACACAGGCAAGAGAGAGAGAGAGAGAGAGAGAGAGAGATAGAGAACTAGAGAAAAAAAAACCTGGAATGGAAAGGAAAAAACAGCAAGAAACAAAAAAGAAAAAGATTTTAAAGAGGACGCAGCTACACACGCACACAGTCACGTGAGTCTGTTACCTGGCGGCAGAGTCTGTCCGGGGAGGGTGGGCTGTCCTGGGCCGGGGGGCATAGAGAGGAGGCCCTGCCTCTGCATGTTGAGCAGGTGCTGCTGCTGCTGCAGTTGCTGCATTTGCAAGAGCTGCTGCTGAAAGACCAGCTGCTGTGCTGCCAACTGCTGCTGCTGCTGCTGTTGCTATAGTGAGACAGAGAAAGAGAGAAAGAGAGAGAGAGAGTGAGCACATACACACACACAAAACCTTAATCACGCACATGGACTAGAAAGTGTATTTGGTTATACATGTGGCCCAAGTGAAACCTTGCCGTCTGTCTTCGACTTGTCTGCTTGTGTGTACTGAGAACTGTGTGTGAGATGTGGGTGGGAGCCTGTGTGGAACCCCCTCCTTCCCCCATTGATAGTTAATTGTCTTGCATTTCTAATGGTCCATTACAGCTTATGGGGCCATAGGGAGGGGGTGACGGAGGGAGGGAAGCTGAGAGAGATTTACAGCATCCCCCCCACCCCATCCCCTCCGAGCCCTGTTTACCGCCAGTCGAGCCTCTTGCATAAGCTGGCGAAGACAACAACAAAAACAACAACAACAACAGCAGCGGCTGCTGTGGCAGCCAACCACAGAAAAACAATGCAGAGCTTCAGTGATCAAAGCACAGCAAGTACGCAATTCTCGGACAAAAATAAACCTGTAAAATCAGATAAACGGTGATGTTTGGCAACAAAAAGGATTAGCAAAATTCACATCATTCACTGAAAACAAAACGTGAATAATTACGAAATGTAAAACCATACTTGCAAAAATTATCAACTTGATAATTACAAAGGAATCTTAAAGTGTTTAACTAAGTGAAATTTAGCTGAAATTGCTGTGTTATGCTTTGCATTTTGGGACATAGGATCTCAATCATGAAACCCCAGACATAAAGAAAAATCTAAAGTGCTCATAAAACTATTCCTAGGTTAACATTTAGATGGCATGCACTGAAACTCAAAATGGATGAAATAACAAATGGCTAATTGATCCTGCAAGTTATTTGTGAATAAATCTCAATGTTTGTATCATTTCATATGCAATGAAATGACAAGCCTTGGCTGTTCGGAAATGTAAAACAATGTAGTAGTTGCATTTCCATGTCGCACAGACTCAATTTATTAGCTGTTTTTTAGGAGGTCTGGCTTAAAAATGACTGAAGTTTGCTTCTGTGGACAAAGTCTCCAGAGGTCCATTAGCAAACTGAGAGCTAGTTTCTGCTGAGACCCTGTTAGCTTGAGCTCTCTCTCTCTCTCTCTCCCATCCCTTTCCCTTCCTTTTCTCCTGTCAGAATACATTACGACCTACTCAGTGACAAGAAAGCAAAGACCCCCATTACAGGAGGAAAGTTAAACTTCCAATTTTTGCTTGGAATTACACCAGCGGTAAGACTGAGCAGACTCTAGAGGAAGACCTTCAGTCAGGAACGGTGAGGAAGACCTCACTCCCTTAGTTTAGGGATGAGAGAGCAAGAGAAAGAGAGGCAAAACTTGTGATGCGCTCACTGGAAAACAGACTGCATAATGGAGTGAGCCGTGCGGATTGGCCCCGTCGTCTCGTGAGAAATAAGGGAGCAATTTCTATTCCATATTTGATGGCAGGGGCCTGAAAAAAATCTATTCGCAAATCCAAACAGAAACAAAGCCTCCGGGAGGTCAGTCCTGCTTTCTGTAGGCCCTGCATAATGGCTTGCTTGAAGAGAGACAATGGTAGAAGGTGCTTGTTGAAGAGTCTGCTGGGGGTGGGGGACGTTTCCCGTGTGCGATACCTAGCTGATCAATTTAACTGCTTCCCCACGTTTTGTTTGGATTGCCGCCGACCCCCTCCTTCTCCGACGCGCTTCGCTTTTTGATGCCTGCTCCTGAGTGTCAGCAACCCTCTCTTTCAGTCTCCTTCTGTCTGTCTGTCAGACGGATCCACCGTCTGACTGTCAGTGTGATTTATGAGCTCGCTGCGGTCGAACTTTTCTGCTCGTCGGCCCAAACCAGCGGCAGCGTTTCATTAATGAACGGACTCTGCACGGTTATGCTAAAGTGGGCATTTTAGCGTCAGCGTAACTCTGAAGTGCCACCGAGGACAGAGCCGAGACACCTGACAATGTTGCATGCCTAATTTCAGCACTCATTTGGAAGCGTTCAAAAGTTTCCTCTATAGTGAAAAAGCCTTATAATGACAGCACAAGTCGCTCATGGTTGGGAAACGTGAAAGAAACTGTCACATTGCCTCATGCATGTGTGCATTGTTGTGCGTAGTGTACCTCTTTTGCTTGTTTGCCCGGGTGCTGTTGCTGCAAAAGCTGTAGATGAAGTTGTTCCTGTTGTTTCTTATAAAACTCCTGCAGGTGTTGCTGTGGAAAGATATGGACCTTCATCATTACGACATAGGGTAAGGTGTAAAACATGCAGTACTTCCTACTGATGTTAATCATAAGAACCCTTACACTAGCCATGTTGGACAGTAGGAGTTAGAAAATGTACCACACTCTAGGCTATGGCTGTGACAAACTAAACAACTTGGCTCAAAAACACTTCCATGTATCAATTTATTTCCCCCTGTCCATAGCATTTGTCTTAAGAGTGCTTGAACTAACAGTTTTGGATCAAGTACAGTTAGTCTAAGTGCTCCTAATGCATTAACCACTATGCTACACCTTTGTCAAAACAAAGCAGCTGTTGTATATGACTTGGAAATGTATCCATTGCTTGTTTCCCTTCTCTCCCATAAGTGTGGCCATACCTCAAAGCTGAGCTACAACAGAACAAACAGATTCTTAGCCGACTCCGGGCTCCTGAGGCTGCACGACATGCCTGGATGTGCTTCTGCATGTCACATCATAAATAACGTCTCTCTCTGGTCGAGACAAAGAGACCAGCACTTCCCCTCATCATGCGTCTCCATATGGACTTTTATGCGGCTGCACATTACCGCTAGAGGAACAATTAATCTTATTGCCTATATATTTTTTCCTCTCTGATGCCTTGACAGGCAGTGAAATTCTGAAATAAATGTGAAGCACTCAAAGGAGAGAATTCATCATTGTGAATTAATGCATTTAGCACACTTCTCTTCTTCTGTCCTCAGGAGCTCATCGTTGAGAATACAGCAACCGAAATCTCCCATCTCGTTCAGCGGGAGATGTCTTCAGTACAAGACGCTCGTCACCTAATTATAATCAAGGCTAACTGAGTTAATGGAGATGCTTTTAATGAAGAGCTCACTTAGAGAGATTTTAAAATCACTTCTGAAGATATAATCTACTCTTGTCAGAGATGTGTTCTAGTTCTTAGCTCACAAGACAATCCAGTTTTTAGTAACATCCTTCCATTTTTCATGTCCTCACTATACTTTATGCTGATGCTAACACCTAAAGAAAATGTTATTATGATTTCATGTGGTCTTTAAGGAAATCAAACTTGTGTGGTTCAACTCCATTCGGCTAGCTTGTTTCTGTGCTCTATTTGTCCCCAAAAAAGTCCCCACTGAAAACAACTAATTACATGCCTGTCCATTTTTGTTTCTCTGATCTAAATATGTCAAGGACAGATGGGAGCAAAAGACACGAGTTTGTTTGGGACAGTGAGTGTTTGTGTGTTCACCTGCTGAAGCATGACTGCCTGTTGTTGTTGTAAGAGGGCTTGGAGCTGCTGGGGGGAAAGGACTTGCTGTTGAAGGATCTGCTGCATCTGTTGGGGTGTGATCACCTGTGGACTCATCATTGCCACAGATACTGGCACCTGGGAGAGATGGGTGGAGAGAATGAAACATTAGCCATGTCTTGTGAAAACTCTTCAAGTCAAGCGCTGCTTCTCGAACTCTCTGGAAACGGTGCAGTATGTGTAATCACTTGGCAGTGCATGTGTACTTTTTTCCACTATATATTTTCTGTCAGCTACTCCCAATGGGAAAAGCACTGTGCTTTAAATAGAGGAGGACCTTAATTAGCTGAACCCTTCAACTCCCCCAGGCGATTTCTAGTGCTCCAACACAAGGCAGGTAGGAAGACGCACATCTCCAGAGCTGACTGTGGGTCGTAAGCGGACACATGGCCTGTTGAGGAGCAGCTAAGCTAAGTAGCATGGATTCAGGCTGCTGAGGGTTAGAAGCTTTGAAAAGTCTGCGAGAAACTCCTGATTGAAGCTGAGGCGCTGTGAAGTATTCTGTTTTACAGAGGTGAGGGGAATTACCAGTTGCCTCTCGCTGCGCATTGAAGTTTCCAAGTTGCACGCTTGGAAGAAAGCAGCCAGAGGCACAAGTCTTCCACGAGATGTCATTTTTAAAAATTCATGTCATTTTTTAAATGATAAGAATCATTAAAATACCAGCTGTCAAACTGTGCGAGAGAATTTTTTCGGCTAAAAAAACAAAACAAGGAAAATATTTTCGCAGCCCAGCGCTGAGCAGGTTTTCTGGAAGCGTGCAACATTTACATTAATTTGACTTGATTTTTTTTGTGCTTGTGTCTAAAATTGAACAATGAACAGAATAAAAATAATTGCCAGACAAATGTTTTTTCGTGAAACGCATGAACATTTTTTTTCTGGACGCTGCACCTGTCTACAGCTGACTCTTCGGGGCATTCTTTGTACTTTATGAAGCATGCTGCATGTTGCATCGTCTAACAGAGCAGCTTCGACAGATGCTGTCTATCATCAAGACAGCCGAGCCTTCGGCGTCATGACAGGTAAACATCTCTATTGTTGTGGTTTTTGAGCTTTAGAAAAAGACACGAGGCTCCATTAGACATTGCGAAGGGGTCCGAGCAGCTCCTCGTGCTGGCTAATCAAGACCGCTTGATTGCTTTCCGTACGTCTGAGCTCTCAGGGCCTTGACACGTCCTTGTTTTAGTCTCCTGGCTCGGCCCAGCTCAGGTTCCCCTCTTTGATTAGCAGAGACATTTGCATGGTCACTACACATTTTTCATTTTAGAAGTCATTATGCATTAGCGCTCCTGAGCGCCGAGCTTGACTAATCCTGATGAACTGAGTAGCGGAGCTGAAGGTCACACTCCATCCCCACTCATATTCATATTCAAACAAATCCAAGCACCATTCTTCATTAGACTGGCCCCAAAACTCAACGAGCAGCACCACAGAGGGTAGCGCACACACAAATACACTTTCTTTCTCTCTGTCGGTCTCTCTTTGGGGAGGAAAGGTGTGACGCGGGAGGAGGTATTGGAGAAAGAAGAAAAAAAAACAAAGGAACAAAGCAACAAAGTCACAAATTAAACAGCTGCATGTAATTATGCAAATGTATGCTTACACCTTCAATGTTATTAAACCTTAAGACACATTTGTGATGTGTAATTACCCCCAGGTTCAGCCAGGGTTCTGCGCCGGCCTAAATGACAATATAAAGACCAAAGCATGAAAATACAAGAGGAGATGTTCTCATTACGCCCATTATTTGTATATTTAAATGAGCGACAGACTGAATAACGAACAATCCCCTTGTCTGCACCGCAGCACGGCGAATACAATAAACATGTAAATTTCAGAACAATTCCCAAAGTTTATTTATCGACCACAGCTGACTGTGTGTAACTCAGCGATGCATTTTCACCCTGAACATAACAAATAGGAACAAAGGAGACCAGAAATAAAAGCCTCTCATTAGCTTTTTAACAGATCGACGGATGATACACATCTTCATTTCATTGCTTTTCCAAACAAAAAAAGGCGAGACAAAGTTGAAGTTTCGGCCCACTCACTTCCGAGTGGTGCACAATGCTAATTCCAGCATTTAACGGCTGGCGTTTTCTGCATGATATATCAGAGCTTGAAAGATGAAAGCAGATAAGTAATTGCTCTCCTGGTTCTTATTCTTCACTGACAACCCATAAATTTAATTTTACACACACGTTCATTTACATTTTCGAGTATATGACATGATAATTGGCGGAATATAACACCTCCATTCCGCGGGATACTGTGGGGGGCGATGATTGACAAGCCGGGTGAATTGAAAGGAACAGAGGCTGAATTGCTTCTCCCCGAAATGATTTCGCCAAGACGGGGCATAATTAATGAGCGTTTGCCAAAGGGTCGAGCCGTAAACAGTGGCAGACAATGGGTTCTTTTCCCTCGCATGATGCGAGATGAAGAAAACGACTGCGAGAGAGGCAAACGATGCAGCCCAGTGAGAGCTAGAAAACTTCAAAACTTAGCAGATAATGGCATTCTTCATGAATCAAAGCGTCAGCTTCAATCACCTGCACTTCAAGTACTCAAGCTGAGAGAAAATTTACTTAGAGACCAACAGCTGACATCTCTCCTTCTCTTTTTTTCAAACAACAAGCACGTCCAAAAATGACAATCCATGAAGCTTTGATTTCTATTGGAAAACTACAAATACAAGCTGATCTCCATTGACCTGCTCTTTAGATCCACGAGGCCCAGAACATGAGAGAGCGAGTAGAACAAATAGCTTTAAATTGGTCAGTGATGAGAAAACATCAGTGGACCTCCTGAAGAACGAGCAGATCATTACGGGGCTCTCGCTATGCTGAAACGTGTCTCGATGTGAGAAAGGTCAACTGCACATCATACGAATCAAGACCTTGAGCCTTCCTGCAATACCAACAACATCTGAGATAGCTGTTAAACAACTATAATTAAGAGCAAGCTCAAAAGTGAAAATCAGTTCACGCACATCTGAATGGACTGAATCAGGGGGCTGCTTTAGAGAACTACACGTCAGAGATACTGTTCAGATAAATAAAATGAGAAATGGGGGAAGTGCAATGACAATTACTTTAGCAGAGCGCGACAGCATGTTAATTATGTGGTGTTTTACTTGGACAGTTAGTCCAAGTGGAGTTAGGAAGAAACACATTTGTATGCTCACTGTCTTATTATTTAAATAGTTTTCCCCTGGTTTTTCTAAAGGATCCTGATCTTTCTATTTGGGAAAGACTAGCATTGTTACATTCGGTCAGTAATGAATGGCTCTGCAGTCAAGGGTTTATTGATGAAGCTGCTCTACTCTGAAAACCACCAATACTTTTGAGCCATTGACAACATAAACACATACACTAATCTAACCTGAAACAAGCATACATACATACATACGCTCACTCACTGATAATTTGGATTAGAAGATCAATGCAAACACTCCTAGCGATCGGAGTTAAGTAGATTATAGGAACGCTTCCCCAAATCAATTTATTTTACAGTTCAGCAAAACAGTATTGGGAGTGTAATGCACTTCAAATGATGACAGAGCGGATGTGGCCTGTGTTTGAGTCCTTCCTCAGAGATTTGTTATTATGTAGATAACCACATTTTCCTTTTAGTCAACTATCCAAAGGCAACTATAAGAGGTATTACAACAAAACCACTGATATAGATATAGTGGGGTCCAAAGGTTTAAGACCACTATTGTTTGTTTTACATGTGAAAAACAAATTGAAAAACAATTCCTGTACATGGAAAAAACAACAACCTAATTTGGCCTTCAGGACTTTGTAAGATAAGCATGAAGTCTACATGAGCCTGGATTTGTCTTGTCTTCCTTTGTTTTCTTCAAATTTGTTTCCCCATCGCATCAGAAACGGAGCCTCATGTGGCATTTACAGGAAAATCTGTCTCTCTCACTCACTCCACATCAGCCCCCCTCCTCTTCTCTCTCTTGAAAGCTTTGTGATGTCGCAGGTAATAGGGAGTCTGTTGGATCGCTCTCCTCGTCAAGTGACACGCAGTAAATTACACAAGCTTCAAGCAGCTCGCTGAATTATAGTTCATCACTTGGAAAGACTTCCCACCACTGGGCTACACGTATCAGATCTGCCAGTTAGGATCCAATTAACACCCTGGCCAGAGTAATCAGACTGCATGTGTAAGGGCTGCTGGAACTGGTTTATTACTCCCATGCATCTTCTGTCAGAAGGTACAGTTGTTGCTTCTACATCAAAGCGGTGCCATGGCATTATTCCCCCCCAATCCCGTCATACTGGCTCTTGCCTAAGGGTTATGCTTTAACTTCTTTTGCATCGCAATGTGAGCTCCTGCAAAGTGAATGCCTTGCAATTTACACATGCTGCCACTGGTTCAGGTAAAGGATGTTTTTGCACATATTTGCAAATATGGTTTTTCTCTCTCTTACTTCATTTCAGAGTTGAGGAAATTTCTTCCATTCAATTTAGACAAGTGCAAGAAAGTTGAACTTAAATGACATAGGAAGAGAATTCTGAGTATGTTACCAGTGAAAATACAAACGTCTACCTATAAACCTTCAAACTATAATGCTTTACAAGCAAACAGATCCATTCATTTATAAATTTTCATCCGCTTTTCCAGGGCCGGGTCACGGGGGCAGCAGTCTTAGGAGAGAACCCCAAACTTTCTTCTCCCCAGACATTTCCTCCAGCTCCTTCGGGGGGATCTCGAGGCATTCCCAGGTCAGTCGAGAGACATAGTCCCTCCAGCATGTCCTGGGTCTTCCCCGAGGCCTCCTCCTGGTGGGACATGCCTGGAACACCTTCCTACGTAGGCGTCCAGGAGGCATCCGAAACAAATGTCCGAGCCACCTTAGCTGACTTCTGTCGATGTGGAGGAGCAGCAGCTCTACTTCGAGCTCCTCCCGAGTGACAGAGCTCCTCACCCTATCTATAAGGGTGCGCCCTGCCACCCTGTGAAGAAAACTCATTTCGGTCAATTGTAACCAAGATCTTGTCCTTTCAGTCATGACTAAAAGTTCATGACCATAGGTGAGAGTAGGATTGTAGATTGACCGGTAAATCGAGAGCTTGGCCTTTCAGCTCAGCTGCTTCTTTACCACAACGGACTGGAACATTGGCCGCATTACTGCTGCCGCTGCACCGATCCGCCATGTCAATCTCACTTTCCATCCTTTCCTTACTCGTAAACAAAACCCCAAGATACTTGAACTCATCCACCTGGGTAAGGACTCTCCTCCAACCTGGAGATGCAAACAGATCCTTTTGAACAATATCATATCAGGCCTGCATTCTTACTTCTACAACAATCTAACTTCTATGGAACTCAACTTCCTTTCACTGAAATTAGAATCGCGGTTCTGCATTCCGTTTGCATCCTACATTCCGATTAATTTCAATTTCAGCAACTGAAGTGGAATTTAAAAGGCATTCAAAATTCTCTTCCGAATGAAGTAAAATCCTACTGTTGGGTGAACGCTGTTAATAATCAATGTTAATATGAGGGCAAGAGTCTCCTTTTATAAATTCCACCGACTTTGTGCACGGTTCCAGTTGGCGGTCTGAGTAGATGAATTTTAAGGAACATGGCGCAGGAGTCTGACGCTCAGATGAGCCGAGCGTCGCTGACCTTTAAATGGGCGACACTCGGAGGATGGCTCACTGCTCAGGAAGTGATTGGGTTGAGCTATCTCGTAGTTCTCTCTCATCTTGAAAAGCACACGAGCAACGAGCCGCTCAGCCGTCTTTCCTAACATAGAAACGATGAAGCCTAGGGAAGGCTGTTTGGTTGAGGAAAAAGTTACATTAGCAGAGCATGTTGGGCTTAAAACTAACAAAAGAAGGTCAATGCGTTAGCAATTGGTTGGTGCTGCCGTGGTACGACAGTGAGCTGAAATTGCTTTGTTTGTTCGTTTCACCTTGTTAATGCTGGGATATCACTCTCTGGTCCCACACTGCCAACAGGTCAGGGGTCAACTCTACCTCTTTAAACACCTCCCTGACACATAGACGGCTGTATTATATCACCACAACAGCCCATTGTTACACAACCACATGCCTCTGTTTGTTCTGCATCCTCCTGCTAGCTTATAACTGCTGTTTCGTCAGTATTCAGCAGCGCTAACATGTGTTTTCACACTGTTAAATGCCCATCCTGCTATCAGTATGAGACGCCTGGATGGCACACGGAGCCAAACAAACAAACCGCCATGTAGCTTATACCTGGAGAATGGCAGCTAGGCTGATTGGGAGGGCAGGAGACACAATTGCCAGTCGCGCAAGCTTTCTGTAATCCCCTTTCCCTTTCGTCCTCTCGCTTTTTATTTGTGTTTTAAATGTCAGTGTATAAAATGCGCAGGAGATATTGCCACTCAGAGGGAGAGGCGCTGCGACGCGAGAGGACTGTTGTGTGCCTTGGGAAATCCTTGTAAGCAGCATGGAGAAGGCACAAGGATTTACGAGGAAGAAATAGGTGTTTATTGACTTCTCCTCTGGGCTTACGGGGTAATAATAGACCTGTCACATTACGCAAATGTGGAAAAGCGGCTTCTGAGCGCGTCAAAAGCGCGAGATGAGACGCTGGATAGAATTAGTCAGACGACAGGCTTTAGACACTAATACAAGTAATTAAAACCGTGAGCTCCAGCACTTAGATGCTTGTGCAGTAAATAATTTATACGCCATGATCTATGGATCACTTTCCCTGGCTCTCCTGGACAGGGAAAGGGGTGGATTCATCAGTGTCATGGAACGAGAAGGCATTTACTTTTTAATGTAAATAAGTCATTTTTCAAACTGCTTGTTACTTGGCGTGTCTAAGTACACGCAACATGATCTGAATTGGGTTTCTTTTAGTGAAGGAGAAGAAATTAGGTTGAAAAGAAAAGAGATTTGAAGAAAACTCGTATAATTACTACAAGGTATGATCAACATCATGATCAACAAATGATCGACAGCATTTGTGGCATAATGCTTACAAGGTTTCAAGGATTTAAAGTACTACAATGAAACATTTATGATGACTGGTGGGATGTTAACATCCACAGTGGTTTAAATATACAGCAACAAGATGAAAGAAATGTTAACAATTTTAATTAGAATATATTTTCTGATCTGTACCAAGTTATCCAATTTAACTATTGCCAACTTTATTGCAAAAAAAAAAAAAAAAAAATAGGTCAATTAATTATTTAGAGATCAAATAATACACATTTTCTGATAGAGAAGTGCTTTACAATAAACTTTGATTGTCTTATTTTTAAAGTAGGGGTGAGATGTTAGCATCCTGCCATTGATTTAAGCTTCATTAGTATTGAACGCAGCATTTTCCTAAATGAAAACAAAGGATTACTACACGTTTAAGTGATTAAAACAGCACAGAATACGTTAAAATAAAGGATCGACACCATTGATTAACTACAGCCTGAAGACAGCACTCAACAAGCCCTGATTCATATTGATTCATACGGCTAACATGAGGCAAGGATGGCATAAGCAAATGTAAATATTCAATATTTACCATCCTCTGGTGTTATTAGAGTCAGGGGCTCGGTCATGGGCCACCAGTTATCACAGACCTTCCTCATCCAATATCGCTCGGCTTCCTCGGGAAGTATCGCACGGCAATTTGCAGTCACGCTGTGTGCCGGGAATCCATTCTCTGAGTATACAGACGCCGGCGAAACTACAATAGATACACGAAAGCGCATCCACCTAGGCTTTGTTTTACAACTAATATCTTTGCACAGAAAGGGAGAATAATAAAACAAAAAGGAAAAACGTTGATTTCCCTAATACAAAAGTCATATTTGCACGGACCAAACTGAATATATTAAAAAGTGAAAAGCACCAAATCTTTAACTTCTGCGTAATTAGATACACAAGGGTGTGACTCTTGAAGAAGGTGTCGCCATTGTTACACTCTGTGAAAATATTAACGACGAGGGTTAACGCCAATTTAAATTAAATGCACGGGGTACTAATGAGGTAAAATACTGCTAGCTGATAGCACTTATTAGTAGGAAGGAGGGCACACGCTCTCTCACACTTAATTTAAACCTAAAAATATAGAGCCTGGCAGATGTCAAGCGCTTACATAATTCGAGGCAGCACATTTGTATTGTGGGGATGTGAGAGAAATAACACATCGGCAGTCAGCGGGTAAGTAAACAAGTCTGGTAATACGAGATGCGATGTGCGCGATGCTGCTGTGACCTTTACCAAATCACTGACAATAGCGATGCGGCGCAGCTGGAATCAATAATGGCAAATTATCTTGGAGGGGTACAAATGACATCTAGTTAGGATATGCAATGCCACAGGAAGCCGGGAAGATTTAGTATTTGCTTGTTTCTCTGGGGTTCTTCAGTAAATATTCCAATAGGTTGGTTTCCAATATCTTTTTATTCTCTGTTAATCATGGTGATGACCACAAATGGATGCTTTGTTCTTAAGTAAAACACCTAGAAACAAAACCACACTTAGGAAATACATGAGGCCATTCCAGACGTTATTTTGTATGACCAAATGAACCAATAATAATCTCTCTGTAAAACCATATCCCACATTTCTTTATTGTTTCCATGTCAATAAAACATCAAAACCCTAAAATTATGCTTTAAACAACTTTAAAGCTCAAATAATACACCCTATACCACGGGTGTCAAACTCAGTTCCTGGAGGGCCACAGCCCTACACAGTTTAGTTCCAACCCTGCTTCAACACACTTGCCTGTAGGTTTCAAACAAGCCTGAAGTAGTCAATTAGATTGATCAGGTGTGTTTAATTAGAGTTAGAACTAAACTGTGCAGAGCTGACACCCCTGCCCTTAACCTAACACTAACTAACCATGGGCTGGTTTCATAAGCAGGGCTTAGCTTAAACCAGGACTAATATTGGCTAATTGAGCATCTTTCATGAAACTAACTTTACTTGTATGACTTTAAAAACACACAAGTGGTGTGAATCTTGAAGCTATATTTTAGTTAGCTCATACATAGCTTGTATACGTGCAATTTAGTCTAGGACTAGCTTCAAGCCTAGTATCTGAAACCGGGGCATATGTTCTAACAGAAGACTGGATGTAGTGTAAGTGCTTTTATGGAAATCATACGTTTGACATTTTTCACCCCCTCAATTTCATAGTAAGTGCAAGTCAAAACTATTTTGTGTTAATCAATGCTGCAAATACTGTAACTGAACCTGAAATACCCCTTTAATATGTCAATATCTTCACACAGCTGGGCTTTCAAGGTTGCCCCAACAGGAGTGGTGAGGCAATGTAGCTGTAGACAACAGAAAGGTTTCAAGTGTGAGGTATTTTGTTTGGTTTCTTTTGGAGAAGGGCAGGTCTGACAGGTTGAAATTTTACTGACAGCTCCAGAATTACATTGCCAAATCAAACAGAGTAGCTGGAACAGAGGAAATCTTTTTCCAGAGCGCCATGTATTATGGATGGACTTAAGAGATTAGCGAGGAACTGCTCACCTGCAACGGACGCTGTTTGTCGTTGTTCTTTGGAGATTTCAGGCCACTGCCTGGTTGCTGTAGGAGTAATTGCCTTGCTGCTTGTAGGGCCTGCAAAGAAAAGAGAAAAGGAGGCGCAAAATTAGTTTTTTTTTCATCCCCTTCAACTCCGACACACTCAAATATCAAACACAGTGAAAGGTGACATCAACCCCGGCGCATTTCATCCACTACACTATTCATTGTTGTTGATGAGCCATGAAGCGTCTCTCAGATATACATTTTTCATGATAATCCACGAAGCCGTGATGAAAGATAAATACAGTTTGTCTAGCACCTCTGAAGAGCAGGAGGGAGAAAAAAAACACACAGAGAGTGTCAGTGGTATTGACCTGTCTAGTGTGTGCTCAGCTGAAATACCCACTTCTCTGCAAATTACCGGCCCATTTGCATATTCATAATATCAATTTGAAGTAGAGGCAGGCGATGTGAAGTGTTCCTAGAAGCTGTAATTAAAGTTGACAAAATCAACATCAGATTACCTCAGGAGTGAATTAACAAGGAGCTAAGCATTAGCCGAGCCCCTGAGCACAGGGGTGATGCCGGCCCTTCTCTGCCAAATCACTCCAGATACCTACTTCTCCAATGTCAGATAACAATACCAGCATATTTGCTTGATACTGCTTATACCTAAGGTTAAAGATGTGAACAAATCCCCAACACTATTAAACTCTACCAATGGAACTTGATCCTCCAATTATTTCTTTTGGAGAGTACATTTACTCCATAACAATGGATTTTAAAAAGGGTTTCATATAAACAAAAAGGTTGTCGCAACAATCCTAGTTCACACCAATTCAACTCAACATGCTGTACTATGCATGCCAGGCCAGTAGTTGGCAATGTCACTTTTTGAACCAACTCTGTGTCAGCACATGACACATGACACAGATGCTTTAGCTGTCAAGTACTCAACACGTGCCTATAGACTCAACAGTATCAACACCATTTTAACAATATTGCATGTTTGTAGCTTACGCAGTAGCAAAAATTGTATAGTTTCAAACACTTTGCATTATCAGGGTCCCAAAAGAATGGCCATAAAAAGTTTCCTTTTTAAGTTTAAACAGTGTAGTCTAGTGTAAATGTGCCACAGTAATATCACCCTGCAGCCCAAGACTCGCTGAAACTAAGCAGGGCTGAGCCTGGTCAGTACCTGGATGGGAGACCACATGGGAAAACTAGGTTGCTGTTGGAAGTGGTGTTAGTGAGGCCAGAAGGCGCTCAAACTGTGGTCTTTGTGAGTCCTAACAAATAGGGAAGGGGACACTATACTGTCAGTGAGTGTCATCTTTTGGATGAGACTTTAAACCGAGATCCTGACTAGTCGTCTTTAAAATTCCCATGGCATTTCTCGTAAAGAGTAGGGTAACCCTGGTGTCCTGGTCAAATTCCTTCCATTGGCTCTTACCCATCATGGTCTCCAAATCATTCGCATCCACCGAACTGGCTCTATCACTGTCTCTCCACTCCACCTAGAGCTGGTGTGTGGTGAGCACACTGGTGCCTTTGTCCTGTGGCTGCCGTCGCATCATCCAAGTGGATGCTGCACACTGGTGGTGGTGTGGAGAGACCCCCCTCATGATTGTGAAGTGCTTCGGGTGTATGGCCATAAATACACATTACATTACATTACAAATGACCCGATCAAACAAATGATTTACGCCATGTTGATTATAAATGGGTGTACAACATTCACTGATAAACTGAATACATGGCCCAAGTCTAATCTAGGGTCCCTTTACCTAGATCAGCACCTAGAACGACACTAACAATCTTCCTCAATGTTCCTGAACCATTTGCATGGGCAACCACCGACATATTTATCCATAGAAAATGTAAAAAATCTTTTAAGCTTGTTACCGTACACATGTCAGATTGATTCCAGGTAGGTTGAAATGATGTACCTTACAGTCTTCCTCATGTATCTACAAGAATACTGATACACACCATCAAAAGGGAAAAGCAACTCTTTCTCTACTTCCTGGAGTTGTATGTCGACCGGAGACAGAAGTGAACAACGCTTCTGCGAACACGGCCTCGGTGCCCCGACACAAGGAGCAAGCAACGAAATAAATAAAGCAATATAAACAACACAATAACTTCACATGTGTTTCATCTGTCGGGGAATAGGAGAGCGAAGGTCGAGGGGTGCGAAGAAGGAAAAAAAAAACCTCCTTCAGATAAAGAGTGACACTTCTTCCAGCAGAATCAAGGGCTTGTTTTATTTCCTGGTGCTTGCCAGTATCCATGACAACAGCTGCCTTGACAGGATGTGCATATGGCACTGCTCTGCCAGCTGGTGAGAACAATGTTTGAACTAGTACATTGAGATGCTGAGCAAACAGGGGGGAGAGAAGGAGAGAGAGACGAAGGAAGAGAGGAAGAGAGAGGGAGAGGTAGGGGGAAAAGTTGCCACGTCTTAACCCGCTGGGAAGGCAGCCATCCCCCTGATCAATTATGAAGAGACAGGGCGAGGAGCTGCCACTGTCTGTCTGGCTGTGCGGTGAGGAGCCAGGCTCTCCGAGCTCCCGGTAAACAAACACAACACAGTGGCGCTGGGTCCTAACAGCATCGATCTGTCTCTTCTGATGCGCACACACACACACACAGCCGTTGTCTGATACTTCAGGGGACACCGGGATGTGCAGGAGAGCTGGACTACTTCAAATCAGTTCCCTGTCCTGTCCTGTCTTTGAACAAACCGAACCGACAACAACAAATGCAAAGATGACAACCGGAGTCTGGAGCTTTGAATGTGGTATACCTGTCTAACAGGATAAGTTTGGTGGGGGTGGGGGGGTCGGGATGGAAACTCTAGGACTGTTTACACCTGGCATTAAAGTCCATTTTTTGTTGTTGAGCTAATCCCGAGTAGAAAATGCCAAATAAAGGTTTAAACTCATCGTAACGTCCAGGAGTTGTTTTCAACACACTGCTTTTACATTTTATATTTACATTTAGTCATTTAGCACAGTGTTTCTCAACCACATTCCTGGAGGACCACCAACACTGCAAGTTATGAATGTCTCCTTTGTCTGTCACACCCATTACAGCTCTTTCAGTCTCTGCTAATGAGCTGATGGTCTGAATCAGGTGTGTTTGGTTGAGGAGACATGGAAAACGTGCAGAGCTGGTGGTCTTCCAGGAACATGGTTGAGAAACACTGATTTAGCAGACGTTTTGTCCAAAGTGACTTACAATTGAGGAGGCATTCAGAGATTCAACAAGAAGAGGCAATACATACAAGTGCTAGCTATACAAAGGAACTTGTTTGTGCTCAGAGAATTTAATGCTAGAGTAAGGAAGGGAGATTGTTTTTTTTTTTTTTTGAGCGAGAGAGAGTGAGTGTGAGAGAAAGTCTTTCTACAGGTGGTTTGTCAAACCCACTCACCTGTAGAAACACATTCTCTCTCACTCACTTTCTGTGAAGCATACTTCTTAAATGCACAGCGGTTCTGTCAGGTAATGTGTCAAGTGAGATGAATGAGTGTGTTTCTAACAGGTGGTTTGTTAAGCCCACTCACCTGTGTGAGGCGCACTGAGAATTTATAGTATTTTGGGTTGGTGTTTGATGAGGTGCGGGGAGAAAAGAGGGGTCTGGGTTTTATCGGGGTTCAGGTGCTTTTGGAAAAGATGGATTTTTAGTTGTCGTTTAAAGGATACCAGTGAAACCACAGTCCATGTGGGAATGGAAAGATCACCAGTGTGGAACATTGAATGTAAAGGTTTTGGAAACCTTTTGCAAAGACCTTCCCCTCTAAAAAGTAGACTAAAGTGAACAAAAGAGTATGAGCACAATTTTAACGCAATCATAGTTAATCCAAAGTGTTTTACAATAATAAAAGACAATTTAGAATTAAAAATAGAGAGGAAATACAATAATATATATATAAAATAACAAGAATGCATCACTCGAAGGACAGAGAGTAAAAATAAGTCTTTAAAGTGGATTTAAAAGCATCCAATGATGGAGTCCTGAGGATGCTTTGCTGTACCTGTGATCTGATCACAAAATGCACCTTGATACCTGATGTAAACTAAACTCTTTGAACATAACATCAAAAGTTTGGAAGTTCGCAACGAGCAAGTTTCGCACTTCACTGTGCCTTATTTTTCCATTCTAAATGATGCATTTATCGATTAGTTATGGTTTTTCCGGATGCATGAGTGAGTTATAAGTACCCTCGCCAAGTCATTATCAGCAGGACTGCGTGGAGGAGATTTTAAATTGTGGGAGATTTCACGCCCATCCAAGCGGTGATTGTGATTGTGTGGCTTTAGCGCTCTGCTAATGGCTTTAGCACAACAATTAACAGGAGGAAATGTTTATCTGCGGCCCGATCAATACCGTCTCACCGTCCTCTGATGAATAAAAAGACAAAGTCAAAGAAGTCATTCAATACATGGTGGAGGTCAAGAGAGTGGCGCTTCCCAGAGCACATGGACGGAGACATTTAATGGTTTTTCCAATACGGACATGAAAAGCGGGGAAGATGGGGGATTGTAATCAACTCCACTTTGCATATTAAACGGACAGTTAGGGGATAAAGGATAATTCGCCCAATCATGTCATTATTTACCCATCCTCGTGTTATTGCAAACATGTCTTCCATTCTTTTTGCATCGAAGCTCCAAATTTGGAATATTCTAGGGCACTTTTTGTAAGTATATAACAAAGTTGGTGATATAATGCTACAAAAATGACAAAGAAAAATCATACAAATTAATGTATATGTTTCAAATGAATCATTTACAGTGGTTTTGTGAACACATTAAATGATTCAGCATGCTTCGTTTAAGAACTGGGCTAATATTCCTTATTTTATACCCCAAAAAAGGCCTCAGAGGTCCAAAATGTCTGACAAGCACTCCAAATGACTTCATATAACCTCTAGTCCAGGTCTTCTGAAGCCATCTTAAACTTTTTTGTCTAATAAAAGCAGCAAACCGATTAACAAATAAATCAGTTTTATTAAAACCAGCCTAAATCGTTGACTCAGATCTAATGATCCAAAAACATTCATTAAATGGGAGGGTGACAATGAAACAAGGTTTGGAATATCAGGTAAATTATGACCGAACGTTCGCATTCTGGCTGAAATATTCCTATAATATTTCCAGCTGAATTATTTTGTCCTGCCATACTCCGAAAACATTCCTTATTAGTGGCAACATCGCATTATAAAGTTATTACTGATATTCGCCCTTGTGTGGGAAAAAAAAACCCCAGAATGCAGCACAAAGGCATATTAGGTCCTTTCCAGATTCAACAAAAGCAAAGCAACCACCGAAGTTTCGCCGGACGGCTGGAAGCAGCTTGCTTTGCTTTTCTTCATCCTATAAGTTTTGTTGCCGTGCAGAAGAAATGCAGGCTGCCATCCATTAATGCACACATTGTATAAACAGCACAATGCATCACATTCCTCAGAGCTAGGAGCTCAAGGAGAACCCGGGCTGGAGCGTAAATAACAAGGCACTCAGGAACATATTTGATGTTGATATCTATCTCTAAGGACTGGGAGGAGGAGGTGGAGGGGAGAACAGAAAGAAACAAACTTGCACATTCAGTACAATGAAGCGCACACGGCAGACACGCTCACAAACACATGATTGCGAATCCTTATGAAAATACGATTCTGCCCAAATGCATCAGCCGTAATTGGTTTCAGATAGCGAGGTCGAGGGGGAAAGGCGATACCGGTCACTATTATACAAAAACGGAGGAGAGAAGCGCGAATGTTTACACAGGCGTTCCTCGGCTACGTTAATAGCCGTGCCGAGATCAGCGGAGAGAAAAAGAGACAGGCGAAAGAAACATATGTCAACTCTCTCACCCCCTTTCACCAGGCAGTCTGTGTTTAGACTTAACGCAGGGGTAATGAGGAATACATTGCAACGTTCCCAGCGCTAAAACAAGCATGAAAAGCATTAGCAGCCAGTCGCAGCTTGGCACATCATTACAAACACATCTTCGTTCCTCAAGCTTTTTAAAACCAATGAGGCTTTAGTGTATTACAAGACAACACAAGCCTTACAGTGAGGAAATCTAGCTTAAGGAAGCTGATTGGTTGGAGAATTATTTAAATATTTGATGAGAAGACTTCACACTTGGTATTAAGATGCGTTTTGATCGATCTGATCACAAATGGACAAGTGTGAATATGAATGGTGTGTGAAATGTTTTGAGCTTGTCAACTTTCGACAACATTCAGAGGTGGTTGGAAACACCTTAAACCGGATTGCTCTTTAAGTGCGAACACAAATGTTGTCAAATGCATTTGAACAGCTGCCGAATACATATTTGATGCATATAAATATAATGTGATTTTTCTATGGCTGCTTCATTCTCAACAAACAGCAGCTTGGGTCATGCAGCACTAGTGTTTTTCATAAGGTACAGTTTTATTTCACGTTTGAGCCTTTAGTGCACTTTTAAAAAATTCTTCTCAACGCAACATTCAAGACTATGATTTAAGTCTGGAAACTTTAGATGTGGGTGCATCAATCTTTTCACGTGATCAATTCCTGATCCTTTGCATACTTATTTCATTCAAAGATAATCACTTTCAATGCTCTAAAATATTTAAATTAAGCGAATTTAACAAACACAACAGCACATATACATGTTAAAAATTTAAAACAGAATTAAATATGTAGACCTAAAAGCAGTTGATTGGAAACAAAACAAATTAATTATCTATAATTTCATTATTCATTCATTCAGTCATTCATTTTCTTTTTGGCTTAGTCCCCTCACTGGGAAACATCCATGCACACTCATTCACACACATACTGTACACTACGGACAATTTAGCTTACCCAATTCACATGTTTTTGGACTTGTGGGGGAAACCGGAGCACCCAGAGGAAACCCACGTGCAAACATGGGAACATGCAAACTCCACACAGAAATGCCAACTCACCCAGCCGAGGCTCGAACCAGCGACCTTCTTGCTGAAAGGCGACTGTGCTACCCACTGCGCCATCGTGCTACCCCTATAATTTCATTAGTCAATGCAAAAAGTAGCATGAAAATGAGCGAATTTTCGCAGTATTACCCACCCACCGACCTTTTCCCATTAGAAAAGCAGCTGAAAGTGGTAAAAAGTGGACAAAAGAGACTCATTTAAATGTGCCCAAATAAATATAGCATATTTTTGGTAACACTGTACAGCAATTATGACATTACATTACTGTGAGGGTAGGTTTAGGGTTGGAGTAGTGGTAGACGTTAATAAACCACAATGTAATGGATCCTTTAAAGGGAAACTATTATGCTAAAATCACTTTTATAAGGGGTTTAAACTCAGCTGTGTGGCAAGAGTCGGTGAATATAACCAGCTTCTAATGGCAAAAATGTATTCATTTTATATTTTATAATCACGCTTAATACAAATAGTCTGCAGAAACACTTTGACGTTCTCTATTTGTACATGTCATCATTGAGGAAAGACCCACCCACCAGTGACAATGTCTCCCTCATTAGCATAAGACATTAGTCTTGTTTTTGAATCTGCCGCTATGCTGACACACAGGCATTTGTAGCTCCGCCCTCTATTCAAAAGAGCACAATCTCATTTGAATTTAAAGCAAGAGTCACCAAAAAGCCACAATTCGTATCAAAGTCTAAAAGAGTCAATTTCAAAGAGCTACAAACCATTATTTGTGTGGTATTTTGAGCTGAAACCTCACATACACACTCTAGGGACATCAAAGACTTATTTTACATCTTGTGATGAGGGGCATGATAGGCCCCCTTTAATAAATAATATAAATAATTCTTGTTAACTTCCGACCAGAGCTGTATCCCTTTAGCTGTGCCTTTACTGAATGAGCACCGTGCTACGTCTGACAAATCGCACTATTATGTCTTTCTTTTCTTTTCGTTCTTCTAAAACATGTTTTAATCCCTTGTATTATATGTTTTTATTTTCTTATACTTGTCTCTTTTATTTGTGTATATGTAAAGCACTTTGAATTACCACTGTGTAAGAAATATGCTATATAAATAAACTTGCCTTGCCTTCTAGCAACATCCACAAAACCAGGATAGGGTGTTTTAGGGGAATGTCGAACATCTGCACCTCAACATTATTTTTGAAGACTTAAAAACATTTTCCAGATTAGAATTCAGCACGCGTTTCATAGGAAGTTTTGTGCACCACAAGATCTCCAGGCCTCCAGTTGCAGAGGGCACACGTCAACTTTATGGAGAACACGAACAACAACACAGAGATAGAGCGAGAGAGCACAACCCTTATCAATCCGACAGGAGTCTGCTGCCCACGGAAAACAAAGGACAAACAGTTTAAGCTGAACAAACAAACAGAGCTGATTGGCCGGTGGTCTGCGAGGCCTGTGCAAAGATAGGGCCCCCACTCTCGACGGCAAAATATTGACACCATATCTGTTATGTAAGTGTGTTTAGGACATAGGGGTCTGATGAGGGGCCAGGCCACTCATGAATAGAAAGCGTCGCTCCAGGCACGGATTTCATAAACAAGACGTGCGCTGAGGACATAACAGGCCTGCAGCGTGTCTCCATGTTGAGCGCCACATGCACGTCAGTGTGAATGACAGATGAGCATGTTAAAGGTCTGTTTGGACACACAACGGCAGTGGGTCAGTCTGTGGACAGTGTCCCAACCTCTGTTGTGAGGAAAGTTGACTGACACAAGGGTGGAACAGAGCCGCTTTTTAATCAAAGGTCATCCATAGCTGTGATCTGTGTTAGTGCAGCAGTGGCCAGTAAGAAAAGGCTTATCAGGGAGTCTGGACGGCCTCCGAACAACTGAATTTGGTGGAGTGGATATACATTGAGTTAAAATAAAATAAAATAAAATAAAATAAAATAAAATAAAATAAAATAAAATAAAATAAAATAAAATAAAATAAAATAAAATAAAATAAAATAAAATTAAATAAAATTAAATAGAATTAAATAAAATTAAATGAAAATAAAATTAAATTAAATAAAAAAAAAATAAATAAAATAAAATAATATAAGAATGATCCTTCTTTATAGTGACTCCTCCCAGACTCCATGTAATGACACAGAATATGATTAGGATATACAGACACCATTATATTCACACAAGTTAAAGATAGCTATGTCTAAGTGATTGAATTAAATTGACAAATTTTTGTTATTATTAATGATGTAAATTATTATTATACTAAAAGACAAATTAAATAAATGCAATAATTTTCAAGATATTTCACAAGCCTTATTCATAATTAGGCCAAAATAAAATAGATTTTATATGTTTATTATTAATCATTTTGATACATGATGGTGAAAACTGTCACTAAAATTAATAATAAAAAAAAATCAGAAGGGGCGGCACGGTGGCTCTGTGGTTAGCACTGTCACCTCACAGCAAGAAGGTCGCTGGTTCAAGTCCTGAATGCACCAATAGGCATTTCTGTGTGGAGTTTGCATGTTCTCCCCGTGTTGGCGTGGGTTTCCTCCGGGTGCTTTGGTTTCCCTTACAGTTCAAAGACATGCGCTATAGGTGAATTGAAAAAACTAGAAGGGCATCCGCTGGATAAAACATATGCTGGAATAGTTGGGCGTTCATTCCACTGTGGCAACCTCTGAAATAGAGACTAAGCCGAAGGAAAATGAATGAAAATAATAATAATATAATTAATCATTTAATCAATCTGATGTATTTTAGAGCAGGGGTTCCCAAACTTTTCAGCCAGTGACCCCCAAAATAACAATGTCAGTGACTCGCGATGCCCATTTTTCTGGAAGGTGATTATAAATGTAAAAACGTTGGACACACAACTATGGGCCTACTGTATATAAACATGAGCATATTAACAACACAAAAATGCAACAGTCTAATAACCATATAATTTTTTTATACTCATTTATTAACTTAATTTAATATTAACCCCAAACATTCATTCATTCATTTTCTTTTCGGCTTAGTCCCTTTATTAATCAGGGGTAACCACAGCGGAATGAACCGCCAAATTACTCAGCATGTGTTTTACACAGCGGATGCCCTTCCAACTGCAACCCATCAAAAATGGGAAACATCCATACACACTCATTCACACACATACTGTACACTACGGACAATTTAGCTTACTCAATTCACCTATAGTGCATGTCTTTGGACTGTGGAAACCCATGCGAACACAGGGAGAACATGCAAACTCCACACAGAAATGCCAACTGACCCAGCTGAGGCTCGAACCAGCGACATTCTTGCTGTGAGGCGATAGTGCTACCCACTGTGCCACCGTGACGCCCAACCTCAATCATCTTACTTTTAATGTATTAAGAGTGCCATAGAGGTTGTCAGAAAGTTTAACCTGGCCCCGTAAAATCAATCACCTGCAGCTGATGCTATTGCTGTGTGGTTAATCTAAACACTCCAGGGGTCGCAATGCAATGGAAAAAAAGAAATTAAAAGGCTGATAGATTTTTATTTGTATGTTGTTGTTGTTTCTTTAATGAATCTATTAACTATCTACTGTGGGTTATGAATAAAATAAGGTAATTCTAATAGTTCAATACAATTTATTTGAGTTTTGGAAATCACCAAGCGACCCCTCATCATTGTACTGCAAACCCCACTTTAGAAACCACTGTTTTAGAGGATGATGATAGGTGTTTATAATAACAATGTTTACTGAAGATTACCAAAATTAAAGTACAACCAGTAACAATTAAAATGTGCCAATATACCATTTGAATGCATGTAGACTGAAAAATATAATGATTTTTCCATTCAATCTATCTCTAAACCCACTTATTGGCAAAACTTGTGCTTTTATTATGACTTAAAATGACTTGCATTTTCCAGTTTAGGTTGCTTGTTTCATACTCCAACTTTGATTCTCCACTTTTCTGTTTTAACACAAGCAATAGTCGGCCAATCCGCCATATGTGTGTGCATATAACAAATAAACGACTCTGACTTGTGAGGTCTGAGTTTAGTTCTTTAAAAGGACTCGAGTGGGGAAAACAGCCCAAGACACAACATGTCCAGTAAGGATGAGCTGTGTACGCTCAGCATCCATTCCAGCAGCCGACACAAATAAAAAATGAGCAGAGCGAGACCGAGAGAAGAAGAAGAAAAAAAAGAGAGATCTCAGTTATTGTGGATACAGACACAGAGTGTTTTTCCTCAGCCAAACGCCATACTTCTCAGACAAGAGAAAAGGATGTGGGAATAATGAGTGTTTTTATGTATGACTCAATAAATCAGCGGTGTGTGCAGCTCGCGGGCCGGTCCGTGGAGACGCTCCTCAGCTGCAGGGCCAAGCGCGAGCTAACCGGCAGAACAATGGGCTTCTGTGAGCCGGGCTCTCTCTTTTTCTCCTTTCATTCCTTCTCCGGCTATTTTTTTCTTTCCTCCTCGCTTCCCGTCGTTCCTCGCCTCACATCTCCCCGTCTTCCCCTCGCTCGCTTCTTGTTTATTGATTTTCTAGATTAAGGATCCCATGGAGAGAGATTGTAACACACAACCATAAAATTATTTTGGGGTGCGCTTATTTGCCTTCCCCTTGCATCTATTTGGCCTGTGTCTGTAGACAATTATGCTCTCCCGGCCCAGTCTCAGGTGCTAATAATGAAGGACAAATAGAATCGTATGTGTAAACTTCCCCTTCTGATGAAAATTTATATTAACTTTCTGCCACTGTAAACACAGGAGGCATAGCTCAGCCCTCCCTGGTGAATTCGAGATGAATTCGCTCATTTCTAGCCCAGAAAAGCCGGGCATTTACGACAGGGAGAGAGAGAGAAAACAGAGATCTGCTTCATTGTGTAACCTCATACTTATTTTTTCAAGTGCGAGGAGACAAAACATGAGTCTGTCCGGGCCATCAGGGTGTGTGTGTGTGTGTGTGTGTGTAGACAACAGCAATGTGTGCGTTTGTCCGTACGTGTGTGAGAGCGCATGGCCCTTGTTGGGGAAACGGTGCCAGCAATAACAGGCCAAACAGAGTCGGCTTCCACCGTTCACTGCAACCACAAACATTCATACGCTTCCCGCCTCCTGCAGACACGGTTATGGATGGTTCTCGCAAAATCCACACCACACTTTTTTGCACTGGAGCACGTATAATAGTTTACAGTATCGCCAGCAACCTGTGGAGGGAATTAGACGGCAGGGGCCCCCGTACTGAAAACAACATCTGTATCCCATAGAAATCCAGAACTGCAAAGGGTGTGAGGCAAAACGAACAATTTCCACTCAAATTTGTTGCTTTTGCTAAGAGGAGTGTCGCTTTTGCTTATGCTTACGCTGATCTGAACAAATTGTTCTAAACTTTGGAGTGTAAACATTTGTGCTGCTAACATTAACGATACTCGAAATCAGAAAGCTTGTTGAGGAGAATATTGAGGCCTCAGTAATAAAGATCTCTCTGCTTGCCAGATGAGATTTATTCTTGTACATTTAAAGGTTTACTTGGCTCAACAAATTCATTTTTTAATGTCAAAAGTGTTTTTTTTTACTATTATTTGTGTTAAAAGAAACTCAGACATGTTTTTTACAAGTGAAGGGTGAGTGAATGGTGACAAAACTATTAGTTTTTGGTGAACCATCCCTTTAAAATAACTCAAAATCTAATCAAGATCTTTCTGCTTACCAGATGAGATTTCTTCTTGTACTTCTAAAGGTTTACTTTACTTTACTTTACTTTACTTTACTTTACTTTACTTTACTTTACTTTACTTTACTTTACTTTACTTTACTTTACTTTACTTTACTTTACTTTACTGTCGGCAGCTAGCTCTCTGCAAATCTCACATGGTCACGCACGGAAGCTAAGCAAGGTTGCGCCCGGTCAGTACCTGGATGGGAGACCACATGGGAAAGCTAGGTTGCTGTCGGAAGTGGTGTTAGAGAGGCCAGCAGAGGGCGCTCAACCTGTGGTCCTAACGCCCTAGTATATTGAAGTATACGTTCGGTTGACACTCTCTGTGGTTGTAATCCCAGGATGTCCTTCAAAAAAAATAGTAGGGGTTTAACCCCGGCATCCTGGACAAATTTGCCCACTGGCCTCTGTCCATCATGGCCTCCTAACCATCCCCATATCATAGTTGGCTTCAGCACTCTGTCTCCTCGCCACCAATCAGTTAGTGTGCGGTCTGGCGCAATATGGCTGCCGTAGCGTCATCCAGGTAGATGCTGCACACTGGTGGTGGATGAGGAGACTCCCCCCAATGTGTAAAGGGCTTTGAGTGTCCAGAAAAGCACTATATAAATGTAAGGACTTATTATTATTATCACTTGACTCAACAAATGCATTTTTTTAATTTCAAAAGCATTTTGTTTACTATTAAAGCTGTTAAAAATCTAAAAATAAAGGGATAGTTCACCCAAAAATGAAAATGTACTTATTGTTTTCTTTTCCTTAAGTGATTACAAACCTTTTTGAGTTTCTATATTCTGTTGAACACAAGTTGTTGTGGAATGTTGTAGAATGTTAGAAAACCACTGAAACTCATAGTAGGAAAAACAAGTCAATGATTGCAGGTTTCCAGGGTTTTTTTGTGTTAAAAGAAAATCAGACATGTTTTTTTTTTACAAGTGAAGGGTGAGTAAATGGTGACAGAACTTTTAGTTTTTGGTAAACCATCCCTTTAAAACAACTCAAATCCAAAATTTGCAGTAATCGCTTGAAAAAGGGGAGGAAAACTAAGCCAATAAAACTAATTTTGTGGCCAATGAATGGAAAAAGAAGGATTAATGATATTCATAATGATAGCGATAATGATGATAATGACAATGATAGTGGGTCTCTGTGATGATATAGAAAACTTACCTTTTTGATTTGGCATTTTATCAGTGGGAATTGTTTTAGCTAGAATTGTATTTTATATCTTGCACTTTGTGATTTGTACTGTGCAGCACATTGGTCAACCTTGTGCTTGTGTTTAATAGTGCTATATAAATGCAATTGACAATGACATTCACAATCACAATAAAAATAAATAAAAGCACAAAAAAGTAATGTAAAGGCATGAGATTATGCATGTGTAGGCTTTTAACTAGAGCCATTTAGAAAACTATCAAACAAGCACCCAGAATGCCTTGAATGAACACCAGAACGTAAAACCTGGTGTCATCTAATCTCATGCGATTCACTTTTAAAGACGCTTAAACGTAGAGGTATCACAGATCAGTTGTGAAAGCTCCTCTATCTCTCTCTGGGAGCTCAGACGTTGTTTCTGCACATCTCTGTCTGGTTCCTTTACCTCTGAAATTCGATCTCTGCCTGCTTCTCAACGACCGGCTTTGGTAAAGCCCTTGCTTTCAACCTGCTGTATATCATCTGGGTTTAGATAAGGTGACTCTGCAGGGTCTTTTATCTGGCTTCCTCACAGAGCCACGAGCGAGAACGGAGGCTGCTTTTCACTTACACCGTCAACACGTGCAGGCCGGCGGATAAAATAAAGGAAGAGTGAGCTGGCGAACGAGTCCCCACTTCCTTGATGCACTTGGCTTCTTTTCCAAGTGATTATGATCCATCTCTTTTTCGCAGTTCCACGCCACTGAGCGTCACACGGTTGGAGAAATACCTCTTTATAAATGTTGCATTCAGGGGCAAGAGAGAGAGAGAGAGAGCACACGCCACACTTCATTTATATTGAGGCCGGAGGAAAAAAGAAGGAAAAGAGTAGCACGGAGCTTTTGTCAGAGCGAGCGAAACGGACTTGTATGCCGTTTGGGCATAGCGTTTGTTGACAAGAACTTATTAAGAGGCTCAGGCTGAAGAGTACACAGCTAGAGGCGAAGTGTAGACTCTCTCCGCTGAAGGGAAAAGAGAGAGAGAGACGCCAATCTCTCATCCCATTGACAAAACAAGTGTTTGTGCAGAGTGTCAATAGCAATACACACGACTGCAATGTAAAAGAAACTGAGCGAGTCTCGTGCAGATGCATGGTTTAGGATTGATGCAAGTGGTAAACATTAACATTATGAGTGAATGAGATGATGGTGTCATCTATTTAAGTTAATTAAAAATAAACTTTCATTACCAACGTGAGCACTTTTGCAATTAATTAACCCTGACAAAATATGTTATAAAAAAGTAATTAAAGACTATATATATTGCATTAGGGCTGGGTGATCGAAATAATTTCGCTCAAATGAGTCGATATTGATAATCATCACAATAAATCTCGATTTCTTTCAAGTTTAAAAGCAGACTTTCCTCCAAACTGTTGCTCATTTAAACTTCTCTTTTATTGTCAAAACATGACAAATCTGAGGTGCAATAATTATAATGATAAATATTTGAATAAAACCTTTACTGAGTGAATGAAACAGACATATAACAGTTAATGTAATAGCCTTTTAACTGAATTATGCATGGCACATCGGAATAATTATTGTAACCATTTAATCCATATTCTTATATTATGTAAAAAGCTCTCTCTTTTATTAGGGATGTCCCGATCAGGTTTTTTTGCACTCAAGTTATTTGATATTGGGTATCTACCGATACCAAAACCCTATCCGATACTTCTATAATACATAAAAAAAAGAATAAAGAAGAGCGAAGAAACAGATCCAGAATGTTCCTTATTTTTTATTTAATTCACCTTATTTTAACTTTCAACAACTCTGTTAACAAACAGAGCACTTCTTTATAAAGTGCTCTTCAAAAAACCTCCACATGGCAGACATACTCGGGTTGTTGCTAGATCAGATATGGTTGTGGCCAGAAGTTAACGAGAATAACTTGCTGGCAGCTAGCTCTCTGCAACTCTCATATGGTCGCTCACTGAAGCTAAGCAGGGCTGCTTCTGGTCAGTACCTGGATGGGAGACCACATGGGAAAGCTAGGTTGCTGCTGGAAGTTGTGTTAGTGAGAAATTTGCCCACTGGCTTCTGTCCATCATGGCCTCCTAACCATCCCCATATCATAAGAGCTTCATCACTCTGTCACCTCTCCACCAATCAGCTGGTGTGTGGGTCTGGCGCAATAGGGCTGCCGTCGCGTCATCCAGGTGGATGCTGCACACTGGAGGTGGATGAGGAGACTCCCCCCAATGTGTTAAGAGCTTTGAGTGTCTAGAAAAGTGCTATATAAATGTAAGGAATTTTAATTATTGTTATTATTTATATTATATTTCCCATTAATTGTATTTTATTAACGTCTACCTCTACCCCAACCCTAAACCCAACCACCACAGTAATGTAAAAAGAGTCAATATACCGAGTATTATTTATGCTATTTATTAAATTACCCAATAAATTGTATTTTTTAATGTCTACCCCTACTCCAACCCCAAACCTAACCACCACAGTTGTACTGTAAAAAGTGTTTGTTATACAGTGTTACAAAAGTGATGCTATATTGATGTGCGTATCCGCAGCTGTATCCTATCCAGACTTTACCACATACTGGCACTTTCCGCTTCAAGCTGCTTCCATGTTTTACTTTGCCGGTATTTAACCAATAGCATCTTTGCAACAAAGGGATGTGGTGCCGCACGTGTCACTATTTCTGTGTGAAGTCAAGAAAGAGGGCTAACTCTGCCACCGCATAACTATAGATGTGTTAAAAAACAATGAAAATATATATATATATATATATATATAATATACATATATATTCGAGTCCTGATAGGGAGGTAACGTTCCGATTGAGTGTGAAACCGCGTGATTGGGCTCGATTTCTGATCACGTGATCGGATCTGAACATCCCTATCTTTTATTCCAAAAATACAATACATTTTCTAGTTGGTGTATATTTAGGTTTTAAAGTTAATCTGATGCAATTATAATTAGTTTAATGAAAATACAAGTAATTCCATCTTTATCCGGGTAATAGAGTACATGTAAATATATCACCTAGTAGTCTCCCTCCTGGCAGCACTCTAAAAGTCAATAGTTAATGTTTGAGCTTATGTGTGTGTGGTCTAAGACAAGCTCTTGTGTTTCCCACAAGGTTGACTGGCCCCTTTGTGACCTTCAGTGTAAAGCCCAAACCCTGATTACCACTCAACTAACCACAGATGGCATGTTGTGGAACAATATGTGGTTTCTCCTCCAGCTGAAGGAAGCTTAAAAACTGTCCTCCGACTTTATCGCTTTTCAATAGCGCAGGAAAAATGATCACCGCAAAATGGAACCAGGTTACAAGAGCATGAGCCACTCCAGGTGAAGACAAACTATTGTTTTCAGTCCATTTACCCGAGTGCTCAACTGTCATTAGTTTGCGGTGGGCTGCTAGTCCATTCAGCCTGGGTGATGGATCTTCCCAGCCCATCTCAATGAGCGTTCAGATCAGCGGAGTTAATAGCGTTACATCTAGTCGGCGGTGGGCCAATGCATCTCCGTCAATCCTCCTGGCTGACGGAGCGCTGGGGCCCCGGGCCCTCACTGCTATGTGTGCCAGCGATCTGCAGCGTTTGTCTTGTGAATATTCCAATTACAGTGCGTGCCTGACCTTTCGAGTGAGCTGAGCTGGGGTAGAGTTATCTTCCCTCCTGACACACGCCGCCTATCAGTCAACGTTTCAGCCAGAGAGACAGATCTGTTTAAGGGTTTCGGGCTGATTACAAAAAGCTATGGATTGTTACACACACACCCCTAGACGTGCGGTGATTAAGATGCATTCAGTGTGCAGATAAACATACGCGTTCACTCAAACACGTCAGCTCTGTGTATCCACACGCCATGTATCTGCTATAATCAGCTGGCTAACTGCCTGACTACACTCGTTCCCGTAAACAAACCCTGTGACGGACCTATATGCCATTTTACAAGGTTTATTCCGCAAACCTAGCGTGAACAAACTCATACTTTTGTAGCCCCCCTGTTCTTGACATCTAATCTACATCTTTCATTGAATCAAGAATGGAAATGGCCAAGAAATGCTTCTTTTTCAATTTCATGCTGAGGTAGCTCAACTTAGTGGGCGTAATTTCTCCTAACAAGAAAATTCATCACAATGTCGTTCTCTTAGTTTGACCATGAGAACACCCTCCTCCTCTTATCCCTCTTGTTATGCTTTGATGAACATCCCTAAAGCATCATCGCTGCCTTAACAACACTTCTGATAATAACTAGACAATTACGTTGACTGTTAGAAGCACTACAAGCTACGCTAAATGGAAATTCATGCTTGGCACAAACAATACATAACTTGTGTACACAAAGTGAAGTTTATCACATATAACCACAACGGTAATTGCTTTAACAGCAATTGATTCTGCTCGAACAACCACCACAGTCAAACTAAAGCAAGCGTCCATTGTTGCCACACAACTGAGGAAATACCTAGCGGGCAAATTCATGCATCAAATAACTCCTGGTAAATACCTCTAGCAATAACAATCACATTTCAATTGAAATGAAGTAGCGTTGGAAGATTTGAGCGTGAAAGCAATATCAGCTTAGCGTCAAATCAAGCATGAAGCCTCACACACAACCTTAATTCATGTTTTGCATACGACGACAGCATTTGCTTATCGTGGTGTTCGCTCAATCCCTCTCAAGCACAGTGTGGCACAATGTGGCTAACGTTACTCTAGCTCATGATGGAGATGTTCAAACAGAATTGACAGGGACAGAGAATGGATATAACATCGATCCCACACTTAAAAGATGAAAAAAAATAATAAAAACATCCCGGACGAGCCCCCAGAAATAACACCCACCGAGAAAGCCTGCAAGCCCAAGCTAAGTGACATGTGCGTGCGTTTGAAAAGCCTCTTGTGTATTTGCGAACTGAGGCTGAGCTTATTTACAGCATTTGTTGAAAAGCCCTGAAGAGCTGCAAGCTGAGAGGGTCTCTTACATATGCATTTAGTGTCTGGGGGCAGTGAGCTATGAGCCAGGCCAGACGCCACTCATATGATCTCTCTCTCTCTATCTCTCTTCCAGCATTATGGAATTCAAATATTCAAGTGGAAGAGTGGCAACATCTGACTACCTTATGCATAGCAAATAGAGGGAGGAACGGGGAGAGGGAACGGCTCTGGCAACTCCTTAACCAGATTTACATCATTTTAATATTTGTTCCGGAAAACCTTCACATACAAACATCCCCAGGCAGGCGTTTCACAGGCTGATTTGTTACTATTCATGGATAAACCGGGGAGAAACTGTAATACTAGACATGCTTGTTAAATTCACAAGGCTCCAAAGCTGCCTTCTAGAAAATCCTGCCTCTTGGTTGTCAGCTTAAGACGCCGGGCATCTGCATATGTGAGCGTTTTAAGCTCTGTTAAATGGTTTGTGGTGTCATAGGCTGTCAGAGATACTGGGAGGATGAGGTTCAGGATGCTCCAGTTTCTTCACTCTGTTTTTATTGCTTTGGAGTTTAAGGCGACTCTAAATGCTCCGTGCTCTTGGAGGCCTTTCCTTTGAATCACCTGCTTCAGAAATGTAGTTTTCGGTTCATTGCTCTGTTCAACGGTTTAGGCGATGAACTACACTACCCATAAGCACCTGCTCCACAGTCTTAAATAAGTGATTTGATGACATAATCCACAGTTAAAGTACGCCACTCTAGTGGAGGCTTCTGCCCTGAGGGTTGTTATAGATTTCAGCGCTGTTAATTTCCACAGGCAGACCTGTTAGGAAACATCAAAAAAAAAAACAGCAGGAAATGAGATGTGAAGTGGTCATTGATCTTGACCGGCTGACTGCTGGAGTTTTATTTACACACAAGAGGTTAAATGTAATTGCTAAACACAAGCGGCTGGTTTAGAGTCATGGCCTAATGGTTAGCCTCTGTGCTAGCACATTGAGCAGCGGGGTGCAAAGTTCGGGTGAGGCTGACTCAGAATTCAGAAAATCTCACACAATTTCTCAATAAGACACTTGCCCTCATCTTTCTCTCTTGAAAAAAATCCATTCGAAAAAATGAAATGAAATATTAAGGTAAACTATTGACAATCTTTTGTCTAAAAATGAATATAATCATGTTTGTAAACTTGTTTTTAAAGCAAACAAAAGCTGTAAATGACAACATTGTACAGTATATGCCAGTTGTTGCTTAAAAGGAAATATCATTAGTGGTTCACAAAATAAAACAGAAAAAAATATGTTTTACACAAACATAACTCATTCGTACATCCAGAAAATCAAACATACAAACAACAAAATTATAATTAATAGTGATGAAAAAGTTAAAATGATTCTAAATTAAAAAGCATAAAACGTTTAAGTATAATATTATATAAAGACAATACAAAAGCACTAGTAAGTAGGGATGTCCAGATCCGATCACTTGATTGAAAATCGGGCCCGATCACGCGGTTTCAGACTGGATTGTAATCGGACATTACCTCCCGATCAGGACTCGATTATATATGTATATTATATACATTCTCATTATTTTTTAACACATCTATAGTTATGTGGTGGCAAAGTTAGACCTCTTACTTGACTTCACACAGAAACAGCGACGCGTGCGGCATGACATCAATGGTTAACATCAATGGTTAACAATGGTTAAATGCTGGCAAAGTAGAACACGGAAGCAGCTTGAAGTGGAAAGCGCGAGTATGTCTGCAGTCTGGAGGTATTATAAAGTTGATGACGACAACATTGCCATAGCAATCTGTGAGATCTGTAAACTTGGGATTGCCTGCCGGCCGGGGTATTACAAGTTGAGGTGCTATTTGTTTTTATATTAGATTTTTGTTTATATATTTACTGTTGCACTAAAGTCCAAAAGTTTAAAGTCCATTTATTACTTGATTGTTTAAGCTACCCCACAGAAGTGCTCTGTTTATTAACAAAGTTGTTGAATGTTAAAATAAAGTGAATTAAATAAAAAATAAGGAACATCCTGGATCTGTTTCTTCACTCTTCTCTATTCTTTTTTTATGTATTATATAGAAGTATCGGATCGGGTTTTGGTATTGGTAGATACTCAAAATCAAATGACTCGGACTCGAGGGCATAAAAACCTGATCGGGACATCCCTACTAGTAAGGTAATATTAATACAATATTAAAAAAAAATCTCCCATGTAGCCTTAAATGTCCAAATGTAACTCCAACGCTGAATGGGTGTCTGTTTCACCTGTGTCTTTGACCTGTGTTCACCACCCATGACACTACTCTGGTCACCCAAGCATGAGCAATGTTCATAAGTGTTTGTTTCCAGCAGATATGACACTCTGTCCCTTTCTCTCTCTCTCTCTCTCTCTCTCTCTCTCTCTCTCTCTATTCCCCCTCCTCGCTCGATCTCTCTTTCAAAGCCACGGTTTGACATTTCGCCTGGTCTCTGGAGAGGCCGATGGGAAATGGAGTTACTACTGGAGGCGCACTGTAAATTCCATACAGCCACATGTTATGCGGCCTAAACACAAATGACCACTCGCAGGATCTGACGATAACAGAATAATGGCCCATGTTGTCTGGGGATGTGGATCCGTCATGCTGAGGCTTATATCTTGCAGTGTCATCGCGAGATGCTGCGCGGCTCTATATGTCAAAGCTGCAACTGTAAAAGTCATCGCGAATGCATTTTATGGGGTTTCTAGTGCAAATCTTCATGAAATGTGGCTCTGGTGAAACTATACATGTACGAGTGTGGGAAATGAATAAATGAGTGTAAATGAGATGTGTTTGGCTGTCATATTTATTCTATAACAAGGTTTGTATGAAAAGCGAAGGTTTTGCAAATGTCTCTGAACATGTCGAAAGGTAAAACCTGGAATTAGTTCATCTTTAAATGTAAGAAACTGTAGGAAACAATGATAAAGGGAGTTATATTGTGTATCTTACAGTGTTATCGTGAGATGCAGCAGCACTTGCTTTATATGTCAAAGAGAGTGTAAAAAAATTAATTAAATGAACTTTCTGAAATGTGTCTCTGATGAATCTGTATGTGTGTGGTATTTACACACTGTAGTGGAGAAGTAAAGTGGTGCTAAAGCTAATGGGCTTCTTTGGTTGAAGTTTAAGCGATGTTTAGCACTTATTCTGTTTAATAGTGCCGCCACATTCCTTCCATTAGAAGCTACTTATGGACAGTCCATAAAAATAACAATAAATAAATAACTTATGGACAGCCAATTGTCTCTTAAAATGGTATTTTAAAGAGATTAAAAGCATTAAACCTACTGTAGATTTGATTCATTTTTAAATGTAGGAAAACTGCAGAAAAAAAACTAACAGAAAATGTAAAGTATTTGGAAATATCGAATGGAAAAAGGAGTTACATCTTCAAGTCATCATGAGATGCAAATCTGAAACTGTAGAAGTGCTCTAGAATGCATTTTATTTAGTTTTTTAGTGCTGATTTTTATTAAATGTAGCCCTGGTGAAACAGTATGTGTGTGTGTTATTTACACACTGTAGTTTAGGAGTCTCATGCTGTTGTGATAAAGCTTCTTTATGCAATTTGTGTTTAATATTGATTCTTCTCATGGACATACAAAAATAGTTCTGCCATATTTCTTCCATTATAAGCTTTTTATGGGCAGACAAATATCTCTGATAATGTTGGGAGACAATTCAAAGCTCAAAAGTGTAAAAAAAAACTGGATTCAGTTCTTTTTTAAGTTTAGGAAACTGTAGAGGAAAAAAAAAGAACAAAAAAAATAAATAAAAACAAATGACTGATGGAAAATGGATTATACCTTCAAGTCATAGACAGGTGCAGCACGTTTCTATGAAGATGTCAAAGCTGAAACTAAAAGTCATCGATAATGCATTTTATTTAGTTCCTGTTATAGATTTTTATGAAATGTGGCTCTGGTAAAACTGTAAGTGTATGTTATTTACAAACTGATAAAGCTTCTTTATGTAAATTGTGTTTAATATTGATTTTTCTCATGAAGAAGATTTAAAAATGAACTGAACCCAGGTTTTACACTTTTGAGCTTTGAAATGTTTTTCACAGAATGTTGGGGATATTATAATACTCTAAACCTTCATTTAGTTCATTAATAAGTTAGGGAATCTGAATCTTTGTTCATCATTATGAAGATTTTTTTTTTACACTTTTGAGCTTTGAAATGTCTCCCAACATTTGTCTGTCCATAAGAAATTTGTAATGGAAGGAATATGGCAGAACGGTTTTTTTATGTTTATGAGAAGAAACAATATAAAACAATATAAAACCAGATTGGCAATAGTATCTATCACTTTACATTGTTTCATCTTTGACATCTACATAGAAACGTGCTGCACCTATCTATGACTTGAAGATGTATCAGTCATTTGTCTTTATTTAATGTTTAATGTTTTTCTCTACAATATCCAAAACTAAAATTACTGAATTTTTACAGACAGACAAATGTTGGGAGACATTTCAAAGCTCAAAAAAAGTGTAAAATCTAAATTTCGTTCATTTTTAAGTCTAGGAAACTGAAAAAAAAAGTACATTTTATTTAAAATAACCAATGGAAAAGTCAGAGATAGATGCCGCACAGCTCAATATGTCAAAACTGGAGCCACAAAAGTCCCAGATAATGCATTTTATTTAGTTACTATTGCTGATCTTCATGAAATGTGTCTTTGGTGAAATAGTAAGTGTGTGTGTGTTGTTTACACACTATACTGGAGGAGTCTCAGGCTGGTGTGATAAAGATAAAGCTTCTTTGTGTAAATGATATTTAATATTGTTTCTTCTTATAAACATAAGAAAAGTGTTGCCATATTCCTTCCACTACAAATGTTTTATGGGCAAACAGATGTTGGGAGACATTTCTAAGCTCAAAAAAGTGTAAAACCTAAATTTAGTTCATTTTTAAGTCTAGGAAACTGAAAAAAAAATATATATTTAAAATGATAAACGTAAAAGAAGTCAGAGAGAGATGCCGCACAGCTCAATCTGTCAAAACTGGAGAAGTAAAAGTCACCAATAATGCATTTTATTTAGTTACTATTGCTGATCTTTATGAAATGTGTCTCTGCTGAAACAGTAAGTGTGAGTGTGTGTGTTATTTACACACTGTAGTGGAGGAGTCTCAGGCCGGTGTGATAAAGCTAATGAGCTTCTTTGTGCTGGAGTGTAAATGAGACAGTCACCTCGCTTTCGCTATCTGCGGCGGTAGAGACTCCAGGGGTGATTACTGCTTTAAATTATGCTCAAGGGCAAAGCGCTATTTGCATCAGAGGGGCTTTTATTTGGCTGATGAGCGGCGAAAAAAAGCGTCATCGCCCTGCCTGAAGATGTTGCACTCGCTGCAGCTCCCGGTGGACGGCGGGGGGAGACGAAAGCCAGACTGGATGTGTTTGTGCGGCGTCTCGGCGTTACTTTGTTACTTTCCCCCTTGCTGAATGACAGTCAATGGACCCCTAGAGACGCCTCTCCTCCCCACCTCCATGTGTATGTGCGTTAATGTGTTTGTGGGGTGATGATGGAGTCAGACTCATTGAATATCAATTAGCATGCTGCTTTTTTGGCTTCTGTTTATGGTCTGTTTTCCAAGTGTAACCGTTGTGAAAGAAATAAGTCGTATTGAGGTAATTCGTTTTCAGCTGTCCCCCCCTCCTTTCCTACCTCCAATTTCATTTACTCGTACACCTGGAGAAGACGAGGAAAATATGGCTGACACTGGCTGTCAGGAGTCTCATCTTAAATTCTCCTCAAGCTAAAATGTCGGGTTAATTGCTGTCATTTTTACACCGGGCCAGCGACTTACACACCGCTTCCTGTAACAATCACTGTTAGCAGGGGGAAAAACTATATATATGTATAAAATGAACATTGTCCTGTGTATCTGGACATGACGTTTGTATATGAATATTGAAGTTTGGCTTATAAATAATTGTAGAAGTGATCAAACTTAGAAATACAACAAAATACAACATGTTTTATGACATCTAATTGAATTCTGACAAATGAATGGAGGTGAATTGGACGTTGGGGACTTTAAAATGCTCCCACGATAACTTCCTTTACAGATAGGAAGTTCATTTTGCAGAGTATGGCTAACTACATTAGAAATCCATACAATCTTATTAAAGCTATCATCTAGAGGCTCCATCATGTTATATTACATCACATCTACATTTACAGATCAATGCAAACCTACTTGTTTACATGCACCGTTATCAATATAATAACATTAAAACCTCATTTAACAACAGCTTTAAAATCAATCAAGTTCATGTCTATAGCAATAATTCTTCTCAGACACATATCTTCCATAATAAGGTCCTTATGGAGAGGTAATGTTTTGCAAATGTCTCAGAGAATGTTGGGAGATATTATAATGCTTTAAACCTTCATTTAGGAAGGGAATTTCATATTAAGGGATTGTTATTTGTATAGGAACTTCATATTAAGTTCATCTGAATCCTTGTGCATCCTTATGGAGATTTTTGGCTTTTTCATTGTGTTTATTTATTTTGATCATTCTGCTGGTGTTAATGCAGCATATTGCATTTTTACTGAAATTAAACATATATATATCTTCACATATCTTCCATAATAAGGTCCTTGTGGAGAGGTAATGTTTTGCAAATGTCTCTGTGAATGTTGGGAGATATTATAATGCTCTAAACCTTCCTTTAGTTTCTTAATAATTTAATATGAATCCTTGTGCATCCTTATGGAGGTTTTTGCCTTTTTCATATTTTTTGTTTATTTATTTATTTATTTATTTTTGTGGTCATTCCTATGTTAATGCAAACAGCATATTGTATTTTATTGAAATATATATGTATATGTATATATATATATACACACACACACACACACACACACACACACACACACACACACACACACACACACACACACACACACACACACATATATATATATATATATATATATATATATATATATATATATACATATATACACACACACATCTTCATATATTAGGGCTGCACAATATATAATTTCAGCATCGAAAACACAATGTGCACATCTGCAATAGTCACATCGCAGGATCTGCAATGTCGATTTAGGATTATAGTTGAGTAAGAGTTAAAAACACAGATGCTTGTTGAGTAATTGCAAATAAAGGTTACCAAAAAATTATAATTTGCATGCGTTTTAAGGCCTGTGCTGTGTATGCGTTTCAAGCCAGTTTAAAGCTTTCAGGCAGAGGAAATTAAAATTTTAGTAACTTCCAGAAAGATTAATACAGTATATATGCAATGAAGATTATGCAGTGTTATGTATTTTACATTTAATTATTCAATTTGTGTACCTGCTGTTAGACCCTCAGAAAAAAACACAAGGCATTTATTCCCTTTCTAACTACATTTTATGCAGATGCGCTCCACTACAAAAACCATCCTATTTTCATCCAAAATTATTCTAAAATTATTAATTCTTTCCAAATAGAGCTATTCGTTTCATTTGTTAAAATGATACTTTGCATTATGTACTGCAGAAGAATAAAATATTGCAATTAAATTTTTTTCCCGATAACGTGCAGCCCTATCACATATCTTCTATAAGAAGGTCCATATGGAGAGGTAATGTTTTGCAAACGCCTCTGAGAATGTTGGGAGATATTATAATGCTCTAAACCTTCATTTAGTTCATTAATAAGTTAAGGAATCTGAATCCTTGTGCATGCATATGGAGATTTTTGGCTTTTTCATTTTCATTTATTTTGATCACTCTCCCTGTGTCAATGCAAACAGCATATTGTACTTTTATTGAAATTTAAAGTATATACACTATCGGTCAAAAGTTTGGGGTCAGTATGATTTTTAAATGTTTTGAAATAAGCTTATCCTGCTCACCAAGGCTGCATTTATTTAATTAAAAATACAGTACAAATTGTAAAATTGTGAATTGTTATTGCACTAAAGTTAGTGCATCAAAAGTAGTTTATAATTTAATTTAATCATTTATTCCAGTGATTTTAATGATGAATTTTCAGCTTCATTACTCCAGTCTTCAGAGTCACATGATCCTTCGGAAATCACTCTAATATGAATTATTATTGTTATTATTAATAATATGATTATCATTAATGTAATAGTAATAAAAGCAATAATGACAAATTATTTAATTTGAAACTACAAACAATAAGTAATAAATAAATATTTAATAAATGAGTATTTAACATTTGAGTATTTTTACATTGCCTTGATGAACATAATAATTTTATTTCAATTATTAAATACAATTAATAATAAAAATTAAACAAAACAAAAAAACTGACCCCAAACTTTTGACCGGTAGTGTATGTCTTGATATATCTTTCATAACATCAGGGAGAGGTAATGTTTTGCAAACGTCTCTGAGAATGTTGGGCGATATTATAATGCTCAAAACATTAATTTAGTTCCTTAATAATTTATTTTGGTAAAACTTTACAATAAGGTTGTATTAGTTAAAGTGAGTTAATGCATTTACTAACATGAACAAGCAATAAACAACACATTTATTAAAGTATTTATTCATGTTAGTTAACATTCATTCATTGTTAGTTTGTTAACTCACTGTGCATTAACTAACGTTTATTAGTTGAACTATGACTACAAGTATAGTTCATTATTAGTTCATGTTAGTAAATACATTAACTAATACAGACTTAATGTAAAGAGTGACCGTTAATCTGAATCCTTGTGCATCCTTATGGAGATTTTAGCTTTTTTCCTTTTATGGAGATTTGTTGCCTTTTTCATTTTATTATTATATATTTTTTGTGATCATTCTGTTTATATTAATGCAAACAGTATACATTTCGACGTACAAACTGTGTATTTTTATTACAATTGTAATATTTCACACTGTTTACTTCCATTAATTGTTTTATATATCTCAATGCCGCCATTGAATCCCACTTGTATTTAAGCAACAATTCATACATTCTCAGTTAACAGGCTTTAATTTTGTTTCCAGAGCTTCAAAATTGTAATTATTTTAAAGAAATGAACAATTTTCTGTACTTTGACACTGTATATTCTTAAGCTTTGGCTGTACACTTGCTAAAAGAAGTGTACAAACTGTTCATATCCATAAAGTTAATGATTTTTTTAATCAACATCATGCCTGATGCTGGTAAAGAAAAATTGGTCATTTTGCTATATACAAGATATTTAAATATTAAAACATGATACTTTTATTATCTTTTTTTTATACCAACATTTTGTCCCCTGTACTAATTGTTGAAATAAAATAAATGAATCACAATGCAATTTTCTAAATTCTGTGTGTTTCATAATGCACATACACACTAGTTAACAAACAAGTACAATTACAATTATGTTCACGCACAACTCTTTCATCCTGCAAGCTTAAAAGTCAGAAATATAGGTGGTTATTAGGCGTTTGTGGAGGAATTCTCTTGACTGCGCCATGTGCGAGAGTGTGTATTGTGCAGAAAGTGTGTGAAGTTAACAGCACCTGGCCTTCTCTTTAAAAAGCCTCCGGAGGCCTGTTAGCTGGTCCACTCATTTCAATGTGTCTGTCTGCGTCTCTGCAAGTGAAACACTGTCAGTCTCTCCACTGTCTGTATGGCACTTATCTCTCTGTCTCTTCACTCTTTCTGCTTACACTGCCCTTTTCTTACACTCTTACTGCAGATTATCTACACGCAGATAACACCAGATCTAGTCAAGCAATATGCAGCTGTACATGAGTGATGCTACTAACAATTATTCAGTAACAATGGCATCGATAAGAATAAGAATGTGACATTAACTTGACAAAAACACATACATTTGTTATAATAATAATAATAATACAAAATAAATAAATAATACTAATGATACTTATTATTATTATTTTTATTAATAGTAGTACTTTATTTATCAATAGAAGTATTATTGCTTATTTATGTTTATTTATATATAAGAATAAGTAATTTAAACTAGCAATAATTATTATTAAATATAGTAATAAATCAATAATAATAATAATAATAAAAAAATTTAAAATAATACTAATGATAATTATTATTTATTTCCTATTTTTTATTAATGGTAGAAGTAATTTTTTTATTAATATAAGTATTATTGCTTATTTATTTGTTTATTAAATTTATAAGTAATTTAAACTAACAACAATTATTATTAAATATAGTAATAAATGTATAATAACAATAATAATAAAAAATAATAATAAAATTACATAAATAAAAAAAAAATTCTAATGATAATTGTTATTATTTAATTCTTTTTTATTAATAGTAGTAGTAGTAATTTGTTTATTAATAGAAGTATTATCGTTTATTTATTTGTTTATTTATTTTATAAGTAATTTAAACTAGCAATAATTATTATTATACATAGTAATAAATCAATAATAATAATAATAATGGAAAATAAATAAATACTATGATAATTGTTATCTTATTTTTTATTGATAGTAGAAGTAATTTATTTATTAATATAAGTACTATCACTTATTTATTTGTTTATTTATTTTATTAGTAATTTAAACAAACAATAATTATTATTAAATATAGTAATAGATAAATAATAATAATAATAATAAATAATAATAATAATACAAAATAAATAAATAATACAAATAACAATGATAGTTGTTATTATTATTTATTTCTTGTTTTTATTAATAGTAGTAGTAATTCATTTAATAACAGAAGTGTTATTGCTTATTTATTTGTTTATTTTTTAACATATAACAATAATTATTATTAAATATAGTAATAAATAGATAATAATAATAATAATAATGATGATGGTGATAATACAAAAAAAATCATGCTAATGATAATTGTTATTAAATAAAGTAATAAATTAATAATAATAATAATAATAATAATAATAATAATAATAATAACAAAAATAATACATAATTTGCGTTTTGTACTGTACTTGGCACAATGACAACTTTTAATGCTGTTTGTTTTATATATATATATATATATATATATATATATATATATATATATATATATATATATATATATATATATATATATATATATATATACGTACATTCAAACAGTAATAACAATGTTTATAAATATTATAATAATACTCGTGCTTTTATTTTTACATTTCAAAGTATATTTGTTTACACCAATAATAATAAAATTGTACTAATAGCTACATAAAAATAAATAATACATTTAAATAAAAAATATAAAATTAAAAATTATAAAGTATAAAACAAATAATAAATTATTATTATTTTTATGTGATTTACATGAAAAAAATCCTTTTTTTTATATATATATTTCAATTTGTTTATACCATTATATGATTACAAAAACAAATCCATGAATATGCATGTATAACTATATCTGTACAATAGACATTCATATATTTAATATAGAAAATCTGTATTTTAATACTTTTAAGTATTTTAATGTTTAAAATAATTTGTAATACTACTACTACTACTACTACTACTAATAATGCATTTAATTTTTTATAGTATTATATGACTACAAAAACAATATATATTTTACATAAAATTTTACATTTTAATTCTGTATTTTAATACCTCTAAATATTTTAATATGTTTAAGATAAATAAATAAACTAATTGCTACAACAACAACAACAACAACAACAACAACAACAACATCATCAACAATAATAATAATAATAATAATAATAATAATAATAATAATAATAATAATAATAATAATAATAATAATAAATATGAACATGAACAATCAATACCTGCTCTGGCTCAAGTTGACAGAAACACTTTCAAAGACACAAACACAGATCTCCATCTCTCTCACACACACATAGCCAGTGCAGGTTAAAACAGGAGTCAGTAATGAGAAAGCGGGAGGGGTTTGACCTCAATCAGACGCGTGTGAGAGAGAAGTGATGATGAATGGAGGAGATGGGGGTGAGCCTGTAATCACCAGCTGGAGAGGGTGGATGATGCGGAGGGGGGTGTTCGTTCGTTCGCTGGGGCCACAAAGAGCCGCGGGACACACTTCAGTCTGCTGAACTGAGCCTGGTGCAAACACACAGGCCCACGGGCTGCTTTCAGCTGCTGCCAACCAGGACTGAGACGCTCAGTCACACATACACACACACACGCACAATGAAAAGAGCTGGTATTCCAGTGATAGAAACTTCACTATGATGCAAAAAGTGCAAAAAAAATTACAATTTAATAAAAATACTATTAAACAAAAGTTCAAATTATTAAATTCAGTCATTTTGCTTACTTGGAAATGAGAATTTTAGTATAAAAATGTATATAGCAACTAAAAAATGAACATGTAAACGGTAAAAAAGTTAAATATAAATTCAAATACTTGTATTAAAATGCATAATAAAAATAAAACAATAAATTAAAATGCAAAAAGAAAATAATATTAATTATTACTTTAAAATGATTACTTTAGAAAGGATTTGTCTACAGTTTAAAGAATTTAAGTATAAACATTGCCATGGCAATATATATTTAAGTAAAAAAAAACAATTATAATTTAAAATACTGTAAAAATGGGCGTCATGGTGGCGCAGTAGCATGATCGCCTCACAGCAAGAAGGTCACTTGTTCGAGCCTCGGCTGGGTCAGTTGGCATTTCTGTGTGGAGTTTGCATGTTCTCCCCATTCTAAATTGTCCTAAGTGTACGTGTGTGAATGAGTGTGTATGGTTGTTTCCCAGTGATGGGTTGCAGCTGGAAGGGCATCCGCTGTGTAAAACATATGCTGAATAAGTTGGCGGTTCATTCCGCTGTGGCGACCTCAGATTAATAAAGGGACTAAGCCGAAAAGAAAATGAATGAATAAATGAATGCTATAAAAATAGACGTCAACAAAATTTTTAAATCAACAATTTTGGTATTATTTTATCTACTTTGATGAATTTTAAAAGTGTAAACATTGATGTTGCATCAAAAAACATGAAAATACAAACAAACTACTTAGAAATTCAAATATTAGAAAGCAAATTCAATAAGATATTGTAAGTTATAATTATAAATATGCTAAAAAACACATAAAAACTAAACATTTGCTATTAGTTTGCCTACTTTTTAGTATTGTGTAAACATTGACATCACAACCAAATAATATGAAAAAGTACAAAAAATAAAATATAAATATAATGTAAATAAATATAAACTGAAACCCAAAATGAAACATCACAAAAAACACTAATAATTAAAATAATGAATGTAATAAAAAAAATAAAATATTAAACAAATAATAAATAAATAAATATTCTAATTTGTTTAAAATAAATAATTTTTAATAATAATAATAATAGTTATAATAATATTACTTTAGAAATTATTTGTCTATGGTTTAGAGAATTTAAGTATAAACATTGCCATGGCTATATATATAAGCTAAAAAACGATTATAATTAAAATTACTATAAAAATAGACGTCAACAAAATTTTTAAATCAACAATTTTGGTATTATTTTATCTACTTTGAAGTATTTTAGGAGTGTAAACATTGATGTCGCATCAAAAAACATGAAAATGTAAGCAAACTACATATAAATTCAAATATTAGAAAGCAAATTGCATAAGTTATTGTAAATTATAATTATAAATATTTTAAAAAACACATAAAAACTGAACATTTGCAATTAGTTTGCCTACTTTTAAGTGTGTAAACATTGACATGACAGCTAAATAATATGAAAAAGCACAACAAATTAAATATAAATATAATGTAAATGAATATAAACTAAAACACAAAATGAAATATCAGAAAAAAAACATTAATAAATAAAATAAACCCATCATCTTTAATAATATTTTTAAATGAATAAGTAATTCAGATATTTATAAACATTCACGACAACCAAAACAATAAAAAAATGCTTAAAACTGTTATGAAAATCCTTGAAAATAAAGCCAACGATGCCTGAGGAATCTGCAATCCTGTTTCCACACACACTCTCATAGAGTGACACACTTGTGAGTGAATAAGTGAACACACACACACACACACACACACACACGCACACACACACTCTCCACAGTGCCTGCAGACTCTCCGTGAGCTCAGCCTGACCTCTCATGCTGCTCTTTTGGAGAGCTGTCAAACCCATCATTCACTGTACCGCCAAACACACACACACACAAACATACTGTACATACAGCCCTCGCAAAGTCACAAACAATCAAGCACACAGTCCCTCCGCACATATAAACGAAAAAAAACACACGCATGCATTGGCTTTTAAAGTGAATAAGCAGTGCATGTGTGGTGAAATCAAATAAGGAGGCCCTCTAGTGGCCACAAACAACCAGCAAACCTCCGTATTTCACACTCGCAAGCCACAACTCTTGCATTGAACCACCACCACAACCAACATAAAACAAAAGCAAATAACCTACTCCAAATAAAGTCAATCTAAACAACCCAAAAAAGTCAGAATGATGCACAAAAATGAAGTTTCACACCCAAAACAAACTAAGTAAACAATAAATATGCAGCACAAAATGCCCTCAAAACAATAAAACAGTCCAGAGTCCTGTCTATAAAATGCACACAGCTGAAGGGTGTCAGTCAAAAAAGCTGCCTGCTGAGCCTTGTGTGAATGCCAGCGATAGAGAGAGAGAGTGAGAGAGAGAAAGGGAGAGGGAGAGACGGAGCGCGGCGGATGACAAACGGACGGGGGGGGAGAGAGACGCAACTTACCTGCTGTTGTTGCAGATGCAGCAGCTCGACTGCGCTTACTTCACTGCTCGTCTCCCCACTTGATCTTCCATCTCTACTGCCAGCATCTAATTGGCTGCTTAGGCTGCTCATTCCATTTTGACTCATTGAACTGTTGCTTATTGTCTCATTGGCCGACTCCTGCATCATGACTTAATACCTAGAAGTGATTAAGAGGCACCGGTTAAGGCTCTTGTTACAATCCCCTTTAGTTGCCTCCTAAAAAAAATAGGGGGGGTTTAAAAAAGAAAAAGGAAAACTGGGGGCGAGAGTGGAGGAAAAAAAAAAAAGCTTTCCATTATCAAGCCCTGCTCCCTTTGCAAATTAAAGCATTTACCGGGGGGAGGGGGGTAAAATTATGCATTCGCTGTGTAAATGAGGCAATACAAAGAGATGCACGGTTCTTGATGGCTTTTATTTATTTATTTGTTTGTTTGTTTGTTTATTTATTTTGCTTCATGCATGATTTTAAAGTTGTGTTTTGTGCATGTTGATTGTTACATGAATAAATGTTACACTGTGGGATTTATAAACATATATTGGTTATTTGTTTATTTATTTATTTATTTTGCTTCATGCATGGATTTTAAATTGTTTCTTTAGGCTTGTTAATTTTTACATGGATAAATGTTACAAGGTGTGTTATATAAAATATATATTGGTTATTTGTTTATTTATTTATTTTTGCTTCATGCATGCATTTTAAATTGTGTTTTTGTGCATGTTGATTGATTGTTACATGGATAAATTTTACAAAGAGTGTTATAAAATCCTATATATTGTTTATTTTTGTGCTTTGTACATGCTTTTTTCATTTGTGTTTTTGTGCATTTTGATTTTCACATGGATAAATGTTACAAGGTGTTATAAACATACATGATGTGTATTTATTTATTTTGCTTCATGCATGCTTTTTAAGTTGTTTTTTGTGCATGTTGATTGTTACATGGATAAATGTTGCAAAGAGTGTTGTAAAACTATACATATTGTTTGTTTATTTATTTAGCTTCATGTATGCTTTTTAAGTTGTGTTTTTTGTGCATGTTGATTGATTGTTACGTGGATAAATGTTACAAGTTATGTGTTAAAAACACATAAATACTGTCTATTTATTTTGCTTTATGCATGCCATTTTTAAAATGTGTTGTTTTGTGTGCTTTGATTGTTACATTGATAAATGTTACAAAGAGTGTTACAAAATAATACATATTGTTTACTTATTTTGCTTCATGCATGCTCAAAGTTGCGTTTTTTGTGCATGTTGATTGTTACATGGATAAATGTTACAAATAGTGTTATAAACTATATATATATATATATATATATATATATATATATATATATATTGTTTATTTATTAATTTTGCTATATTTAATAGATAAATGTTCCAAGGAGTGTTATAAACACATACTGTTTATTTATTTTGCTTCATGGATGCTTTTTAAGTCGTGTTGTTATGTGTGCGTTAATTGTTATATGGATAAATGTTCCAAGGAGTGTTATAAACACAAATACTGTTTATTTATTTAGCTTCATGCATGCTTTAAGTTTTTTTTTTGTACAAGATTGTTACACGTATAAATGTTACAAGGTGTGTTATAAATAAACATGTTCTTTAATTATTTATTTTGCTCCATGCATGCGTTTTCAGGTTGTTTTTTGTGTGCGTTGATTTGTTACAAAGAGTGTTATGAACTTATAAATATTGTTTATTTATTTATTTTGCTTCATGCATGTTCCTTAAGTTGTATTTATCCATGTTGATTATTACAAGGAATGTTATGAACACATAAATACTGTTTATTTATTTTGCTTCATGCATCCATTATGTCGTTTTTTTGTGCATGATTGTTACATGGATAAGGAGTGTTACAAACGTATGCATATTGCTTTGTTTATTTATTTTGCTTTATGCATGCTTTAAGTTGTGCACACTTACTGCTATATAGATAAATGTCACAAGGTGTGTTAAAAATATATACACATCTATTTCTAAATAAATGAAATGTAACACCTTTTATTTCTGGCTCAAACGTCTTAAAATATCCCCGCTGAGTCTCGACTGAACAGAGTTGCTTAATGATGCACAGCTAATCATGCAAAATTAAAATTTGGTAGAGGAGGTGAGGGGAGAAGAGGGGGGAATTACAAATCACATGCTTCTGTACTGTGATGAACGATATAATGGTCTTTTCTTTTAGCTGAAGCTAAATAAAATTTGCCTGCTAGTCAAACGAGAAGAAAAAGAGGCTCGTGTCACATATAGACCAGTTCTCACCCTCCCTTTATTTTAATCGCATACTCAAATATTCATTATTTCCGTATATTTAGCGCCGTCCGCCGAGCACAATTAAAATTCAAACACCAAATTCAAACAGAACCACGTCAATTTTTACTCTGGCAAATATATGAAAAGCAGATTTAATTAATCTGTCTCTGGCATCTGCTAGAAATGAGGGAGAATGGTGGCTGCAAATAAAAATAATAATAATAATAATAATAATAATAAAAGAAATGATGAATATCACTAATGATTGTGCTAAAACAGCATAAATTATGCATATTACCTCTTCTCTGGTAATAAATGTTTTATCATTTTCCCCTGCATAAGTGTTGTGTATGTTCACAGGAACCCTGCCAAGATCTTTGCGATCCTTGCAATAAATAAAAGAATCATACGACCCAATAAATGCAATTCAAGGTGTGTTCTGCATAGTTAATACACCCACAAGAGCCTTAATACACACACACAGACACGCACGTCATTCACATATTCATCCAACCCCCCTCCTCTCCTCCCATTACACACTTTTGTTCCTCTCCAAAAAATGACGACAGGCCGTCTCATATTTCAGAGCGTTCAAACATAAACAATATTAATTACGCTAATGGCAGCGCACGCACAATAAAATATCCCTAATCTCGTGTAATGTTTAGAGGGGGATTGGTTTTTCCACCAACACTTTCATTTATTTCCCTGACAGCTCTGCCATCCTTCCTTCCACAGATTAAACACATCAATTTTGTCACCTGCTACGTACGGACAATTAGCAGCGATCTTTGAACGAGAGCATACAGTAACTCGACAGCCGAGCCACAGAGAAAAAAAAAAAAGAAAAAGACGGCGTTAATCAAACACACGACACAACAAAGACAGTCTTCTAATCCACGGCTGCTTTTTAGATCAGCAAATGACATTTTAAAGGCTTTGCTAGTGTCTTATGAGAGTCTTTTTTTTTTCTTTTTAAAGCACACCACCTAGCAAGAAAGCACTGGTCAACTTGAGAACAAATAAAAGTGCAGAAGATGAACAGTCCAGGAGAAAGAGAGAAAGGCACAGTGCAGGAGCTGACGAATCTCTCTAGAAGAAACACAAAGCTGCCGTAGAGATTAGGCGACTAATAAGTATTCAAATTAGGCATAAATTTTACATGCCCCATGCTTAAAATATTCAGAGAAGGGCTGCTTGATTGCCTTTACGCGAATTTTATGAACAACGTTATGGAGTGTTTTTTAATGCCACAATGAAGAAGAGTTAAAAAAAAGTGCGGGGTGAGTTTAAAACCCCATTTTTTTCTCTAACCTGGGAAAAAAACTACAACATGATAATTAAAATTACACTGTAATCCCAGTTTGCACAAAAAAAAAAATCTAATACAAGTTCTATGAAAATAATTCACAGAATTAAACACACATTCTTTATACAACTAAAGAATATCTGGAAACCACACACACACACACACACACACAAAATCCCACTTTTTCCCCCTTCAAATTTGGTTTTGGGTTAAATGACACGGAATACTGATCCTGTCATTATGGAAACACACATTATTAACACTGTATCCTCTAAATCCACATGATCCACAACTGGCGTGTAGGTGTCTAACCCAACGTAATGCTCATGCAGATATATGCAAAGTGTATTCAGAGAGATCAGGTGCTGCTTTAACCTTAATGACAGCGGTGAGATAAATTAATTAGCCATCTGAAGGCAGCATCGAAATCTGCCAATTACAATGTCAATTAGAAACACATCCTCGCTCGCGATCGTTTCCACGCGATGGAGCGGACAAGAAGAGTGTGAGGGGGGGTTACATGTCTGAATGACACTGAGTGAAGGAGAGAGTTGAGTACGGTACTGTACCGCCTGGACAGAGCCAAAGCAAGAGAGAAAAATTAGAGAGCACCCAAAATCGGTCTATTGTAGGATGCTTGTTTTACTTTGACCATTGATTTCACCACCTTTAAAAACAGATTAGCAGCTCTGGTCCATTTGATTCTAGATTTGTGTGCTTCATTATTACCCATATCATCCCAACCCCAGTCATCATCCAAAGAAAATAACTCCATCAGAGCGTATTCAAGAAGACTGATAAAAATCAAGTTGCTGGAATAAAGGATCTGCTTCTTTTCTCTCTCTGTGTGAGTGTGTGTGTGTTTTTAAACGCTGTAACAGTACCACGCTTGCGATTCCTTTCTGGCTGTGTAAATGTTTGCTCTCGAATCGTAGAGCTGTGCAAATCTGTCCTTTCCATCAGGTGAAAAATCCCAGACAGGATCCTGACAACGCATTCAAGGGGGCTACGCCTGTGATTTCAGATGGGTGGGTGGGTTTGCAAGGAAAGGTGTGGGGAGGAGAACAAAAAAAAAGCCACAAATATAGCCCAGATGTTTCTCACACACACTTTTCATGATGGAGGAGTAAAGTTACACGGGCTCTCATTTGAGCTGATTTTACAACCACAAATGTTGCTTCATTATCAAACGGGGCACGCTTCTTATCGGAGCTCGGATAAGTTCTCCATCATCTGAGGCGTTCGGAAATTATACAAGTCGCTGAAAAGAGGCACCGGAGGCTGTGACATTAACACATTCTCTCACACACACACTCACGGAAATCATCCACTTTCGGCGAGACGCACTTCATTTTTTCCCCTCCCGTGAAAAAAGCGGCGACCCTCTCTCCCCTGATAGGACGCGGAGAACAGACCTGAAAAAGAGCTTGATGATTATTTCAGGGAGGCATCGGAAAAGGCAGACTCTGTGATCCAAGAAGCCTAGTCATTATCAGTGCATTGCTCAGGTGCCCGGAATCCTAACATTGCAAGGAAAAAAAGGGAGTAGGGAAAAAAAAAATATTCAAAAAATTACATTTCACAGTCTGCTAGTTTCCACCCGCTCTGATTCAGTTAAGATATGGATACCATTTAAAATAATCACAAATTCTGTGCTCCACTGAAATTAATTCATCATTGCCATAAGTTACAATGCATACAAAATAAACCCGCTCGGCTATTCCTCAATATTTAACAGTCTGGGATAATGCTTAATAAATCAAAATGCCAGATGATGCAAAGTTTGAATTCCATCCCATCTCATGTAACACACGTGAAATTGAGAATATGATAATTAAAAATGCCGCCGAACACCGCTCTTAAAAGTTAAACAGCGCCTTCTCTTGCTCCTAGGGGTCACCGTACACACTAACGACTCTCTTCCAAACCTGAATGTGCTGTAATATTACAGACCCCCTCGTCTCAGATAGAGGGATTTCAAAGCGATTCACAATGGACGAGATTATGGAGTATAAAGAGCACAAGGGAAATCATATTTATACCAACAGTTCAAAAATGAAAAGGGAGGATGAATACAGCGCTTTTCAGGATTAATGGGATGCAAAGTAACCAGAATCAAGTGTTGTTATCAGTGCTAGAATGAGAACACATTCAAGAGAAGGGAAATTCAATCGTTTCGCTCACAATAAATAGACCATCTGTGATTCAAGTTCATTCAGCGCTGAATGTTCAGAACTTAATTCTAGGCTATTTACATTAAAAGGAAAGGGATGTAAAAGAAAGAAAGAGAGAGAAAATGCAGGGGGGCGACAAAGAATCCCAATAAAAAATAAATGCACATAATTCAACATTTTGACCTGCAAAGTTTCAGTTTTTCCAGCACTTCCGGATGAAACCAAAAAAAAAAAAAAGTGAGACTGTTTCAAGTCTTTTCATTTGATACAAATTTCACCCAGCAAGCACCTCCCTCTCGAACCAAAAAAAAAAGTAGGTGACTAGACAGTGACGCTGGTATCTCATCAAGCAGTCCCTGCGCCTGCATTTTGGGTAATTTCTTTAATTAACTCAGCCCACCTAATCACCAGTAATTGACCTATAAAAGTAGGAGGCCTCATTGTCTGCTCCAATCATCATTGGCAGGAGGAGACGCTTTCTCCCTCGCTCTCTTCCTCAGTATTTATCCGTTTCTCTCACTATTTACCTGTCTCAAACGCATATTTCATTTCATTTCGTGCTGCAATTATCCTTTGTGACACTGCCTGGCTTTTTGTGTGTGTGTGTGAGGCGAGATTAAAAGCCTTGGGGTGGAGGGGGCAAATGCACTCGCCCCTGTTTGGGACACGCGTCGGCTTTAACGACCGGGACGGCCCTGGTGCCGCCACACAGACACGATCCCGCGGAGAGACATAGCTCATGGTGACGTTTCCACTTATTTGTGGCTGATTAGGGTCATTATGTCCCCCTGCTCTGATTTATGTTGTCATTCTTTCGGCCCCGTCCTGCATCGATAGATCTTAATGAATTGGTAAATAAGGGTGAAGATTACACTTGACAACACCCCAACATTTCTCATTCATACCCCGACAAAATTTATGTAACCAATTAGGGCGAGATTGGTCCAGCGAAAAATAATCTTTCCCCAGGAAAATTACCCAGAGTGTAAAAACCCCGACAAAATAGATAATGGCCAGTCTTTAAGGGAGACTTAGTCACAGAGCAAGCGCCCGGGCTGAAGGGTTCTCAGAAGTGCATTTAAAGAGGGGAAGCGGCTCTTGTAGGACTTTCAAATTGATTTTTTTTTTCTCTTTTCTTAAAAATTCAACCGCACGACTGCAGGAACTCGAGCACAGCAGCGAACTAATCAGCCACCATCTGCATGTCCAAACCAGAGGCCATGAAATCAATGGATTAAAAATTAACCTCTCGCCAACAAAGCAGCACTTTGATGTGCAAATGAGTACTCAAGGAGGTAGATTACAAACTAGTACAATGCATGCATAAAGAAAAAAAACTAAAATTAAAAATACAAATCAATCGTTTCTCCATGACTTCACTCTGTGATGATGCCTCGACTGAAGAAATCTATTTGCATTTTTTAATAGTCTGCTATTTCAATTATTTAATTTACATCTGTGCGGTGCGAGTAACCAGTCGACTCATTTCACATTAAAATATCAGATAAAAAAAAAAACTGATCATCAATGAGCGCAGACAGGGCCGAGGAGGACCCGGAGGGACGTGGGAGAACAGAGCGAGAGTGATGCTGGCGTCGTCTCATCCCGCTTCCCCCCTTCAAGCACATGCAAATAAGCCTGTGATGCTTAACTGCATCATTTATGGGGATAATAGCGGCATCATCATTACGGGACTCAAATTAAATTACATCACAATTAGCATAACAAAGTGATTGGTTAAACTTTCAAAACAAATACCCGCCTCGGCTAATGAGCGGTGTTAATTGGAATGGGCTATTTCTAAATAAAACATGTAGGTAAACATGTGCTTTAGTTAAACGACTTTTTAGGATTTTTTGTTTATTTATTTTGTAGAAAAGACATGGAAAAAAAAAAAAAGCTCACCGAGGGAATTTGCATTATATAAAAAAAACACAAACCCCCACACAAAATATGCAGCATTTAATTTTATCGCACTAAACAAGCTATTACACTCGGGCTCAGGAGGACAATGTAAATTATCTGTCTGATTCTCCATATGTGCTAATCATGTATCTCATTATGCACCGGGGTATTAAATTATAAAGACCACCACGTCCACATTCCAGCACAAAGCCATATAAAAACTTAATAATATGCTCACAATAGCCCAATAGCGTGCGTCGTTCACCCTTATGAATATTTAAGTAAACAAATTATCTGCCTGCCTTTGATAGGGATAATTAGTACTCCGGGGCTAATCATTGTACTGACCCCACCTCCAAAAATGGGACAGGCTAGTTGAAGTTTTAGGTGACTGTGAAATCTTAAGTCATTCTCATCAAATTACAAAAATGAATAAATAATGAAAGCAAAAAATAGCACATCTAATTAGCATTTTAACAATTATTAGCATAGAATCGCAATCAAAAATATACAATAATATTTAACACACAATAACAGCACTCAATTCATTTAATTTCCCATCAGCACGTTGTAAACTCCACAAACAGTTCGCTTCAACTAAAATCACCTACTAGGCAAAGTCGCACCACACTGTTCTTCGGCAGGAGAAACACACACTCTCACACACACTTAACGACACGCGCACACACACACGCCGCACAAAACCACATTCATTATCGTCATTGCCATTATCACCAGCAATTAACCCACAGATGAAAGCAGCCCACAAACCAAGCCGGAGCACGCGGCAAGCCTTAAGGAATGACAGCGAGAGCGAAAAGACCCTGATGCATGGATGAAAGTAGGGAAAGCATGGATGGATGGAAGAAAAGGTGGCTTTATTACCTGCAGGTGAGCGGTGTGGGACGGCTGGATGGAGAGGGTGTTTCGCGGAGAGTCGGGCGTCACGGGAAAGAGCGTGCGATTATCAGTGTCATCACTCCAACTGTGTTTATACAGACTCGCATCATAAACAAGCGCCTCTTTGGCCCCGTCCCTCACGCGTCGCTCATGCATACTTAAATCGGCTGTGCACCCATTAAAAAAAAAACGACCTCTATCTCCTGACAATTATTCCTTCATCTCCACTTGTCACCGAGCAATTACGACAGCGTGCAGACAGGGCCCAATAGGAGACGCGGGGCTTTGGGAAGCCAAGCGACCGGCCGGGAACGAGGGGAGGTGATGAAAAAAGTGCCTAAAATGGAAATGTGTCGCCCTGACCTGGAGATTTTCTGCCTTTTGTGAAGCGCTGGAAATACTGGCATCATTAGCATGAAAACTCTCTCCAAAACTATCCTAAAAATGCACCTAATTTTCTTTCTTCTGAGCTTGCTCGTCTAAAAAATGCTCTTCAAAAATGTGTCCCTCTCCCTTCCTTTCTTTCTTTCTTTTAAAAAAAGGAAGTCTTTCGTCTTGCTCACTGAGTTGCTGAGTGAAAGCAGCGAGTGTTTGAGAGTGTGTGTGTGTGTGTGTGTGTGCGTGCGTGAGTGTGTGTGTGTGACCAGCGTCTGAGCGCTCGCTCACAGCCTGTGCGCGGAGCCGGAGACTCGGATCGCGCTCCACCAGCCGCCTCTCGCAGCTCTCATTTGAGCTCGCGGCTCGCGACACACACACACACATACACACACACTTTCTCTCTCTCCTTCTCTTTTTCTCCTGCATTCGGACTCTAACAGAAAGAGGATTTAACACATGCGGCCAGCAACGGAGGAGCGAAATGCAAAGGTATGTGTGCCTGCCTTTTTTTATTCACTCTCACTTGAATGAGATTAGCAAGCATGCAATCTTTTCAGGACAACACAAAACAAACTAGTTTTAGTAGGGTCAAAGTAACCTACCTTTTGAGGAACGACACACAATCCCACTCCCTGAAGGTAAAAGCATTTGAAGATATTCTTAGAAGCCTTGAAGCATTAACTTGCATCAAAAATGAGGAATAGGATGCCACTGGAAGGCAACAGCATCAGAGCAAGAAAAAAAAATAGGAGGGGGGGATAGAGAGAGGTGGGGGGTATGAAGAATGAAAGAAAGAAAGAAAAAAAACTAGCTGACGCTCACTGTCAAAGCCATCATCAGAGAACTATTTACAGCGGTATTTACACGAGCGACGCAGAGCGCCTCTTGCCCGATCACGTCCGAGAAACCCGCGGCATTTTTACGCCTGTAATTAAAACAAATCAAGCAGACCTCTGATTGTTTTGGCACCCGAGGACTAATCGTACACAAAAATCAGCGGTTTGATTGTCAGGGTGGGGAGGTGGAGGGGTGGCACTTTTTTTTCCTGCGTTTCCTTTTTTTCCCTCTCTAGATGGATGGAGGGCTACTTTAACAAGTTGAGTGATAGTATGGTGGAAATAATAAATAAATATGCCTGCTGCTTTCCTTATTAGGTCAAGCTAACCCAAAAAAAGTCCTTACGAGGGGAGTTTTGGAGTGTGGGAGGACAAAAAATAAAAGAATATCTTGCTTGCAAACCACTTTAGACAGCTTTGCAAATTTACCAGATGTTAATCGTGCATATTTACTGACTCTAATTAAACTATTTTCAAATGCATCACACAGCAAATGACTGAACTAATAGTGTTTGTCAACTCTTTCTTTCTCCTCATTCTCTATCCTGCATGCCACAGATGTTTCTCCTAGCTGCTCCCGCAGACAGGAATCCGCTCGCAGAGACGAGATCCACGCTCTCCCCCAGGAGACGAGTACAAAGGCCAGTCTGCACGCGGCAGATGCAAAAACCAAGTCCATCTGCTGTAGGCTTCCCATTGCCACATGGAGATTGAAAAGTGAGGGTCGCTGAGAAGCGTTTGCATAGGAACACCAGTGAGGAACCAGCTGTGGGAGCAGACTTTAAATATAAAAGACTGACGTAAACACTTCTTGAATAGGACTTATATGGATTAAACAATTGCTAGTTAAATCCTCATATCGTAGAGCACCTAAAAAACACCCATCATAGTAAGCAAGAACTTTCATGTTGTTCACCCAAGCCAAGCTTGACAGATTTATTTAGCTGCACTGTAAGCCCACTTGAACTGTGAGCGTGATATAACAGGCACATTATCTAGCTGCTCTACTGGAACATATTTTAACTGTATGATATCATTAGAAAATGCTGAGCTCCAGCCAACACCGTTTCTAGGCCAGACTAGGGCAAACGCTCACTGAGGAAGTGTAAAAGGTTGTACTGGCAGGGCATGGAAGGCCTCCAGGACTCAGCGTCTAATGCGTCATGTTTAGATTTTGGCCCAAACGCTACAGGCGGCGTCGCGCCCTAACCTTCACTTCACAAGACAAACAGGCCACTTTAGCTTTTAACGCTTGTTAGCTGCTCTCAGTTCTGGTTTTATTCCGTCTGTCTCTCACTTAACTCTCTATCTCTCTTTTTTTTCCTCCTCATTTCACAGGGCTTTGGACTGCAAGGTCAATGAGGACAAACAATTCCATCAGCGGCTCTCCAGCACATGCAGAAGAAAGTGTGGGGCGAGGGGGGGATGGACTCATGCGCTGGCAGAGCTGGTGTCTCAGAGCACTGGCATAATTTCCATGGCAACCCCTCTAACTATTAATTTTCAATTAAAGCAGACACAAAACGCCCTGCCCTGAGCTTGAGGAAGGTGTCAAGAGCGCAGAGCGGGAAACTGGGCCTTTCTGGAGCCACTCAGAGCCACTGGGCTCCTTCATAGTGACAAAAATCACACTGTATTTATTTCACCAAATCACCCCAGTGATACACCAAAATCACAACTGAACACAAGCATGCTAAATATCAGCTATATTTGATTTTTTGGGGGGATTATAACCCCTTTCATGTCCCTTGGTGGTTTAGCAGAGGTGTTACCTCCCCCTTGTGTCTGCTTTAAAATCTGACAGGATATTCAACTGTCAATAAAAACTGTTTTGAGGAATTTTAAGTGTGTAAAATGAGGTATAAAAACTCTTGTACTTTACAGAAAGTAGGATACAAAGGTCTGAAATCACTTTTTATTTTTATATTTATTTATTTATTTATTTTCATTAATTTATTTATTCATGTATTTTATTATTTATTAATGTATTTATTTATTTTAATTTATTTATTTATTCATGTATTTATTTATTTATTAATGTATTTATTTATTTATTTTTATTCATTTATTTATTTATTCATGTATTTATTTATTTATTTATTCATGTATTTATTTATGTATTTATTTATTTATTTATTTATTAATGCATTTATTTATTAATGTATGTATTTATTTATTCATGCATTTATTTATTTATTTTTCACATAAATTAAATGATCAGCATTCAATTCTGTTATAAGGTGTGCAAAAAAAAGACACACATGAACTTACTAGTATAATACTTGATAATGCTTAAATCCTGTTTTCAGCATGATTTAAGATGATTCAAGTTAATCATGAAAATCTAATCGTCTTTCCAGTCACGTGATTGGTCCAAATGTGCATAATTAATCAGCGGAAAGAGTGCAGATTTTAAATATTTAAAATTTACTTTGCATTACTTTGTTTTTTTAGTGCTGTCAATTGAGTAATTGTTAGTATAAACGTTTATTATGCAGATATAAACATACATAGATTATAGATGATACTTTTCTCTAAATAAAAACATGCATGCATTTATTCATTTACACATAATACAAACACCTAGCAAGCTCAAACATACTTATTTTATATCAAACTTTTATTTTGCATGCAATTAATCCATTGACAGCACTAATTCATATTATTTTCAGTGGTTTCCAATCCGTTTTCAATGTGAACTCTTTCAATGTGACTTTCATATCAGCCACCCTGCTCTCTAGACATTGGCAGCATCCCTTGAAAAAAAAGCTGCGACCGGTCGACCACCACTAAAGACTGAGCTAACAGCAGATTAAGCTGAGCCAGTGTGTGCACTCGCTGTGTGTTTCAGGCCGCCAGCATTAAAGCTGTTCTCTGGCTGGAGAGTTAGATCCACTTGAGCTCATCTCCGCCTCCGATCCATTGGGCTGATGGCTGAGCCTGTACAAATGCTCTCCGCGCTTGTAAACAGTCCTAATAAACTCTCAGCCACGGCTCGGCCTCCATCCTCAATGTACACTTATTTGCACATGTATGGGCTGGAAACAAAAGTGACTCAAATGCTGCAGATCTGAGCGTCTCTTAGAGCTTAATGACAGTCACAGCCTACATTAAGAGATATGAATCCCTGACTGCTGTTTATCTAATTTAAGATTGTTGTGTATGTCAATAGGCAACTGCTTGGTTGACTAACAGGAAATTTAGTTCCCACTTGTGTCAAAATTGACAGTGTTACTCTTACTACATTACATCACCACAATGATCAGGTCTAATAATAATAAAAACGATAATGATAAAAAAAAAATAATAATAAAATAAATAAATAAATAGTTATTTAATTTTACATCATTAATAATAATAATAATAATAATAATAATAATAATAATGTTATTTAACTTTACAACAGGGAAATTATTATTATTATTATTATTATTATTATTATTATTATTATTATTATTATTATTATTATTATCATCATCACGGATAATAATAATAATGTTATTTAATTGTACAATTGCTAAATTATTATTATTATTATTATTATTATTATTATTATTATTATTATTATTATTATTAATGTCATTTAATTTTACAAATCATGATCACTGATGATAATAATAATAATAATAATAATAATAATAATAATAATAATAATAATAATAATAATAATAATGATGATGATGATGTTATTTAACTTTACAACAGCTAAATTATTATTATTATTACTATTAATGGTATTTAATTTTACAAAGGCAAAATTTTTTTTATTTTTACTAGCAGTAGTAGTATCGTCATCATCATTGATAATAATAATAATAATAATAATAATAATAATAATAATAATAAAAATAATAATAATGATGTTATTTAACTTTACATTATCATTATTATTAAATTATTATTATTATTATTATTAATATTGTTGTTGTTATCTAATTTTCCAAAAAGGCTAAATTATTATTATTAATATTACTATTATTATTAGTAGTAGTAGTATTATCATCATCATCATTATCATCATCGATAATAATAATAATAATAATGATGAAAATAATGATAATAATGTTATTTAACAATGGCTAAATTATTATTATTTTTTACATTTTTTAATAATATTACAATAACAAATTTAAAATAAAATATGTATGATTTCCGACTGCATTGCAGAATATTACTGCACCTCATTTTCTACCGCTAACCATATATCCATTCATTCATTTTCTTTTCGGGTAAGTGCCTTTATTAATCCGGGGTTGCCACAGCGGAATGAACCGGCAACTTATCCAGCACATGTTTTACACAGCGGATCCCCTACCAGCTGCAACCCATCTCTGGGAAACATCCATACACACTCATTCACTACGGACAATTTGGCCTACCCAATTCACCTGTACCGCATGTCTTTGGACTGTGGGGGAAACAGGAGCACCTGGAGGAAACCCACACGAATGCAGGGAGAACATGCAAACTCCACACAAAAACGCCAACTGACCCAGCCGAGGCTCGAACCAGCAACCTTCTTGCTGTGAGGCGACAGCACTACCTACTGTGCCACTGCGTTGCCCGCTAACCATATTTTAATTATTTAAATAATTATAAATATACATGCGCATTATAAAGTAATTTTATTACATTTATTTAAAAAAACTATATAAAATTATCTTCTATTATTAAATATATTATTTTACATTCAATATCATACTTTAAGTATATCAAATATAGGCAAAAACACCCACTGACCATTCAAAATGAATTATCTGTTCTCCAATTTATTATACATTTATTTATTCATCTTGTTTGTTTTGCTCCAGACTATTGCATCAAAATAAATCAATTATCTGTCCTTCATTTTTTTTAAAGCTCTAAATCATTGCGTGATGACCAATTTATGTTTATTAATTATTGTTAATGGAGTTATTGTTATTTTTAACTCCAGATCATTGCATTTCACCATTTCGCAAGTTTAAAACAGCATCAGTGTGATTACCACAGCTTGATCTATCTATACTCTATTTTCTGTCTGAGTTTTTAAAAACAAACAAGACCAAAAACAGAGATTAATGGCCAACTCATAAGACCGGCCTCTCTTCATCTTAATGATGTTCTTCATCGTCGATCGATATGACCTGAAATGGACCATTAGAGCACAATGATTATATAACAGGCAGCTAAACATTATAATATACTGTACTTAAGCGGCACAGTTACCATGCCAACCTGCCTTTGCCTTGCATGGCGAAACCTTAATGAAGTCCTATTAAGTAGCCTATAATGATAGCGTCCAAACGGATTTGCATATATACTTCAGTGGGAGAGGGAGGAGGACGAAGCAAAAAGCTCAACAATCGCAAGATAAGATGCACGTTTAATCCGAAGCATATCTGTGAAAATAACAACCCCGAGCCTCAAAGACGTAATAACATCAAAATCTGAGCCGGTAAATAAGCGGCGTTTGGTGGCACCTCCATTAAAAAGCTCATTAAGCTCAAGGGGCTCAGGATTCTTGATGTGACTTTCATTTACGACCCTGACTGGACATCCCAAAAACATGTTTAATTACATCTCATTGACTTGCATTACAAATATTGTGTATTTATTGTACTATTTATTTATTTAAAATGATATAAATATGTATTTAGGTAATATATAGGAAACATTCTCTAATTACTCATCCTAAAAAATACAGTATACATGTACATTTTATATATTTACCTCTTTGTTTCAAGTCTAGTCAAGTCAAGTCAACTTTATTGTCATTCCGCTACATGTGTGGACATACAGAGGAATGAAATGCCATCTCACAGGACAACAGTGCTATATAAATTATTCATAAATACTAACACAACACTGGACATAAAAGCTATTAAAAAAGAACTATGGATAATTAACATACTATAAAATACTTAACTATACACGTAAGACAGACTATACAAGTACTTTTACATGAGCACGAAAAATGTTATGCTGGATATTGTGCAAGAGAGGTATTAAAGGTGAATATTGTGCAAAAGAAGTAAGGTTCAATGTTGTTTGTTTTGCTGATTATTGCATCAAAAATTAAATATTAATTGTTCATCAAATGTAATTTTTTTTAGCTCAAGTTCATTGCGTCCTACAATTTCCAAAGGCAAGAAAGTTCTGATTAAATAATATTAACAATAAAATAAAATACCATGGTTTTATCTCTCTTTACTCTATTGGTTATATAAGTTTAAAGACACACTAAAAAATTAAAAAGCTTATTAAGATTTAATTTATAAATATTTAACATAATAATATGTAAAAAAATATATATATTTATTTATTTGCTTGTTTGGCATCAAAATAAATGGAATTGTCTGTCTTTTAAAATATAATAATTTTTTAAGAACTTAAGTTTATTGGATCTTATATTATTACAGAATGCAAGAATATTTGGATTATCGAAAAAAAAAAAATTAATAAATAAATATATATATGCTAATGATTATTGCACCATAATAATTATGTCTTTTAAATTCTTTTTTTTTTTTTTAGCTCAAGTTCATTGCATCTTATATAATTTTGGAGGGCAAGAATATCTGGATTATCAAAAATAAAATAAAATAAAATAAAATAAAATAAAATAAAATAAAATAAAATAAAATAAAATAAAATAAAATAAAATAAAATAAAATAAAATAAAATAAAATAAAATAAAATAAAATAAAATGTTTTACTCATGATTATTGCACCATAATAAATTGAATTATTTGTGTTTTAAATTCTTTTTTAGCTCAAGTTTATTGCATCTTATACCATTTTGGAAGGCAAGAATATCTAGATTATCAAAAATAAAATAAGATAAAATAACTTTGTTTTGCTCATGATTGTTGCACCAAAATAAATTGAAGTATCTGTCTTTTATAGCTCAAGTTCATTGTATCTTATACCATTTCAGCAAGCAAGAATATCTGGATTATCCTAAATAAAATAAAATAAAATAAAATAAAATAAAATAAAATAAAATAAAATAAAAATAAAATAAAATAAAATAAATAAAATAAAATGTTTTACTTATGTTATTGCACATATAAATTGAACTATTTGTCTTTTAAATTCTTTTTTTAGCTCAAGTTCATTGCATATTTTACCATTTCAGAAGGCAAGGAACATCTGGTTAAAATAAAATAAAATAAAATAAATATGTTTTGCTCATGATTATTGCATCAAATGACATAATTATCTGCCTTATCTGACCAAATGTATATTCTTTTCTGCTCAAGATCATTGTATCTTTTATTTTTCATCTTATCCCATTTCAGAAGGCAAGAATATCTGAATAAATAAAATACTCATGATCATTGCATCAAAATATTGCAACACATTGACCAAATCTGTAATTTTTTAGCTCAAAATCATTGCATATTTTCATTTTCACAAGCTCCGATTACTATTGCTTTTCTCTATCCATATAAAAAATACTAAAAACCTCATTAAGCTCAGAGGCCTAAAGCGAGACCAGGGGTTCAGGATTCCATGTGACTTTCATTTGCTTCCCTGGCCAGACGCCCGACAGGACATCCCAAAAACAGTGTTTGCTGGACTCAATATCAACAGGCGGCCTCAGGAAAAATGGGCCCTGCCTTTAGTTCCTATTGAAAACAAACCAACCCGGCGCTCATCAGCCATTGCGCCCATTCTCCGTTTAATGATACCTGCTCCACTCTAGCATCTGTAGGAGGATTGAAGTATACATTTCAGCGGAGAAATAAAAAGAGATCGAAATGACAGAAGTCAGACAGTTCAAGCTGACCGGCCACTTCAAACAGAAAGCCCCGCAGAACGAGACAGACACTCCAGGTTAAATTGGCTCTTCTGCGTCTACCCTTAAAATGCGGGCCTCCTTCAAAAGCGCATTTGAATAGATGAGTTGATGAAATCAAAGACTTGACTGTGTGGGTAAATTTATACAAGCAAGTGCGGCTCACAGCAGTTTACCTGTTTATGCGGAGGACTGGCGGCAGATGAAAGCAAAACTGAATGGCAGTCGACTTCCTCTGCCGCTCCGCAGATATTATCATACTGTAAAAGGCTATAATTTGTATTAGCCTGGCATTGTTGGAGGAACGCAGGTAAATGGGTGGTTTGATGGCGCTCAGCGCTGACAAACTCTGTAATGTGATTGAAAGGCGACACGAGGATGACCACTCGACGCCTTTGTCAACATGACGAACACAAAATATACAGCTTTAAAGGAGGAGTGTGTTTAGGGTTTTATAGAGGTTTTTAAACAACTTGAAAGATAAATAGAGTAATTTAAAAAGTAAAAAGGTATTGATGTGAGTTGTTTAGTAGTAAGGTGTTAGAAAATGTAAATAAAAATGGACTATGGTTAAAAGAAAATATTTATAAATGCAACAATGTTTGTCAGTAAGACAAACACAAAATATATAGCTTTAAAGGAGGAGTGTGTTTAGGGTTTTATTGAGGTCTTTAAAACAACTCAAATATAAGTGAAGTCTTTTTTTTTTTGATGGAAGCTTAATATGGTTTATCGATATTACAAAACAATGCATTGATGTTTGTAAGTGTTTGGGGTCCAGATAAAACAGGTGTTAAAAAATGTGAATTAAAGATGATAGTGTTAAAAGAAAATATTTATTAATGCAACATGTTTGTCAACAGATAAAAGCAAAACTATAGAGCTTAAAACAGTGTATATTTTATTTTTACAGTATTTTACACAACAAGATACAAGGACAGTTTTGATGCAATATAAGGAAAATGTAGGGTTTTTATTTATTTATTTATTTGATGGTAGCCTACTAGGCTTTATTAATATGACAACAAAAAAAGTCATTTAGAATCCAGATTTATTGGTGATAAAAATGTCAAATAAAAGATAAAGATTTTTTTTAATAAACTTAATGCAACATATTTTATAACATAACAGTTACATCTTTATGCTTTTAGACTCTTCTTTTTTTTCCCACAAATTTAACACTGAATGTTTATCAATGACATAAATAAATGAAGAAAACTTACATATTCGCTTTTTTAGACTCAAAGCAACTCAAACGTAAACAATATGAAAGGTAATAAACATTGATGATTGTAGCAAAAACCTTTTGGTATAAATTGTATGTGATTGTCAACAAGACAAAAGAAACAAAACACTTTTTAAAGCAGTGAAAGCTGTTCACTACGTGAAGTTTATTTATAAACTAATTTCGAGAGGATCATGAGCTTATGATTGAACACAGCTGGTCATTCATTACCCAATTTATGATTCACCAATCAGACGATTCCTAAGTCACTATAATACCCTAAGTTCCATATCACAGCCAACTTCGTTTTGAAGAATCCCCCCCTTCCACCCCTACTCCTTCTCCTTTGATGGGTGGCACGGTGGCCCAGAGGTTAGCACTGTTGCCTCACAGAAAGAACGTCACTGGTTCTAGTCCTTACCAAGCCAGCCAACATTTCTGTGTGGAGTTTACATGTGTTCAATGTGGGTTTCCCTCGGTTTTCTCCCACCGCCCAAAACTTGCAACTTAAGTTAATTGACTAATCTAAATCTGCACCATAGACATGCACCTAGTAAGTTGTTATCTCTTAGGAGCAATCACTATCTGTTCATTAGCTACTAGGCAGGGGAGTTTCAAGGTCTACCTGAGCTCAAACTCCCCTCTCGCATTGCAACAAAAGGGAGCCATGGGCTTGAGTATCTTATGAGCTCAGGGCTCTCTCCCGGGACAGCTTGCCAACCACGCTTTATAATCAATCATCAGCTAAGTGTGAACTCTTAAAAATTAGTTAATAAAAAAACAAGACGGAAAAATATTGAGAAATGTAAGGAAATATGTTTTTTAAGGAGGGGGTGATGAATAAGACCATGATTTGTCAACAAATTTAGTTTTGAATGATTCAATTCAAAGAAAGAGACTGATGATTAAGGAATTCATTAAAAATAAAGTAGTTTTTGTGATATTGTATATTTAATTCAACATGTTTTCAAAAGACAAACAACAATCACAAAAAATATTTTTTGTTTGCTTAAAAAGCATAACACTGTCTAATTCTGTTTAAGATAGTAGATGTTTGTTACTGGTGTACCTAAAGTTTACAAAGTTTCTAAGAAAGATTCTATGAAAAGTTTTAAGAACTATTTTTTCTTGAAGAACCATTCATGTTTGCTGCTTGTTCAAAATACTTAAAATAAACTGAAACAACACACTCAAAAATGTTTGCTTCTTGTTCAAACGAATTATTTATAATGAGCTGAATCAACAATTCTTGAGGGTTTATGGAATAACTTAATTAGGGTATGGTCAATCAACTTAAATTTGTAAAACAATTTAGTTAACTTAATCAATTTGTGTTGGGACACATGAAGGGATTATCGTGGAACCATGCATTTTTACAGTGCAATTCTTGAGGATGTTTTTGGCACAGCTTAATGTGTTTATGTTCAATCCACTTAAAATTGTAAAAGTCATTAGCTATGTTTCATCCAAAATGCGAATTAACTTTATGCGCAAAAACTGGATTATTGCATAAAAGACGTGTGAATAAAGCTGCGTTTCCATCCAACGAGTCAAAGCGAACAAAATCGTCACTTCCTGATTAACTGGCGCAAAATATCAAACAGTAAAAACTTAATTGCTGCAGTCGACGAAGCTGCGTCACTCTTTTCTTCATTTAATAAATGACTTGCACCTCAGAAGGCAATCCTGACACGCAGTGAACGCGTGGTGGCGTTTTGAAGGCTGAGTTGCAGAGCACAGACGCTCTTGATTTGAAGGTCATTAATAATATAATAACACTAATACTTAAACGGTAAGGCGTTCAGAATGATCAAAACAACATTTCAGATGTTTCTTGCACTGAGCTCAGCCTGCTGGTTTGTCCATTTCACACAAATTTTTATCATCACATGATCTCTTATAACGAAATCACATGACCTTTTTTTTAATGCGCATACTGGAATTGTGTGGTAAAAGTCTTTCCATCGTAGTTTAAGCGCATATTTTCTTATCGCATAAAAGTTTATCCTACCCAGTTATGCGCATACAGTATGTTTTTTTATGCACATTTTCAAAATGTATGCACATCTTGGCGTTTCCATCAAACCGTTTTTTTTTATGCGCACATCCAAAATGCGCATAAAAATAGGTGGATGGAAACATAGCTATTAAGTTAACTTGATCGATTTGCATTGGGACGGCATTAAGGAATCGTTGTGGAAGCCTGCATTTTTTACAGTGAAGAACTTATGTGTGATGGTATGTTCTTTGGATATAAAGGGTTTTTCTGATCCCATTAAAGAACTTTTATATTTAGGAGTAAAGGGTTTGTTGAATCACCAACCCCAAGTAGAACAACAGTAACATATTTTTGGAAGATTTATATGATCATAATTCTGGGCTTAGTTTGTTATATGTGCAGCTTAACATGTAAAGATTTACACAAAACACTCCAAATATTTTAAATATTTTCTTAACATTTCTTTCTCAATAATCACAAACGCGAGAACAACAGAAACCAGAGGAAAAATAAAGTGATAAAAAGCAGCAGGAAAATTGGACGCATCTAGTTATTCTCACATTACACCAAACCCAAAAACTACACAAGCCACATCCAATCCAGAGGTCTGATCTATTCAATCAGACAGCAATTACTCCAAAAAAGGAGAGAGAATTAATTCAGGAAAATGGCATCCCACCAAAGAATAATAAACTCATTATAAGGAAATTTCTAACTAAACCGTTCTCCATTGCCGCAGCTAATTTAAACCTAATTTTTTACTAGCCACCTAATTCAGTAGGGGGGGGGGGCAGAGGAATTACATCTGGAGGTAATTCACTGTATGGAGGCCAGCCAAATAAAAATATATATATGAGAGAAAGAGGGGAAGGGTTTCTGCTGTCTGAAAAGCTGCTGAATGTTTTCATAGTGCTGTCATCATGCAGGTTACAGAGGTGTTACTTGCAGGAGAATCCAGCACAGACACTGAAATCACCCCCAAAAAGCGACGCAATCAGGGATGATCAGGCTCTGGAGAGATGTCAGCCCTGTTTGGACTAGACGATATTTTACAACATCTCACGCTGGATCACACGGCTGAACACTCTGTGTCAACACGTGACATAATCTGAAGTTGTTTGGGTGCATCAGACAGCCTGAGAACGCAAGAACAAGAGCAATTCCCAACCGCAGTCCTGAGATAAATGGGCGTTTCTGCAACTTTGAGCGGGTTATGGCCAAAGGTTGATCTGTATTAAAACCAATGGATTTTTTTATGATGGTCGCATTAAAACTGTCTTGGAAACTTTTTTTGATGGTCTTATATGTATCAGGCATATTTTATAGTTTCAGCCTTGTCCTAAAGTCTTTAAGTCTTAATCTAAAACTATGGAAATCTATAAAACACACACATACATACTACAGTGCTCGGAATAACTGAGTACACACCCCATTTTGAAAATGAATATTTTTTATCCTTTTTTCAGTGTATTTTGGTGCATTTAAACAAAACAGATTTATTAAACAGATTTATTTATTAAAATAATATTTTAGTCACCAAACAAATTTAGAACTGAAAGCTAATATAATTAAATTCAAGCAAAATATTGCAAAAAAATTCAACCTACAAAATTTCAACTAAATTTTTCCTTTTTTTATTTTTATTTTTCCTTGATTTTTCCTCCTTTTTAAATTTGTATTTAATATTTTTCTATAACATATACATCTGGGTGTACTAGTTTTTGGACCATTATCTTAAGTTATTTTGTTAGATGAGCTCCAGATTTGGCTTCTGACCAATCCAATGTACTGTATATGCACAAATATAATATTGTATAGCTTCCTATTAAAAATATAAATTTAAAAGAGAGATTTGTGAGGGGTGAACTTATATATGCTGAGCACTGTTTATGTACATACATACATAGATGCCACTGAGTATTTTTTTCAGCTTTTTATTTAACATTTATTATTTATTTTAGGAAATGTAAAGATTTATTTATATGCTATATTTATATACTACATAGTAGTTATATATTAACTACTATATATAGACACACACACACACATATTGAAGTGATGATCAACAGAGCAAAGAAATTTGTCTTCTTTGTTCTGGATAAAGGCTTGTTTCTTTAGTTTGGCTGGAATAAATGCAGGTTTTTACATAAAAAAAAAGAAAGGTTAATATGATTAGCCCTGGGTGGCATGGTGGCTCAGTGGTTAGCACTGTCGCCTCACAGCAAGAAGGTCGCTGGTTTAAGTGCCGGCTGGACCAGTTGCATTTCACTGTGGAGTTTCCTCCAGGTGCTCTGGTTTCCCCCACAATCCAAAGACATGTGCTATAGGTGAATTGAAATGAACTAAATTGGCAGTAGTGTATCAGGCCCGGGGGGTTAGGTGATCGAAAGGCCCACCCTCCTTCTGACAAAGTCCACCAATTTGGCTCCTACATGAGCTCATTTGTCCCATTTTGACAGTAATGCCATCATAAGATGTGAAAATAACCAATAGAAGAAGGCTTTAAGATGAATAACTAATAAAATAACCAATAAAAGAAGACTTTTATATTTAAATGGACCATTCTGACTGAGGAAATGAGCTGGCCAGTTTGTTATTTGCTTATAGGCTACAGTTTTTTTATTTAAAACAAGTTTAAGAGATTGCCAATTTTGTTTGTTTGTTTGTTTGTTTTATGATGGATGATAATAAATTAGCATTTACAAAATAAGTATTTTTTCATATTTCTAAAATTCTAATATCATTACATTAAATATAAAACTGTAATAACTTACAGTTTAAATGCACATTTCTAAATAAACAAACTTCTGTAAAACAAAAAAAATTGTATGATAAGCACTTTGACAAAAATGTAGGAAGTATTTGCAAGCTAATCCAGCACAAATTAGTGCTTAAAATGTCACTAACAGTATTTGAACCTCATAATTTGAGGCTAAATAACTGCAAAAAGGTTCACTTTTGAGAAAATAGAACCACCTCTTTTAATAGGCGGGCTACGAGTGTGAATGTGAGTGTATGGGTGTTTCCCAGTACTGGGTTGCAGCTGGAAGGGCATCCACTGCGTAAAACACATGCCGGAATAGTTGGTTTATTCCGCTGTGGCGACCCCTGATATACAAGGCACTAAGCCAAGGGAAAATGAATGAATATACGAATGATTAGCCCAATAAGAGGTATTTTTTTCGATTGGCTACAGGACAAACCAGTTGTCCAATGATTAGCCTAATCAACTAAACTTGTCTAGGTTTACCCAATCAACATATTTATATACACTTTAAGCTGAATACTATTATCTTGCAAAATAAATAGTAAAACTCTAATCACAGTCATAATGGTTAAGACAAAATCAGTTATTAGATATGTGTTATGAACAATGGTGTTTAGAAATGTGTTGAAAAAAATCTTAAGTTAAACAGCACTAGAGAAATATTTAAGTTGACCAAAATTAACCTTAGCTAGAGGTTTTTTTAAACTGAAAAATGTGTTTAAAATGCAATTTTAACTACCAAATGCTAGTAAAAGGTGACATTTGTTGCTTCAGAAAGATTGCTACCAATTGAGCGCAGACGAAGCTGAAGAAATACCCAAATAGTGAGCATTAAAATCCTGTGAACAAGCAGACAGTCTCCTTGAATAGTCCAAGACCTTGACAAAGACTGGAAGTGAAAGACTAAGAGTCGATGGCCTCGTCTGTAGGCACACGTCGGATCTGCTCTGCTCCGGGCAGGAGAAAATGAAAAGTTTGGACTGCAATAATCTACGGACGGAAAAAAAAGTGACTAAAAGAAGACATTTACATTCGACACAGCCCCCCTGCCTCAATCCCAACTACCCCCGTGTCCTCTTGAACAGAAAATGTGTTTTCCAAATGAAAATAAACTGAGGCCGGGCCAGTTTGAGGCAGTTAAATTCAGGAATATGAGATCAAATAAAGACTCCTGTGGCGGCTGAAAAGAGAAATGAAATCGCTTCTGAGGAGAGATGTACCGGGTAATAAAATCACTCCTTTATATCTTCCTAAACGGCACATGTTCCCGTGGAGTGGTTAAGCTTTGGCGCGGCCGGTCAAAGACAGTATGCAAGTGGCAATTTTACTTGCTTAAGATCTCCCTACCGATATCCTTCTTAAGTCTTGCGCTCTGCAATTTGCCAGAAATGGCCGACTCTTTTTAGCGGCGAGTTGGAGCGAAAACTTTTGGGCCGGAATTGCTTTAACAACATGCAGCGAGCGCCAACTTCATATTCCATTAGGCGAACATAAGCGGAGGTCGTAATCAGGTGCCGTTTCCATTATGGCGAGAATGGAGGATGAATGCTCGCTCTTGATTGGACGCAGTCAATAGTGCGGAGCGCAAACAAAAAAACATCCGCTTCCCTCAGAATCACTTCAATTCATCGGCAGGCGGAATTACGGTGCATTACCAAAAACATGTAATTGATTTGCCTTTGAAAAGGTAGCCACAATAACTTTCAGGCCACGTTTTAGATGGCTCTATTGAAGGGCATTAGCGAACGGAGGAATACATTATAATTTATAATACAGTGGTTATTAAAGTCCCAATAAAAAGGGTTTAGAGAGTGGAATGATTCACTTATCGGTTTGCTTGCATGGTACTTAAAAGCAGTCCTCTTCTATCATTTCAGCTGCAAAAAAAAAAACGATGACATTGAAAACAGCGGCACGCGTACAAATTTCCCCCCCAATGCAAATGGTTTCCATTAATTCCTGGAATGGAACAAAAATTGTAATTGTTTATGCAAAAGGAAGGAAGGGGGGGAAAAATTAATTAAATAACAAAATAAGAGTTCAAAATGGAAGCATTTGCTATGAAACACGCACCAGTCTGCATTTGATTCTCAATTACGGGTCAATCAAAACAGTCAAACAAACTTATTAAACGGCAGCTTCTATTCAGAGTACAAATTGCTCTGTACCGTAAAAAGCTTAGACAATTTGTACCAGAAGCCAAAGCACAGGAGAAAAAAAGGGCTTTTCAAGCCACAATAAGTGTTTTCAAATAAACCCAATTAAATGCTCCCAGAGAATGAGAAGTCAAGCATTAAAAATATATATACGGTATATGCAGATGTACAGACAGATATAAGAGCACATATAGTTTGAGAGCTCCGTATTTTAGTGTTTTTAAATGTGTCTTTTGATATACTTATTAACGTGTCTACTTTAATTTTTAACATTTGTGAAAAGTTAAACGAGATTTCATCATTGTATATTTATTTAGAAATAGAAGAAAACAGGGGTAAGTGGTAAGTACACTGAAAAAAATGTTGCAAACAATTTATACGGGTTGAATTTAACAAAACAAACAAATAAATTTTAGTAATGTTCAACTTAATTTGTTTAAATTCAGCCCTAATAAATTGTTTATAACCACTTGACAAATTTAGTAAATCCAAGAAATCATCTTTGAATCATTTTTTTCAGTGTAATATTAATACTTTACATTGCATATAATGAATAAAAGCTTCTTGTTGGCAAATGGGTAAGACAAAGGGGTTAAAAAAGATAAAAGTATTAAGTTTTCAAGTCATTTTGGGACTGCTCTGTGATTTTAAAGTCATCAAATGATTCTAAATATCTTTGGACAGGATTTTTGGTCATATAAATACTGAATGATAGTAAATATGCACGATAGTCATAATAAATCTACATAAAACATAATATTCAAAGTAGAAAATTATCGCAATTCAATAAAGCTTTCTCTTTAAATCAAATTCTATTTTCGCAAGCAATTATAGTGTTTAGACGTGTTGCTACTGTGTTTTCTTCCCTCTGCAAACAGTGTCATCAGAGTGATAATGAACTGATTAATTAACTAATAACTCAACCCACACAAACACATCTAAATAATCAAACTCGGAAAGCCTCAGAAGAAACTGCAAACGTTACAACCACGACCCTTTGGAAATTCACAAACCCGAACCAAAGCCCACAGCAAACTTCCAACTTTTTTTTCCCTTCTCATTAGGAGCTCGACACGTACAAGACTCTTGCCTTTTACTGGAAGGAGAAAAGAAAAAAAATGGAAGGATGTTCTGACAGTTTTAAAGTGCCCAACAGCTGCCGTCGGGTCATCCAAATGCACATCCACCTCCCCAAACAAACTCAGACACGACTTCAAATACATAGCTGGACTGTGAGCTAATCTCTCCATTGTTCAAGTTTGGGCCTCCATCTCCCCTATACCCTTTAGACTAACAACAATCCCTCAGTGCCAGCTTGCTAACTGTGAAATACTAATAAATATTTCTGAAAATCGCAGAAACATGCGTGATGTGAATTTTTCAATTGCATGACAAAAGAAACCTGGAAGATACAGGCGCTAAACATGGGTCTTTTGTTTAGGCCGAACCAATTCAGACCCTAAGCCCCCCTGAAGGACTTTTAATATGTACAGAAGCAATATTTGTGTATCGAATGCAACACAGTCGATTAAAAACTGATTTAAATGATTCCTCCTGACAAATGATGCATTGTGGTGAATGTTTGCCATTGATGTACAGTATGCACATATTTACACTGCTATAACATTGGTGAGGCATTGAAATAGTCTGATGACTCATCCTGCACTGTTGTTTTTTTCCTCCAATCAAATACTCTATGCAACAATAATGCTCCTCCCCTATTACTAACTCTACTCTATTGGTTAAAATAATTTAAACAAAAACACAATATTAATGCCCCTCCCCCATTCTAAGTTTTAGTTTCAAATTTTATTAATCCCCTTGGGGCAAATCCTTCTGACATGGTGGTGCTTCACATATAACAAAAATGACACACTTAACACAATAAACACCAACACTTAACATCAAGTACACTAACAAACAAACTGGGGAAAAAAAGAAACAAAAAAAAAGTAAATATTAAATAATAATAACTAATAATAATAATCCGGGCGACGCAGTGGAGCAGTAGGTAGTGCTGTCACCTCACAGCATGAAGGTCACTGGTTCGAGCCTCGGCTGGGTCAGTTGGCGTTTATGTGTAGAGTTTGCATGTTTTCCCTGTGTTCGCGTGGGTTTCCTCTAGGTGCTCCGGTTTCCCCCACAGTCCAAAGACATGCGGTACAGGTGAATTGGGTAAGCTAAATTGTCCGTAGTGAATGAATGTGTGTGGATGTTTCCCAGTGATGGGTTGCAGCTGGAAGGGCATCCGCTGCGTAAAAACGTGCTGGATAAGTTGGCGGTTCATTCCGCTGTGGTGACCCCGGATTAATAAAGGCGAAAAGAAAATGAATGAATGAATAATGATCCATCGATTCACTACATTTATTAGATAGCTGAATTGCTTCAGGCACAAAAGTAAATTTATAACGATTTGTGGAACATCTTATTGTCCTTAGACGTAGCCCAAGGGGCATCCACTCTATTGGTTTAAATAATGTAAACAAAAACATACAACGATAATGCCACTCCCCATTAAAAACTCTACTCTATTGGTTTACAAAATGTTATCAAAAATATACAATAATAATGCCCCTCCCCCATTATTAACTTTATTGGTTTAAATAATGTAAACAAAAACATACAACAATAATGCCCCTCCCCCATTAACTCTACTCTATTGGCTTAAATAATGTAAACAAAAATATACAATATTAATGTCCCTCCCCCATTATTAACTCTATTGGTTTAAATAACGTAAATAAAAACATACAATAATAATGCCCCTCCCCCATTATAAACTCTACTCTATCGGCTTAAAAAATGTAAAGAAATATATATTATATTAATGCCCCTCCCCCATTATTATTAACTCTACTTGGTTCTATTGGTTCAAATAACGTAAAGAAAAATATACAATAACAATGTCCCTCCCCCATTATTAACTCTACTCTATTGGTTTAAAACATTTAAAGAAATGTATACAATAATAATGCCCCTCCCCCATTATAAACTCTACTCTATTGGTTTAAAACATTTAAAGAAATGTATACAATAATAATGCCCCTCCCCCATTATAAACTCTACTCTATTGGCTTAAAAAATGTAAAGAAATATATTAGTATTAATGCCCCTCCCCCATTATTATTAACTCTACTCTATTGGTTCAAATAACGTAAAGAAAAATATACAATAACAATGTCCCTCCCCTATTAATAACTCTATTGGTTTAAATAAAGTAAAAAAAAATTATGCAATATTATGCCCTTCTCCCATTATTATTAACTCTACTCTATTGGTTTAAACAATGTAAACAAAAATATATAAGCAAAAATACTAACAAAATTATGAATAAAGCCATAGTTCGCCCCTCAAAAAATAATTCTGTCATCATTTACTGACGCTTCACTTTTTCAAATCATGGATTTTTTCTTTGCCTGCTGAACACAAAAGAAGATATTTTGAAAAATGCTGACACCCATTGACTTCCATAGTAATTTTGTTCCTACTATGAATGTCGATTGGTGCCAGCAACCAGCATTCTCCAAAATATTCTTCTTTGTGTTTAAAAGAAGAAAGAAATTTGTAAAATTTTAATACATTACTATAAAATTGTCAACTGCATTATGAAAAAGAGGCTGGCGTTTAAAGTCACGTGACAGGTTGTCATGAGACTCAACGAGAAAGCTTGCATTAGCAGGTAACTTTTATTTTATATAGGTCTCCAGCAGTTCCGGTTTAACGCATGCACACACACTGCCATCAAATGCACGACGCAAAATTTACACATGCGATTATAAATGCAAGGTTCCTGCAGCAGGGACTTGAACTTTTCACACCTTTCAAAGCCACAGAATTGGCTGCGTTCAGCCTCTCTGCAGCTGCTGCGCTGCACTAATGCAAGACGGTGTCATATGAAAACTATTCCTCTACCCAAACCACAGAGCTGGTCATTAATGAAACACAGCCTGCACAGTGAGGTCATGAAAAGTCTACATTTCAGCAGCCACATATACAGGAGGGGAAAAAAAGAAGAATAATTCCCAAAGAATAGAGTAACAGGAACCAAAAAAAAAAAAAAAATCTGATTCCAATCCCAAGGACAGGGAAAAATAAATAAATGGCAAGAAACGGTGGCCTCTCACATTTTCCCCCCGCGCTTTGCAAACAACCGTCAACTGCTGCTCAGAAACAGCGCTGGCTTCACAATGAGAGCAGACTAAACAATCCGATCCCAGCCAAGGCAAACGCTCTGCAACTCTGCACACAGTCGCATTTCAGGATGTCTCGGCTTAATTGCCAACTATCAAATCTCACAATGGAATCTGTCCATTTGGCAGGAACCCCGTCGGCGGACCTGATAAAATGTTGTTTAAAAAGTGTCAGCTTCGTCCCGCAATGAGAAGAAAATCATTTTGACGGGATTCAAGTTTCGGTTGGGTGTTTTTTCCCTCTCTCTCTTCACTTGTGAAAAAGGGCTGAACCATCTCAGCATAGTTACATTTGCAAACTCATAATGCAGAGCTTGAACTGAAGACACCTTGAAATCAAGTTTTATTGCTTAAAGTGTGTCAGCTTTGAGGTCATCCACATCAAAACAAACTGCCCAGCAAATTTATCAGTGTTAAATTCCCAGTGTCAAAGCATTTCAGAGTAAAGTGCTGACAATGTAGAGTTACATTTTGATCAATTAACATAATCAGAGTTTGAGGCTCATTTGATCCAGTGTAAAATCAAGAAGTTACAGGTAAAAGTTGGGTGTTTTTTATCTCTTCAGTTGAGGAAAAGGGCTGAACCAACTCAGCATAGTTAGATTTGCAAACTCATAATGCTGAGATTTGACTGAAGAAACCTTAAAATCTAATTTTATTATTCACATCAAAACAAACAGCACAACAAATGCATCAGTGTTAAAATCTCGGTGTCAAATAATTTCAGATTAAAGTGTTAATTCATTCATTTTCTTTTCGGCTTACTCCATTTATGAACCTGGGGTCGCCACAGCAGAATGAACCGCCAACTTATCCAGCATATGTTTACGCAGGGGATGCCCTTCCAGCTGCAACCCATCACTGGGAAACACCCATGCACTCTCATACACACATACACTACGGACAATTTTTGCTTACCCTATTCACCTATACCGCATGTCTTTGGACTGTGGGGGAAACCGGAGCACCCGGAGAAAACCCACGCAAACGCAGGGAGAACATGCAAACTCCACACAGAAATGCCAAATGACCCAGCCGAGGCTCGAACCAGTAACCTTCTTGCTGTGAAGCGACAGCACTACCTACTGCGCCACTGCGTCGCCCGTAAAGTGTTGATGTAAAGTGATGGTGTTAAAACAAACATCTGGGAATGCATTTGACCAAATATCATGAACATTAAGTCAATGGTTTTAAAGTCTCTAATCTGTAAAAAGTGTAAATTTGTAGTGCTGACTTTGTAGTAATAAAAAGTGATTAATAACATTATTGTAATTGTGATATTATTTTCTATCATTCTTGAAGAATTATCTTATGCAAGTTATTTCAACAATCAATCATGAGTGTTGTAATGTTTACTAAATAAAGTAGTTAAATGCTAGAATTTTTACTCTTTACACTAGAGTCAGGGAACAATCAACTCCCAGTAGTGTAGACCAGAGTTATTTTTAACTCGATACTGTGTAAATATAACTCCTTTATGGTGTTGTACAAGTAACACTCTCTTAAAAGTTATTTTAATATTGGGACAGTATGTTTACTCATTTGAAGTTGATTTTAACTTTGTTAGAGTTGAAATAACACTGCTATTTTTGCAGTGTGTGAATCGTGCTAAATTGAATTGTATTGAAGTGATTTTTTTTTACTTACTTACTAACAATTGTTATTTACTAATTAATTAAGCCCTAAAAATACTGTGCCTTTTAGTTTAATAGAAAACAGCACAACACATTTTTATGTTTAACTTACTTACTAAAAAATATTAATTACACATTAATTAATCCCTAAAAAAACTGTGTCTGTGCCTTTTAGTTTAATAAAAAACAGCACAAAAAGTCTGATGACTCATCCTGCACTGTAGTTTCCTCCAATCAAATGTGCCACTCAGTAATAATGCCTCACGTCTATTATTACCTCTACTGGTTTTAAGTATATTTAAGCATTTCTGCGGTGAGTGAATCATGCTAAATTGAATTATATTTTCAATGACTTTTTTACTTACTAAAAATGATCAATTGCACATTGCTGAATCCCTAAAAAACTGTGCCTTTTAGTTTAATAGAAAACAGCACAAAGAGTTTGTATTTTTAAACTTATTTACAAAAAAATATTAATTACACATGAATTAATCCTTAAAAAACTGTGTCTGCGCGTTTTAGTTTAATGGAAAACGGCATAAAAGGTGTGATGACTCATCCTGCACTGAAGTTTCCTCCAATCAAAAGTGCTACTCAGTAATAATGCCCCACCCCTATTATTAACTCTACTGGTTTTAAGCATTTTTATATTTCATTATTCATATAAACAATATGTTTTTTTATTTAATGAATGAATAAATAAATAAATAAATAAATAAATACATAGATGTATTTCTTTTTTAAAGGGATAGTTCACCCCAAAATTAATATTATTCACTTGAAACCCTGTTTGAGTTTCTTTCTTCTGCTGAACACAATAAAAGATATTCAGATAAATTTTGGCGGCCCATTGACTTCCATTATTTTTCCTGTTATGGAAGTTGGTGCGTTCCAGAAATCATCATTTTTCAAAATATCTAATTTTTTTCCAAAGAAAAAAATTCATAAAGCTCTAAAACATCATGAGGGAGAATAAACGAGAAGGTGATTTTCATTTTTGGGTGAACCGTCCCTTTAAATATGCTTACTTCTTAAATTTATATCTTCGCATAAACAAAAATCGAAATAATATTTTCATATGCATTTATATTAGCATATTTAGATGCATACAAGAGAGCACCTGAATCGACAAACTTTATAAAGCATACATTTAGTCTGACTCATCCCTATTTCCCTTGGAAGAGACTGTAAATATAAACAAATCATATTTTCATACATAAAAAAACACATTTCAATTTGAGTCTGAAGCTGAGCTGAGCTACCGGTTCATGAAGTGTCTGGTATACACCAAGGCGACCGATGCGAGCCAGGGTGGAAGCGCGACTAACCGTTTGAACACGCAAAGGGGACGAGCGCTATCAGGACTACGAGGGCAGGATAATCGGTCTGTCACTCGGCGCGTCTTGTGGCATTCTGTTTTTCTAAGTCTGACTTTCAAACTCCCAGATCCGAAAAACTTCAAACAACCAAAATACCAGCACATTCATAAAACAGAACAGAACCGCTGGGAATTTAAGATGGAGGGAGAGAAAACGCACACACACATACACACGCGCTCGTTCGCACAAAGGTAGCAGGCCTCGACAGCAGATGGTAAAATTAACATTTCAACAGTTCTCTTCTTTCATGTAGGTCTCGGCAGAACCGCCTTTTTTTTCTGGAAAAATGTAAAGGCTAGGGTTTGGAAAGATGCAAGGCTAGAGAAAGCATCTGGAAAAAGGGGAAGGAGAATATTGGCTTATTGCTCCTGATGGTCCTCCTCTATGAAAAATTAAATAGGTCTGTTTTGCAGGTTTGGCTCTCTGGAGTGCCCTCCGCTCTGTTATGGAAACATCATCTCGGTAATTTATACGTGCTAGAACACCTGGTGATGAAGAAAAACAAACTTCATTTCTTTAAATCCAGTTCGCTGACTGTTTCACCCTTGTCTAATCTCATCCGTTTTTTCCTTGTTAACGTACAGGACGAAATGTATAACAGTGTGCACGAAATGCACGCTCCAAACAGACATCACTCAGATATATTCAGAAGCCGTCTAATGCATTTGAAATAAACACAAATCTAAGTGGGTGAGAAAAAAAATGAAAAATAAAAGATCAAAACAGCAAAGTGACAGACTCATTTGAGCCCATTGAATGGAACGCCTGAGTAGAGGCCATTAATTTGGACACAGTTATGGCTAAATTACATGTGTTTCACCTCTGTGACATTTTAAATGCAATTAAAAGCTGGTTATGAAAGAGCGCGGACTTCCTCGTGATGAGGGAAATCGCGGCGGTGATTAACATGCAAACGAGCTCACGCTGGCGGAGTAGATTGAGCTTTGAAAACCCCATTTACTTTTGTGTGATTATCTATTTACCAGTACACAGCCTTCAATCTCTCGCTGTTCCCCCGGCGCACATCACTCAATTACACTCCCACCTTTATTTAGGAAGGTGCGACTGTAAAAAGCTCGATCTGCATCAGGCTTCCTCTGAGAGGCTGCACAGCTGGAGCATGTCGAATATCAGCCCTACCATTTGGCTATGAGGATTCTGTAAACGCTTCATTAACAAAAACGTCTCCGACCGCAGTTTTTACAAGTTGGCCCCTGATAAATTGTTAAGTTGGAGGAGATGTTCCAGATGAAGACGAGGGGTCTTTCTGACGGTCTCGCCAGAGGAGCTCTGGATTTAGATTGAAATGAACTGCGCTGGAAACACTCAGAGCGCTATTATGTTTCGGCGTGTTGATGCAATTATCATCTGAACGCCTGGCAGCATCAGAGGAATCTAATTTAATTAATTTAAACGGATGAATAACCTCCAAATTCCTGTTGTAAAAAAAATGTGCAAAGGGCTGAATGCTGGAAAAAAGGCCAGACTCAAAACAATCAGAAAAAACTAACAAGTGACTACTCTTATTTTAATAATGTATTTAATCTGAATGTAAAAATACATATGAATATGTAATATAAGTGTATATAATATAAATAGCCAGATTTTTCCATGTTAATTAGCATGCAGCATAATTTATTTTAAAGTTATTATCATAAACTCATAAAAGCGGTGTCAATAATAGTTCAAAGTTTTAACTAAAATACTGTTTTTAAACTGCTTAAATGGATAGTTCATTTAAAATTTAAAATTCGGTCAATATTTACTCACTTGTCCCATAACTATTTGACTTTCTTTCTTGCTTTAAACACAAAAATTCTGAAGTAACCATTGACTTCCATAGTATTTGTTTGTCCTACTACGGATGTCAATGGATACCAGTTTTCAGCTTTCTTCAAAATATCTTCTTTAGTGTTCAACAGATGAAAAAAGTCAAATAGTTATGGAACAAGTGAGTAAATGAAGACCGAATTTAAAATTGTGCATGAACTATCCATTTAAGTAGGTTAAAACAGGTTAAATAAAGGTTTATAACCACACAAGGATAAAATAGTGAGTACATTTAAATTTTGGGGTGAACTATCCCTTTAAGCTTAAATTATTTTGATGGCACGCTAAACTAGACCCTTTACACCTCATCAAATACTGACATTTGATTACATTGCAACATAAACAGAGTTTACTAGACGATGTATTGTGTTTGAAAAAGTTGTTAACATGTATAACAGTGACTGAGCGCCAATAATAATTGATAGAATAGGAATGATTTCCAAATGAAGAGTTCAGATGCAAAAACCTGAAACCTGAAAGTACCGTCTTAAATTTCCATTAATATTTAGCATTTTTTTCATCCTGCTTTGTTTATGTTGAATCATTTCACTTTAAAGACCATGAAAAGAAGTTATTCTTTGGCCTAAAAGGGAAATTACTGAACCTACACACAGGAGTCTGATAAAAATGCTCATTTTAGAATATAATTTTAGAGGCTTTTGCATATGAACTCTTCAAATGATCATGTGATTAAACAAAAAATCACAGCTTTTTCCTATCAACCGGTCACTCCAGGTGGAGGACTCCATTCTGTCGGATCTTCTTCCCTAGGATCAATGCTGTCCGCACTGGGACAGAGTTTTAAAGCTCCAGTCTTTTCAAGTGCTCTCAGCCTGCATAAAACAAGCCCTGTTGATCCGGCCGAGGGGGTTCAGGAGAGCAAAAAATGGAAACAGTGCCATCCAGTGATGTGTCTGGGCATTCCTCAAGTGCCTGACCCGAGACTTGATCTCCAGGAAAGCCACAGACTGATATGTACTCTGGCAAAAGCCTGTAATCTGTCGTTTCTTCTTTGTGGTGACTAAAGACTCGGCGGAGCAGTGGGCAAAAGGCATCAGAGTGAATAACAGTAAGACCCCTGCATGTGCGCGTGGGGATTTTCAAGCAGAGTTGCATCAGAAACACCTGAACAAAACTCACCTGTCGTGATTTACGTGCGGTTCTGTAGAGGGGAAAGTAGGCATTTGAAGAATTCATCCTGATCATCTACAAAAAGCACAGCATGGGAACATCGAATACAATTGAATTCAAATGCATCTGAGCCTCATTCATTGAATGGAAATGAATGTTTAAACATGAACGATTCTTCATTTAAACCTTGTAACACTTCCTGTGATAATTGAACACTACATAGTAGCTATGTGTGAACTAGAATGAACCAATTCAATGTAGGGTATGACATCATTTTTTAATTAGACAGACTTGGACTAATTATACACTAATTAATTATTTCTAAAGAATGCCCATGTTGAATCTTTATCATCTTTGTCAAATTTTAAAATGTGCACATCATCTAAAGCAACTTTTATGAGGCTGAAATCAAGATTTCATGATTTAAAGAGACAGTTCACCCAAGAAGGAAAATATATTCAACATTTACTAACCTCAAGAGCTTTCAAAACTTATTATTTTTATTTTACTCTATTATTATTATATAAAAATATCATAGAAGTCAATGGCTACAAAATCCTTGTCCACTAAAAGGAAAGCCACAAACAGTTTTGAACCAAGAAGATCATGACAGAATTAAATTTTTGAGTGAACTGTCCCTTTAACAACTTGTTTGACCCTGATTCACTTCCAACAATTAGCACCGAATTTATGTTTTAATGAGTTTTTATTGCTTACTGTGTACTTAAACACTATATTAAATAATGCATGCTGTATAAAGCACATAGTGCACTAACTAGAAATGCCGTACCACTAAATCTGCATTTAATTAAACATATATGAAAGCTAATTATATAAATAAATGAGAGATTGGTCCGCTGAAGAAACATCAGAAGGATATTTTGTCCAATCCTCCCCCTTTATTCCAGCTCTAAATCTATTGATCTGTGAAACGCAGGACTCAAGGGAGGAGATTCGCTTAAAATTATACAACTAATCATGAGATGAATAATGATTACACCATTTGGTAATTAAACGTCTTACAAACCATTTAACTCACTGTACGTCAGAAAGGGCCACTGGAGGTCGGAGCGATTGTTTTTTTTTTTTGTTTTTTTTTTCATTTTAGATGCCGTGCGAATCAAGGGAGCGATGAGGGGGGGTGGGAATACAAAAAAAAAAGAAATGCTATGTGACACAACGATGAAAACACGTTGATGGTTGTTAGCAGTTATCCAGCTAATCCTCTATGCTGTCAAGGCAATGAAAGGAAACAATTTGAGGAGGGAAAAAAGCCACACAAACACCTCGTTCTCTTGGCGAAGTGGGTAAATTATATATTTAGAAAGCTCATTAGTTGACATATGCGCAGTTTCATAAAGAGAGAGAACCAGCAAATATATGCACAGATTCGCAAACGCTTGTGTATGTTGTGAGAGAGCGTTCTTGGCACAAATAGTTCACCTCTGTGTATCACAGTCTCTGATCAACACGCAGGTGCACAAGATGCATGTTAAAAGCCAATTTGCTGTCAACAATTCCTTTCTTATCCCTACTTAAAGGTTATAATTACCCTGCATTAGCGCTGTCAGTTTGTTGTTGAGCATGAAGGGCGGCCCTGCGAACATGCAGTGTGTTTGTACACGCAGGGTCCAAAATTAACACTCCCCAAGTGCCAAATTCAACTAAACTTGGCTTTGTTCGGCGGTTGGCCGACAGCTTAAAAAATATACCTAAAATTATTTTTGTTTTAATAGAACAAATCCAACTGATTTAATGATGCATTCAAGTCAAGCTGGAATGTATTTATGACTTGAATGGATTCAAATACCAGCAATACTGCAATTAAGAGTGAGGAACTCCATATTTTAAGCTTAATAAGTGGAGGAAGCATATCAGAGGGAAAAATAAAGATGTAGATTCTGTATTAATTGTAAATTTGTTCAATTGAGTTGACTTGATAGTAAAATTAGCCAAGTTGCATAAATAAAATTTGAGACTATAATGCAATTAGAATATATAGTGCCTGTTTTCCATTGAAATTCCCACAGAAATTCATTTATCAAACCTGATATCCAGATATCCTGAATAATAGTAAAAACCGATAACCATTGTCGAAGTATAGGACGTAATTGATCATAGCTGCAATTCAAATCATGCACATCTCGTCAGGGAAGCAGTTATATGTAATTAAATGTGGTATTTTCATTTGCAGCATTTACCACACAGATCCTTAGTTCACTGAATGCAATCCAAACAGCTGCAGAATCTTTATGGTAACACTTCAGTTTAGGTCACAATACAGTAGCACACTACTAGCTTAATAAACAACTATTAGCTGTTTATTAATAGTTAGTAAGGTATTATTTATAATTTTCATCTTTTATTAGGATAGGACAGTGGAGGTTACAGACAGGAAAGTATTGAGAGCAAAGAGAGAGGAAGCGTTGACAAAGGACTTCAGGTTTGGAATCGAACTCAGATCGCCATGAGCACCATGTGCTACAGATGTCACCACTTCAATATTAGCTTAATTATTATTTGTACTGTATTTTAATAAAGCTAATTTTGATGAATTAGCTATAACTTTTGACAGCTTTTTCCTTTATGCTGTTATGCGCGCATTATACTTCACACACATATGCAAGGTGACTGAAATTGAAATTAAAACACAAATTATACTGAGTCATTAATGGTTTAAAAAGTAAAAAAAAACTATTATAATTTAAAGGAGAACATTGACGTTTTGAAAACTGAATTGGAACTAAATTACTAAAAATAAACTTGCGGGACTTAATGTACATCCTGTGGCAAAAGTATTTTTATTATAAGTTTAGCGATCTGCTTGAGGTAGGTCAATTTATTTTTATGCTTTTGATGAAGTAGCAACTTGAGCGCTTTAGGCCATGCGCCGGACTGTTTCTGCGCGTTTCGCTGGTAATGTCTTTAAATAAATAATTATTTAGTTATTCATTTATTTAATTATTCATTTATTATTTATGTACAAATACTTGAGACATATAACGAGCTATATAAAAACTGTAAATGAATACGTAAATGAAAAAGCTCATTTATTAACTGTCTTAGTCCTATCACTTTAAAATAACAAACACTGTACATCTCTCTATATTTAGGCTAAAACACTGCTTTATTTATTTAGGCCTACTTATTTGTATGTATGTTTGTGCTTTTGTCCTTTATTTTAATTTCCAAATTGAATCCTCATTTCACTTAACACGTTTACAATGATAATAAAGCTTGTTGACAAGTTTTTAATGATTAATGAAGGAATTATAATGCTTTGTCTCATTATTTCATCTTCATTCATAATTAGCAGGGTATTTACAGCTACTGTATATTTCTGTCTGTTTGCATCCCGTCCCTTTGAGCCCCCTGGCGGCATAGTCGCAAACTGCGGTTGTACCTAAAACTCGTTCTTACTCCTTTAGCGTGGCGGCGGTACGACTCGCGACGGTAATGCTCCTTTTAAAGTATCACCCACTGTATATGTTGCCGTACTTAAGCACTAGGCTATAGGCACCGACTAATAGTTAGTAAAGTAGAAGTTGGGTTTAGATTGTGGGTAGGATTAGGGATACAGAATAAGATCATTCGTTATAACTACTAATAAGCAGTCAATATCTTAATAATAGGCAGGTAACAAGCCAGTTAACAGCATGAATTGTGACCTAAACTAAAGTGTCACCCTTGTAAGTGCTGCTCCATCTGAAAGCATGTGCTGGATTTATACTAGAATTGGCTTTGCTGACAAAAAGCACATTAAAATTAAATTTCAAATAAATCACCCAGCCCTTATGGCTACCAGACAATGGTGTCTTCAAAAACGTCTTATTTTATGTTTAATAGAAAAAAAAAGAAACTCATAAAGGTTTGAAGCTACTTGAGGATGACCAAACCTGTCATCCATGATGTGACCGATTTGATTTAGATTTTAACATGATTTCACATAGCTTATCAGTGTATTAAGTAGTAAATGCTGCTCCATCTGAAAGCACATGCTGGAGTTATAGTAGAACCAGCTTTACTGACAAAATGCACATAAAAAATGGCTTTCAATTGGCCCAGTTTCAAATGGCCCAGCCCTAATGGCTACCAGACAATGGTGTCTTCTTTTGTGTTGAATAGAAAAAAAAGAAACTCATAAAGGTTTGGAGCCACTTCAGGGTGACCAAAACTGCATAAAACCATGATGTCTCTTCATTTTTATTTGACAGGCGCCATTTTATGATGATGAAAGTTTCAGAAAAGCTTTTTTTTAGCTTTAAAAAACATGTAAAATACAGTTCCACAGTTGGTGGGAAAAAAATGGGTGGTAAACTTTCTCTAGCCAGTAAAAAAGTGAATTTTGGCCTGTGCGTGTGAGTGCATTAGTGCATTATACAGTGCCAGCACACAAACCCCTCTCTTATGTTCTTGTATCATTCATAATACTTCATGCTTTGCTCACAAGCAGTCAAAGGAAACATTGAGGTACTTGAGATTTTATTGAACGGCGGCTTGTAAACGTTGTTGCGAGGAAAGGCGTGTGTATTAAAAATCCTCTAAAAGGCATTGAGCCGGACTGGAAATCCCAACAATGGTTTCCAGGAGGGCAATATCAGGGAATGCAAACGTCTGCCGTGATGAGCGTGCCAGAGATTAGAGACAGACTCCGCCATTTACATAATGTAAAAACTCTTTTCTTTCATTCTCTCGTTCTTTCTTCCTCTCCAAACTATTCACTAAATAAATGAGGAAACTATCAAAGCGTCGGGATGTTTGATAAAAGGCAGACAGAGTGGATTCAGAATGGCCACAATACACGCGGCGAGTGGCAGCATTCAGAGGCAGCCGACTGAGGAAGGACTGGCAGAATATTTATAACGGAGGACAATGCTAATGTATTAGGGTGACACCTATACCTCCTCTAAGCCAAAAGGGAATCACATTGTGACGCTGGCTTTATCTTCTGAGGACGAATGCTGCGCTGGGAGGGTGGGGGTTTATAGAAATTTGGACAAATGTAAATGTATGGAGAACGTAGATGATTCTTCATGAGGTTGAATAGGAACAAGGATCTTATTGAATGTGACCCGTTTTGTTCGGCTTCGGTGTTTAAACATGCTGTTCATTTCCATCAAGATGGACTGAAAAAGACTGACAAACTTGTTCAGATCGGGTTCGAAATGAGGCCTTCATTTAATTCAGATATATATTGTAGTACAGGTAGAGATTAGGTAGAGAAAAATTTAAATGCCAATGGATTAGTAAAGTACTGTATGTATTAGTAACTAAATATTATGATTGAGACTTTAATACATGCGGATTTTCCTGGACTGTAAACATCACGTTCTGAATTTATACATACATGTCCCCCCAATTTTATTTATAGAAAGAAAATGTAAAATAGTACAAATATCGGTGGCACGGTGACTTAGTGGTTAGCACTCTCGCCTCACAGCAAGAAGGTCACTGGTTTGAATCCAGGCTGGGCCAGTTGGCTTTTCTGTGTGTAGTTTGCATGTTCACACAGTGTTCATGTGGGTTTCCTCTACTGTCCAAAGATATGCGCTATAGATGATTTGGGTAAACTAAATTGGCAGTGAGAGTGTATAGGTGTTTCCCAGTACTGGATTGCAGAAGGATAGGCATCCGCTGTGTAAAACCTATGCTGGAATATTTGGTGGTTCATTCCGCTGTGGCGACTTCTGATAAATCAGAGACTAAGCCAAAGGAAAATGAATGAATGAATGTACAAATATCACTCTATATTGACATATAGATTGAGAAGGAAAGTAAACAAGGATCATGACAAATATTGACCCCTAAATATATTTTATATTAAATTTTTGGTTGGTTTAAAAGGTCAAGCCATTAATTAATTGCCATGAAAAGCCATAAAAACCTGGCATGCCAAAAGCATTTTAGAATAAAATAGATTGAAAAATTGGGGAAAGCAAGAGATAATAATAAATGAGTCGATTTTAAACCTCATGTTGCCTTTAAAGTGAACAAGTAATGTCATTCCCAATTCATTTACTTTTCAAAATGTGATTATTTAGTGTTGTAAATAGCAGTGGTTCCAGAAGTGGGGGTCATTGAGTCAGTGGGGGTCAGTCGCGAGACAATGGAAGGAGGGGGGGGGGGGGGATTAGGGTTTGTCGCTTGGTGATTTTCAAAAATATCATATATGCTATTAAACTATTAGAATTACCCTATTTTATCCATAATATACAGAAGATAAAATTGTGTTTAATATTTACATAAAAAAACAACGTGCAAATAAAAAGCTATCAGCCTTTCAATTCTTTATCTATTGGATTGCGACCCCTGGGGTTATTACACTAGATGACACAGCAATAGTGTTAGTTACAGCAGATTGATTTTATCGCACAATGTTAAACTTAGACACCTTTACGGCACTCACGTAGGTACATTTAAAAATAAAGGCCACGACTGAACATAGAGGATGATCTCCAAATTGCTGCTTCCAAAATCAAACCAAGAATAGTCTTGTGCTGGAAACATTGTGCCCACCATTCTCATTAAGTGAGGTTAATATTAAATTAAACAAATGAATAATGACTATAAAAAATTATATGCTTGTTAGACTTTTTGTGTGTCAATAAGCTTGTTTATAGTTCCTATTGGTGTGTGTGCACCGTTGTGTGCAACGTTTGTATGTTTATAACCACTTCCGAGGATAGTGGGGGTCGCGAGTCACTAGAATAGTAATTTTGGGGGCCGTGAGCTAAAAAGTTTAGGAGCCCCTGGTATAATAAACTAATCTATCAGACTGGATTTAGCTTAAGGAGGTAAACAGGACCATATTTTGTGCTTAACTGTATTAAACTACACTAAACGCTTAAAATCCATCAGTGGGCAGCTTAAAATAACTAAAACGTCACTGTGCCCTTTACGAAAACAAAACACAAAAAAAGCTAAACACAAAGCAAACGCTGGATTGCATTACCTGACAGGAATGCCTGAGATCTCAGGTCTACTTTCAGTACATTTATAAAAGCCATTCCCGAGAAACAGGTTTAAATTAAGTCGTTTGCTTTCTCTCAGGCCTCTCAAAAAACATTGAACTTGTGAAATTCCTACCCTTCCCATACTTCTAGAAAACAGCTCATCCCAGCCGTTCGCCTGGAATCTATGAACCAATCAGAGGAGCGTCTGCGCACCGTGTGCGCGAGTGTGTTTTCTAGATCATTCTAGTCTATTGCAGTGAATTCTCATAAGGCGACCTATTTTATTTACTTTATCTTCAATAAAATGGTTCAGTGAGCATTAGCAACTTTGAGACACGAGTTTCAATCAGTCCTGTGGCAGCACTGTCAGTCTGCATCCAGCTCTGTGTGTGTGCATGTGTGGTGCAACATGCCGCAGACAGGCGAGACAGAGGGAGAAAGTCGTCTAATAACAGAGAGAGTGAAGCTCTGAATGAAAGAAAGAGAGAGAGAGTTAAGCGATGAAAATAGGTCTGGAGAAAGCAGGAGAGAAATATTAGGGGAAAACAAATGGAAAAGCAGTGGAATGGGACGAGAAAGAAGTCTAAACAGAACTAATTCCACTTGCATTAAACGTAAAAGCTTGGTCAACATTGTCTGAGGCTTTTTGCACTTTCAAAGCTGCCAAACCAACATTCAAAGTTTTCTCTGAGCTTTTCTACTTAAAAATTACATTTATATGAATTGCAGTTCAAATTCTTCCAAGTTTTGAGTACATTTACATGACAATGATGTATTAAAGAAAAGGGAGGGGGCTTTACATTTGAAGTTTCATGTATATAATCCAGTGTTTTAGATTGATTCAAATAGATCAACCAAATAAAAAGCTACATTATGCCACAGTCAATGGATGGTACTTGCACCAAATGCTCCTGTAGTACACTGTTGTTGTTTTGGCCGTGAAGTCCTAGCGCATAAATATAGACCAGAGGTGCCCAAACTTTTTCGTATGAACGACCAAAAACCAAATACCATTGAGAGCCACGAGCCGAAAGTTTATTAATAAATCGAAAACATTACTTTAAATCGGATTAACTAATGCTGTATAATTTAAAATGATAACTTATTACAATAAAAACACAGTAGAGTTCAATTTTAATTACACTTTTTAAATTATTTTTATTTTATTCCATTTTGCTTTACTATATTTTTATTTATTTATGTTGGAATTTTTTATTTACTTAATTTGGCTGTTAATTTATTTCGGCATCAAGGATTATTATGGGAAAAGAATACAGCCTTGATTGTACAAAATGTTTTGTTAAAGCTTGAAAAAAGAAAGTCACAAATAAAAATATATATAAAAAAATAATAAAATCCTGCAAAAAAACCCTTCAAAATGCTTTCAAGAGTTCACACTTAGCTGATGATTAATAATAAAGCGTGTTTGACATGCTGTCCCAGGAGAGAGCCCTGAGCTCAGAATATCCTCGAGCCTGGGGCTCCCTCCCATTTGAAGGGCAGGAGGGGAGTTTGAGCTCAGGTAGGTCTCGAGAACTCCCCTGCTTGTGAATGTGTTAGAACGAGCTGAGATATAGCTGGCTAAGAGTTTGTCTTAAGTTTGCTACTTTGGAGTAATCAATTTACTTATGATGTATGTCTTTGGATGGTGGAAGGAAACTGGGAAACCTGGGGAAAAGCACGGGGAGAACATGCAAACTCTGCACAGAAATGCAGACTGGCCCGGCAACATTGCTGACCACTGGGCCACCATGCCGCCCTATCGGGAGAAGGGAAGCAGTAGGGGTGGAAGGAGGATTCTTCAAGACGAAGATGACTGAAGTGGAAAACTCTGGTTATTTATAGTGAGTCAGTATTCATCTGATTGGTGCAATAGGCGGACCTGATACGGTACCAGCCGTGTTCAATCATAAGCACGTGATCCTCTTGAAATTAGTTCATAAATAAGCCGCACTTAAAAATTTTAAGCAGAAAATGGTGTCGCATGAAAGCCCCCTAAAAATGATTTACTCCAATAAATCCAGCAACTGAACTTCAAATTTTATTCTCAAAGACGAAAGTGTATTTTTTCTAACATTTATTGCACAGTTCCACACTCAACTCACTTTCAATAATAACACGAATAAAAATAAGGCACAAGTCTCAATTATTTTTCTCCATCACATCAACATTAGGCCCCAAATGCTGCCAACAGAGCTTAACTTTCATTTCTCTTCATAAAAAAAAAAAACGCTCTCCAAGAGTTTCATTTAAAAGGACTTGACGGAAACAGCTGGAGAAGTACAAGGAGAAAAAGAAAAGGAGACAGACAGGAAAAGCGAGCGAAAGAGATTTGAAAAGGCTTCACAGGTGAGGTGGGCTGAGGGACACCCTGTCTGTTTGGTCTCTCGCAGAAAGAAGAAGGGCATGTTTATGCAGACGGATTCTCTCTCACATGACTCCCTCTGGCTTCAGCACTCCACATCACTCCACGAGCCTCAGAATCAGGTAGTGTGACCACACAATTGGCCCAGAGGCACGGCTTTCATGAGAGAGAGTTACAAAAGTGAAGCGCATGCCATGGAGAGAAATCAGACACTCTCGGATTTGGCAGCACGGTTGCTCCGACACACACATTTCAGCCGGAGAGCGACATGTGACCTGAATCGGGTTGCTCTCGTCCCAACAACAAACAATTTCACCATCTATCAAGGCAGGTAACCGTGAGACAATTTGATTGTACGGACTTGCGGTTTGTGGCAGGGAAGCCAAATACCAGGCTCTAGTACCTCTCCTTCCGCAGGATCACTTTTCAAACCACGATCAAATTATGGTGAAGAACAAAGCGGTTGGCTTGTATCTTTTGTAGAAAGCTTTTTTCCTGTGAATGGAGGCCAGACAAAGCGTTCAAATGGAGAAAGCGTTTCAAAATAGCGCTATCAAAGCATTGCGGGGGAGAACTCTGTTAACGTATAAGATTTCCTTCTTCTGACGAAAATAACATTAGCTGTTTATATGAAATATCAAACATAGGAAACACAATGAAATCTTGGAATTCTTGTGAGAAGAATCACTTTTTATTAAACACGCACACACACAAATAAGACTAAGCTAATTTAATCTAATTTACATTTAAATGAATCCTTTTTGTGGCCAATTATTCACGTAATCTAGAAGTCTTACAACTCCACGGGAGGCCGAAATCCTTCATACTCAGTTGCTTCAAAGCCTCTAAATAAATTGGCTGCAAGAAAACCAACGGCAGCTTCCATTGCATACTTCATGTCATAATCCCAGTTTAGTCAACTCAATTGGAGTTGATGTGACAATTGTCTGAGCATACGCTTCTAATCTGTCTTGGGTTGTTTAATACACATTTCTAATGACAAAACTGGCAGAAATTGACTCACATTTTCATATTCAAACAGCATTCGTAATCCAACCATGTCTATTCTACACTACAATCTATTTCATGACCGCACAGGGGTTCAGAATGTACTAAGGCGACACACAGGGGGACAAGACAGCATGAGACCAATGCATTGGGCATGATCACCTGCTAGCAAAACTCCAGTCTAATTCCTACCACCTGCACCACGGGGGTCATATCTGTGTCAGACCTCTCTGATGTCAAAAAAGAGGGTCTTGTTTCACAATCGTCCCACCACATGGAACCATTCCAGCACTTATAGCCTCTTGAGTGGAGTTTTGAGTATTAAACTTGCTAGGTACATACTGAGAGACAAAAAAAAGACCAGGTAGAAGTCGCAGTGAAGGACACGGACTCTCGGCCCATTCAGATAGCTGATTAGCATAGCACTCCTGCCGGATCAATAACCTCATTGACTCGGTCTGTCTCCTCTATCAGGAATGATGGCAGACTCTCTTTTGTAACTCTATTCTCAAGGCAACAGTCCATTCTCCACAAACCCTCACTCAATTTTTCAAACGGGCCTCGATTTGTTTCCTTCTGTCTCACTGTCTTTGAAAATGTGAGTAAATAAAGCTGTCCGGATGCCACTGAGAAAGATTAGCATGTTAGCTTTTCGCTTTATCTGCTGCTGAATGCCTGGAAGAGGAGAAACGATGTCTCGCCATCATGCTAATTTTACTTTACAAACCTCTTATTATCATGCTTAAGAAAAAGAGGTGTGAATGGACAAGACAAGGAGCCACTCGACCTCCAATTTGCTCACAGCATGGCTTTACAATCCATTACCAAACCTTAGCTTAAAGGGAATACGGAAAGTTAGGATTCAATCCCCTCCCAAAAAAATCCTTCTTTCTAATATGGAGAGAAAACAATGAAGCGAAAAGATTTGAAGAGGAGAAAGACCAGAACCATGAACTACCAGAACCATGAAGTGAACCTTTGATGGCCTGAACTTTTTTTCCATCCATCCATCATATAAAAAGTCTTAAGTTTAAAATATTCGAACGAAATGAGGGATTGACCAGTGACCTGATCCCAGGAGCTGCTTGGGTTCTGGGGGTTAATGGGGGATAAAGATTAGGAGGAAGTGGGCTTCGCTTCATCTCCGTCCCCAACCACCTTCCCTTTCCAATCCCAAATCAGCCACACAATGAGACCTGCCAATGGAGATGGATCCCTCTTTCCTTTGATATCCTTCCGAGCTCTCAGCTCCGAGTGTCCAGAGCAAAGCTCCATGGAGGTTTCCCTCGACTCCGGGGAGTGGAAGAGCTCTCTCTGAGCCATTTTAGATGGAAATGACAGGCGCTCTACTAGAACAAGAAATCAATTTTCAAAAGCGAAGAACGCAGTAGGTCGTCCATCCGAAGAGTGAGCAATGCTGTCCCTCGTCTTTAAACTCGGGTGAGATACGCTTAATTGCTGGAGATTTTATAATGTGTGTGCATTGGCTGTGTGAAGTTGGGCGGCAATTATACTTTTTTACGCACTAATCAGAGGACTTCTGTTCCAGAACAGATATGCTTTAAGAGTTCATCTTTGAAGATTTAAGTGGATACTCGTCAAATTAAAAACTAATATTCAAATCTCTTTAAGGTGGGGAGAGAGGAGCCGGGTTTTGCTTAGCCTCGTGAGGCAGTGACTTCTGGGGATTTCAGCCCCTGCCTGAAGCCAAGCCACCCAACCTCTTTAGCAAATGCAAACTTTAATCAGCCCTGCACCTCAAAGGCAGAGTAATAGTTTGGAAAAGACTCACTGATGGATGCTTCTCTACAGAGTTGAGCGCTGAGTTTTGCAAATCGGCAGTAAAGTGTGAGCTGTCATTGCTTGCACTATGTGAAACTTTCTTAGCTTGGATTTGAAATATTTATATAAATATTAATGCATAAGTACTGATTGAATGCTATCAAAGCACCCACATATGAAGTGCCTAGCCAACTTCTGAAGAATAATAAAGAAATTTCTCTGCAAACCGATTATTAAAGAGACATTTTACTCTTTAAAATGATAGGTAAGTAAATTATATTTTACATCATTTACTTACCTTTAAAAACGAATCATCAAACATGACCTAAACCTGCCCCCTCTGGTATATCTCATTTGCCCATCGCAACTGTAGACCCCTGTCTGGCAATGTCTACATCACTAATGACAACAACCACCACCTCCGTCACATAATCAGTGGTCACATTCTTACAGACGGCAGGATTCCTTATGCGTGTTTTCCACTTACTTGGTGACTAAACCATCATCAAGACTTCAACGAAAGGCTGGGAGAGCCAGACAGCATATTTTAAACATTTACCTGCTGAGTTATGCAGAGCAATACATTTATCTTGCCTTCATCTGCCTTTAACGTGAAACCCGACAACCGTCAGAAACTAAGTGGACTCTCTCGACTATCATGATGCATCAAGAATCTTTAAGAGATCCCCGGACTCCTCGTTATTAACACTCCTCTCAGGATGTGGTTGATGGAATATATAATGGAAGTGATTTTTGAGAGGACGTATCAATTATGGCCGAGAGAGACAGACCGAACATGCAAATGAGCACTTTAAAGATTGCTTTTACTTACCACTTTTGCCTTGGTTTTAGAGTACTCCTGCTGCGCTGTGAACAACGGCCATACCAGGTCTCATCCTGACCAACACAGAATGGAAAGAATCTGTAAACATACATATATTTTTTCCTTGAGGCATGCATTTCTTTTACATATTACCTTTTCGAATGCTACAAAGGTGGCAAGACAGAAAAAAAATGACAGTATTGTCACTGATATTTAGGGAGACTTCAATGCCAGACAAGGTTTACTGTTTGTGTCATGCCAGAGTTTTTCATCTCCACTGCAAAATAATTACAACAAAGTCTGTCATACTCTTTCAATACGACAGGTCAATCAAATAACTGGATGTGGGCTCGTTTCACGTCAACGTGCTGCAGTTGCGTACGATCACGCTCCCGTTTTTATCTCGTTTTCAAAGAGTGCATCTGCCAAAAAGATGAAAGTGTTGACAGAAGTACAAGAGAAGCTATGTTATTCGATCTTACCCTGAGGGGAAACTTTCGGTTGATGTCCGTGTTTGTTTGGGAGAGGCGAGTCCAAGTATGAGAGAATCTGTCAAAATAAAAGAAAGAAAAGATATTACGCCTTATTCAGAAAGCATTATTTTTTTTCAAAAGTGCATTTTTTAAAGCACTTCGATACCTTCATCTGCGCTTCAGACTGACACACATCACACTCCGAATAATAATATGCATCAGAAATGAGGGAAAATGTTTTGCCCTCGAAACAGCTTGCCATGCCTGGCAGGTTAAAACTAACCGAGCATAAATCAAACTTTCCATCGAGGCTTCTGCCTTTTTTTGCTGACACTCGCAGATATGTTCAACTAAATGAGCATGTGCAGCTCAGTTCACCACATTTTTGAGAAAAAAAAAACTGCAAGTTGTAACATATTTCTTTTCTTTTCTTTTTTTTTTGAAGAGTACAGTTCACTTGTGAAGCTACAGTATAGGACACACACACACAAACCAGCCGAATGGCTTCGGATTCACTCTATCCCAGAATTCCAAAGACCCCTGTAGGCAACTAACAACTTCAGGATCCTGTGGAATGTGCTCCCTGAACTGTACAAAAAGAGGAGGGGGTTTGCTTAGGAGAGCATTTCTGCAAACACAAACACACCACTGCTTTAACCGCCTGTGTTTGAGGAGGTGTTACAAACTGAGACGGAGTGTTTAGAAGAAACTGTCTATTAGCCAGAGTATTAATATACATCTTCCACGCTTAATTACATGAGCAAGTATATGGTGTTCATAATTCTGAAAGAACGCCTGGTTTAGGTGCGCAAATAGTGTATATTTAAGCTTCCTAGCTCAGTCAACATTTGAATTATCAAAAGTAGATTTAAGATCATTCTGTCTGTGCCTTTTTGCGAGTGCATGTGTACACAAACTCAAGAAATGAAAAGTGATATAAAACGTTCAGAACGATCAATCGGTAAAAGCATTAATGCTCCATTCATTTCAACCAGCCTCTGAGTTTGTGTTAATACCACAATGTCTATTGGAAGTGAAAACTCACCTTTTAAATCGACTTAGCAATGTTATTAGTTTGCATGACCTCGTCGTGACAGGTTCACACAATAGCAGACCCGTTTCAATTCGAGATCTTTAAATGCTATAAAATTACATATACATACTGCATTAGTGCAGGCTGTCCTAATGCCACTGTCTGATATTTACATGAAGGCTGGCGTTAAATTCAAGATAAACTGTTTCGAATCAAGGGCAGGAATACCTTTCTGGTTCCTCTGCTGGGTATGCAGATGAAAGAAGACATTATGCGAACAAGTGAGATTACAGTACACAATAATTTTTTACCTTTTCAAGTAAATACCATCCCCATGTTAGGAGGTGGAAGCCACCACAATATATTTTGACTGAGGGCCGAACGGCCCTTATCAGCAATAGTCAAGCGATTCAGGCCCCCTGAACAAAGATGAGTCTTCAAACTCCCTCCATTCATCAGTGGACGTGTAATTACCCCCGGTTCACAGTCTAGACGTTACCGCTTTCAGGGTATTTAAGATCCCCTTTGCAACATGCAGCATGCTCGCACCCAGCCCAACGTTAAATCTGCGGCAGATAAATTAGCGAAGAATGCAAGTAAAAAAAAAAAAGAAGCACGGCCACAATGAAAAGAACTTTATCCTCCCTGCTGCTAAATGAGATTTCTTTGAAATGCAGATCAGTGGCGCTAGATTAGTGAATTTTAGCTGCTGTCAACATCATAACAAAATACAAATGCGATTGTTCGTCTGGGCCTTATCTCCTTGCCTCCATCTGCTTCTTCCCGTATTTACTCGGGTCGATTTACTATGCAGATCTAAATAAGACGCGCTCGCGGCACAATGGCTTCTTAAGCTTCTACATCAAGGTATTTGAGAGCGCCGTCACATGAAAAGCTGCCCCATCAAAGGCACATCCCTAATGAACTTCCCTATCACCGAGGGATGGTGCGGTGCTCCGGAGAGGCTCGCAGAGAGGCGCTAAATCACAGGAAGGATACCTCGGCGGCCCGGGGAGATTAACACACAACGGGGACCCTCAAACAGGAGGCCGTCCGAGCCCAACCCGGGGTAGCTTGTGGTTCAGTGGCAGCCAAATTAAAACTCCCAGGTAGGGGAAGAACAGCGTGCACATCAAGGTAGAACGGACGCTTACAACAACCAGTGCAGCACACAATTCTTCGTTTGCCACAACGATGACAGTAATCTTCAAAGCCGAGGAATAACCTCTAATTTCACGCCGTATTTGTTGCATCCTGCGTACACAGATGGGATTACAACTCAAATCCCACAACTTACTCACAAAAGCGTGGTGGGCAAGAGAGAGGGAACATATATAACAGGGAGACGATGCATTTTGAGTTATAATCGACATGCATCAGTGGTTTACAGAGGGGGGCTGGAGCAATTAGCCCCAGAGGCTGTGCACACTCTGGACCAGCACATGTGGCTCGCAGTCGAGCTCTAACATCACGGCATGATGAGAGGGCAATGGGAATATGGCGGTGGGGGTTGAACAAGAGCGTGTGCCAGCCACGCGTGTGCCAGGTTCCAACTTCCGCTTTACATAGGGGTAAAAAAAAAATAAAAGTGCAATGGGTGGGAGGGACCGAATTCCCCATGGAGGCCTTTTCGTAAAACATCCTCACATGGAAGCAGCATCCAGCAGCCCTGCGGTCGTGCAACACAAACCGCAGTTGTCTTCTGCCTGTCTTTGCCTCCTCCCCTCGCAGTCTTCGCCCTGCCAAGTGGGCTCGATGCCAGTCGCATTTGCAACCACGAGGGACCATTGCCTTTTTTTTCCTTGTTTAATGAAATGACAAAACAACAGATTTACATATGCAGAAACAGGTGTTGTAACAGGTTTGACTCCTCTTGACCTAAAACGTGTTGCGTGGGGGAGAACGAGGGGGGGAAAAAACAGGGAGGAAAAAAAAAAGTTTATTAGCAACAGCTGCCTGGAGGGTGTTTAGGCTCTGATGGGCATTCAAATCTACACCATCTGCCTTGCTGGTTGCCAGAAGTGACAATCTAAATTAAAAACCACTCATCAAATATCATAAAAATAAACTATTGTATTGCTGTGGCCATATGCTGTAAGTGGCCCTATCAAAGACAAAGAGGGAATCAGAGGGAGTGTAATTAACCCTTGGCAGTCTAAAAGACATCCCTCAGCATCAATCACATAAATCCCTTGCTATTCACAAGCACATAGGAATGCCAACACACCCTGATACACATACTCACACACACACAGCTAATCTTCAGAAAGAATAATTGCTTTTTGTTGTTGATATTGTTTTTCATTCAAAATATAATTGTTATTGACTTCCATTTTTGAGTTATTTTAGATTGTGCTATATATATATATATATATATATATATATATATATATATATATATATATATATATATATATATATATATATCATTGTATTTTTTACATTTTAGCATGTTTTTGAAGCATGAGCATGTTGTTTAGTACTATGATATTTTGACATATGCAATAGTACTAAACAACATGCTTCAAAAACATGGTAAAATGTAAAACAAAAAAAAATAAATTATTTATTAATTAGGCCTTATTAAAATTATTTTAGTAAGATCATGACAGTAACCTAAGTACAGGGGCACTAGAAAATGTACTTAGGAATTAAAGAATCAATTTTTTAAAAATGTGACCAGTCATAAGGATTAATTTTTGGAACTTGAGATTTCTACATCTTCAGGAAACTGAACAAGCTTTTTATTATTTTATAACCATATATCATGGTTTGATAGGACAATATTTGTCTGAGATGCAATATCTGGAATACGAGGGTGCAAAAAGATCTATTCTTATCAATGCATAATATTAATAAAAAATGAAGTTGGATACAGTATATTAACAGAAATTGATCACAAATATTAATGGAACAAAAAAGTTTTTGATATGCCATTTTGGCATAAAAGCTTTGAAAAAGTGCTGGCTGTCAAATGTTAACATGTTTTGTTAATAAAAATGATTAATAATATTGAAATAATGTTTTTTTTTTTCAAGAGTATTGTAATGTTTACTAGGCACTAGGACGATAACAGTTTTCAAGGTATACCACGGTTTGGAAAAGTCAAGGTTTTAAAACAGCAAACATTTTCTGTAAAGCCGTTCCTAAAATATGTGTACGATTTCTTACTTACTTTGTTTTTTGTTTTTTTAGGACAGCAGTATCTCCAGCAGAAAAGTTATCCAAGGATGCCATTTAAATTGTAAAGAAATCTGTGTTTTTGAAACTAATGAAGACAGCAGAAGTCAATGATTCATTTGAATTATTTAGCCTGACATATTTACTGTTTCAAAATATTTTAAATGTTTCTCAAAATAAAATTTATTGTGTTCAAATGGGGAAAAAGTTTTAGTTTTTTTTACCCAGAAATGTAAAAAGAATATATTTTAGAGCAGCAATCGCAATGCCGTTATATTATTGTCCAAGGTTATCATACTGTCAGAATCTTATCCCGGCCCATGCCTACTAGGTCCACTAACACTAGAGTTAAAAAATTCAGAGTTAAATTCTCTGTTAAACTGTTGAATTTTCACTCTTTACACTAGAGTCAAGGAACAAACAACTCCCAGTAGAGTAGAGCAGAGTTATTTTTTAACTCAATACAGTGTAAATATAACTCATTTTTATTGTCTGAGTTGATTTTAACTCTGTTAGAGTTGAAATAACAGTGCCAATTTTGCAGTGCATCATTCTTGAATATTTAGGACGCCACTGAATGATTGTCATGCTCATTTATATGCTGAAAATATATGAGAAAAAGATGTACAGTATACACACGGCTATACTGTACACATATTTATATATATTATCCATGGTAATTAATGTTTTCCACAATATTTATGATGGACACATTGGGGGTGGGGGGTGGGGGGTTGGGGGGATTGGTTGTAAGTTTTATAATGCCCAGGATATGTTTCGACATGCCCTGACATTGGTGCTTTTTACAGTATCTTATAAACGTATTATAGACTATAGTCTGATGGAACTTCAATCTATGATATGATTATATGCAAGTGTGTATGTTATGCAAGAATAGATATGCATCGTTTTTAAAAACAATGTATTTTTAACTCCCAGAAATAATACCAGAAAAACCACATGAATCTACCAACCAAGAAGGGCTCAAAAAATGCCATGGTACATGATCAAAAATACAATATTATCAAACATTCTTACATTTGTGTAGCAGGTCCAAAAGAAATATTTAGCCATTCAAATATCATTAAATGTCAAATGCAGAAATCATCTGTACCTTTAAAACAATAGAGAAGGATGAAGGTCAAACACATTAACTCAACAACAACATGAACAAAAATGCTAGAAAACAACAATTCAGGCCAAAGAGGCAAACTAAAAATATCCGCTGTGCCCTTGTCAGAGACAAAGGGAGCATTAATTTGCCCTGTTATTATTTAGAGAGGGCAGGAGGAACAAACCTGAGCCCGTCGTGACCCTGCCACAGTGTTGCAACTTGTTCTAGAGCAATGCCAGCAGAAGGCAGCACCATATGCCCGCAGCCTCGGGCCCGATGCTCTTTCTGCAGCCTAATACGCCTGTCAGGAGATGTTACTGTCACAAATCCTCTGTTTTTCCACAACGTGTCTCAAATAAACAGTTTTTCCCCATGCTAACAGAATTGTCCTCAGAGATTGCACTTGGAAGGTCAGTGTTTGATTGTACTGTACTGAGAGTATGCATGTTTTTAAGATTTATTTTTAATGAGCATAATAATCATTAATGATCATGCTTGCACACTTTATTTATTATAAGAAACATTTTTAAATAAACACTTTATTTGTGCAAAAGTTGGCTTGTTTATCTGTTTATTTATTGCAACATCAACAATTTATGGCCATTTTGTGGCAAGACTAATATAGATAAAAACAATGCATAATAACAACTTCATAATTCAATAAGAGATTATACAAAAAAAAAAAATATATATATATATATATATATAAAAAAAAAAACCATTTTACATGAAATTATTAGATATGATCTTTCAGTCCAATATGTGGTGAAATTTTTCTTCTAGAGAAAGTCTTACTTGTTTTATTTCGGCTAGAATAAAAGTAGTTTTTAATTTTTTAAAAGCCATTTTCAGGTCAAAATTATTAGCCCCTTTAAGCTATATACATTTTTTTCAATAGTCTACAGAACAAACCATCATTATACAATAACTTGCCTAATTACCCTAACCTGCCTAGTTAACCTAATTAACCTAGTTAAGCCTTTAAATGTCACTTTAAGCTGTATAGAAGTGTCTTGAAAAATATCTAGTCAAATATTATTTACTGTCTTCATGGCAAAGATAAAACAAATCAGTGATTAGAAATGAGTTATTAAAACTATTATGTTTAGAAACGTGCTAAAAAAAAATCTTCTCACCGTTAAACAGAAATTGGGGGAAAAAATAAACAGGGGGGTTAATAATTCTGACTTTATCTGTTTATATCCATGGCAATGAAAGTTTGCCAGAATCTTTATGATAGACACATACGCTAAATCTTTATGATCAATAATAAAATATTATCAATTAAAATGTTATCAATACCTATTTTCCCTGCCCCTGGCTTAGTTATAAATGGAGAGCACAGAGAAAATATGCATACTTATGTTTTTTCTTTATTTTTTCTTCCTTTTTTTATTTATTAATTTCTTTTTTACTGCTGTTCTATTTGCATACTTGTATTTAGATAGTTTTCTGTATTGCTGTACGGCTTAATATGAGTTGCTTTTATCAATAAAAATTATTTTATTTATCTTTTCTTTTTTTTCCCCTTGTGTTTTGCCTAAATATTTTTTTTTGCTGCAAGAATATATAATTTTATTATTTGATTCAGAAGAAAATGTGAACTAATTTAGTTTTCTGCTAATAGATTGAAACAGTTGATGTTTTGTGATTCTGTGTATTTAATACTGCAACTCTCTGACTAATATGCATTAATAAAAACAGAGTTAAACTAAAAGATGATCAATAAACACATTTAAACTCTTCTCAGGGGATACATTTTTAAAAACATCCATCAAAGTACACTCTCAGTATAGAAATCACATTTCACATGCTGATAAAATATGCTTTACAGAGAGGAAATCTTAACACTGGTTGCATGTTGGTGGCATTTGTGCAAAAGTAATTATTTAGTTTTTTAAAATATATGCTGCATAGATGCTAAAATGAAACCATACACAGTTTAGCATCACAAAAGCTAGCCTCCACACTCATCACAGGCCACAGGCAAGTTTGGTCCGAGCGGATCTGACCTTGCCGTTTACTACAAATGACGCCCCCTTACATCCAGAATGAGACTAAAAAGCTCAATAAATCAGTGCCCTCGGCCAACAAGTCCCTGTCATGCCTTCAAAATGCACAGAAACGTATGACAAAACATATCAGCGCTGATATTATCAGGACAATTAATAATTTCAAGGGCATTTGTACTCCAAGATAAGATGCTTATGGCTGATTTAATACCTCTCCATAAAGGTCATGTGATATGGTTCATGTGAAAGAGCGCCGTCACAGTTAAAAGACTAGAATTAGGGATTATACACCATGTTTAAAGAAGAAAAAAAAAGCAGTTCTCAGTTATCAAACAGACTGTGCAAAGGTCTAACATGTCAGAAAGATATTAGTCAATACATTAAACATTTAAATAAGCATCATAAAAATATGCACCTACAATAAAAATAAAGATTTTTATACAACAAAAAAAGCATTTGTGGTTTCTAAGAGGTGACCTTGCACTCGCCGTCTTAGTTACTGAAGCACAGCAAACGTCATTAGGATGATGTGGGTAATTACAGCACATAAGACCTCTTAAGCATGTAATACAGTCTTTTATCTGGAGAAGTCAATCTCTGCGAGGCTGACAGCTAGCAGCATATGATCCCGGTAAACAAATACTTTCACGCGGCACCAAAGTGCCATTAAAGGCCAGAACTGTCAACACAAATTCCACTCTTGCGAGAGAAAGAAAAAAAAAAGGAGGAGGGAAAAAAAAAAGAAATTGAAAAAATAAAAGACTTGATCACCTCTGGTTGCCTTAACGTGCATGGAGGTAGCCATGGAAACGTTTTCTGTGAAGTTAACATGGATGCAAACAGAAGGCTTTCCGGCTTAATTGCCATTAGAGTTTTATGACCCTGTTTAGAGACGTATATTAAAGCACACACGGGGTAATACGTCGCTTATGGCGGTGACAAGAACTAACCTTTGGCTCTCTGAGGTCGTTTTTGTTTCTTAACACACCCTAAATGTGCCTTTTTTTGCAGTGGTGACTGGCAGATGCAATATAAAATAAATAAAAGAGAAATTGTGTGATTTCAAACAGTGGAATTGTCAAACTTATTGTATACTACTGTCATTAAGAATAATGCCATCAGCTACAAGTAATGTTGCTGCTGTAACATGAACAAGAAGTAACCTCTGCCTTTCTAGGGGTTGTGTTTGTTTCTTAACACTCTCTAAATGTGGCATTTTTGGACAGTGGTGACTGGCAGATGCAATATGAAATAAATGAAAAAGAAATTGTGTGATTTCAAACAGTGGAATTGCCACAGTATTGTCATTATGAATAATGCCATCAGCTACAAGTAATGTTGCTGCTGTAACGTGAGCAAGAAGTAACCTCTTGGTTTCTGGGGTTGCTTTTGTTTCTTAACACTCTCTAAATGTGGCATTTTTTGGACAATGGTAACTGGCAGATGCAATCTGAAATAATTGAAAGAAAAATGATGAATTAATCTTGTGATTTTAAACAATAAAACGGTCATAATTACATTACTCCAAATCTAAATATAGACATAGCAAGTAATGTTGCTGCTGTAACATGAACAAGAAGTATCCTCTGCCTTTCTGAGGTTGCTTTTGCTTCTTAACACTCTCTAAATGTGGCATTTCTGGACAGTGGTGGCTGGCAGATGAAATTTGAAATAATTGAAAGAGAAATATATGAATTCATCTTGTGATTTCAAACAATGAAATGGTCATAATTACTTTACTCCAAATCTAAATATAGACATAGCAAGTAATGTTGCTGCTGTAACATGTACAAAAAGTAACCTCTTGGTTTCTGGGGTTGCTTTTGTTTCTTAAAACTCTCTAAATGTGGCATTTCTGGACAGTGGTGACTGGCAGATCCAATCTGAAATAATTGAAAGAGAAATTATGAATTCATCTTGAAATTTCAAACAATGAAACAGTCATAATTACATAACTCCAAATCTGAATACAGGCATAACAAGTAATGATGCTGCTGTAACATGTACAAGAAGTAACCTCTTGGTTTCTATGGTTGCTTTTGTTTCTTAATACTCTCTAAATGTGGCATTTCTATACAATGGTGACTGGCAGATGCAATCTGAAATAATTGAAAGGGAAATTATGAATTCATCTTGTGATTTCAAACAATGAAACGGTCACACTTACATTACTCCAAATCTAAATAAAGGCATACCAAGTAATGGTACTTATTGTAATAAACTGAACACTAAATACTGTTTTAGTGTAATTATTGCATATATGATTCTGCAATATGAATGACTGAAAAAATCAAGTATAACTACAAGTACTAATCATACAGGGCAACAAGTTGCTTTTTAGCATGAACCTTCACTTCAGATTTATAATTTTTCCTATTAAAACAACTTGAAAACAGTTTTGCTTTGTTTTTAAATTCTACCGATATGTCTTTCTCCGTGAATAAAGACATAATTTACAAGTATTAGGGAAATGCATCACTAATTATTGTAACGTGGAAGTGGCATTTGTTAGATATAATATAATACAAAAGTATCAAACACATGGAGTAGTAAGTTGCTTAACATAGAGTAGTAATGTAAATGAAATTTTTGACTTTCCGGATCTAATTTGCTGGTATTTTATTATATTTATATATATATATATATATATATATATTTGTTTCCACCAACATAAATATGAATACAGGTATAAATTACAAAGCTAATTAAACTAACTAAAGAATGAACTATAAACCAAAGTATTCACCACATGCATCACATATTAATGTAATCATACAACAAAGAATCTTTCAAAACAAAAATTAAATCTCAAACCCTCCTAAAACTGTTTTGGTGACATTTTTGTTATTGCTGACAGCAAGATATGAAATGAAACATTAGAAATACTAACAATGGGTCCATATGTTGTTAAGCAGTAATGTAAACAAGCTCCAACGTCTTTCTTTCAGAGGTGTTTTTATTTTCTTTAAAGCCTGTAAAACCTGTTTTGGTGGCCTTTTAATCAGTGACGACTTCAATATGAAATACTACAAGTTTACAAGTTAGGGCTGCATGATATTGGAAAAATCTGATACTGCGATATTTTATTTTCCTGCTATAGATATTGCGATGTAAATGCAGTTTAACAAGATCATTGAATAGCACTATTTGACTAACAGTATTCAGGTACAGAAATTGAATAATCATAATGAAAAAATTGTTTCTTTGTCTCAATTCTAGTCCAAATATCTAAAAAAAATTAAATAATTAAATATTAAAATTAAATAAAATATTGTTTTGCTTTCAAATGCAGATGAATGAAGGCAAAATTAAGATTTTTTTCTTTAAAACAAGCTAAATTATTTGCCAGTGGGGTAAGTTAAATAATTTTATTTTCACTTTGAAATGTAGATATTTAGATTAGAAACAAACACAAAAATTCTAAATAGTTTTTTTTTTTTTTTTGCATAAATCGTATACAATTTGTATGAATACAATGATTAAATACAATTTCTTAGCTACTGGTCAACTATAATCCAGACTTAACATTGCATATCTTTGCGATGTGACTATTGTGGATGTGCACATTGCGATATCGTTGCTAAAACGATATATTGTGCAGCCCTACTACAAGTATTAATGCATGGGGTAACACATCACTTAACACTATAATGTGAACTAGAACTAACCTTTGCCTTTTTTTTTTCTTTAAAAATAATGTTGATGGCAAATGACTAGCAGATGCCACATGAATAATAAATAGAGTAACAAACAACGGAACAGTCCAATTACTAGGAAACAAGATGAGGAAAAACACCACAAATATTCAACACAAAGTACTGCATGTAACTTCTTATTGTAATGTCAAAGACAACTTTTATTATTATCATTCTTAAGCTCTAAAAATAATGTTGTTGGCTTTGTTATTATTGCTTTTTAGGAGTTACTGAGAGACACAATACCAGTCCAGCCTACATTTCTTTCAATGTGAACAAAAGCATAACCTACAAGTATTCAACACATGGGATAATGCATCACTTATAAGCATTTACAGCATAAAACACATTTAATCTGTGCTTTTCTAAGGCTGTTTTTCTTTCTCAAAACCATCTAAAACAGTTGTGGCTGCATTGTTGGTCAATAGTGATTACAATATGAAAAGGTGAAAGATTAACTTTAGTGATTGCCAACAATAAAACATTTTCCCATAATAAAAGCATATGAATAAAGGCATAACCTACAACTATTCAACACACTGCTTATTGCTGTCACGTGAGCTAACCTTTGCCTTTCTGAGGTTGCTTTTGTGCCATTAAAGTGCCATCATTATTTTTTTATCAGCACTGACTTCAAGACTCAATATAAAATAATTAAAAAGAGTAACTAGAGATGTCAAACAATGAAACGGTCCCACCCACATTACACAGTATTCAACTTGTGCTATCATAACTCAGACAAATGGTTTTATTTTACTCGACGCACATGCATTAATCTCAAAAGGATGTCTTTTGTTTTTTTTTAAATGCAAAGCAGAGTGTGCACACACACCCCATCCCATGATGAATGCCGCAATCAGGCTGCGACTACAAAAAACATTGGGATACTTGGAAATTAGGGCCCTCTTTCCTGTCGCAGGTCAGCAGTGCCTCCCTCCTTCCCTCCCTCCGTGTGTCGTACGTGAAACATCACGCTCCAAACACTGCTCGTTGAAACAGTGCTAATTAAAATCACCTGGGAAGAACTGCGTGGGGCTAACAAAGGGCCGGGCTTTACGTTACAGAGGAAAGTGTGTGTATGTGTGTGTGCAAAATTTTACTACTGCTATTACGGCCTCTTTGAAGCGCCACAGCGTTGAGTGATGAAGCGGCATGATGCACACCTGCACTTCACCTGCACAGCTGCCGGAGTGAAACTGAGGTGCTCTTGCAACCAACACCAGGGTGAAAAAAAAAAATCTTACAGCTAATCACAGCTATAATGGGAGCTGTAATACTATACACCTTGTTTAAAAAAAAAAAGAAAGAAAAAAAAAAATCACCTACCCTATTGATTTAGTCCCACATCCCTTGAAGCTACTGAAAGTGCACTGGCAGTAGATGTGGCTGAGTCTTAAGAGGAGAGCTGTCCATTAACACACCAATACATCAGCCTTACTGTCCTGACACTCACTGCTCCTGCATGCGAGCAGCTCTAAAGCTAGGAAGAATTCACCCCGGATTATGGAAATGGAGCAAGCAATCACGGTAAGATTAATGTTACCCTTGATAATAATAATAATAATAATAATAATAATAATAATAATAATAATAATAATAATAACAATAATAATCTATAAATCGGACGCATTATTAATGTAATTATTAAACTATTTATTAAATGCATTTAGGAAACATTTATTATTATCAATGTTGATGTATTTGTTAAGAGGTTTATTTTAAATGCATGCAAATATATATAATATAATAGAATATATAGTATAATAAATAGATATCACGATAGAAAAATAATATCTTAAATATCCTAAATATCTTGCAAAATTGAAAATCTAAAAAACAAAAAAACAACAAAAAAAAAACAGAACAAATCTAAATTCCTATACATGGTCATAAAAATCCAAACAGTGCATTATAATGAATACCATTTTGAAAACAATCTAGAAAAATGAAATCTGTAACTGTACAGAGATGCAAACGTCTTGAAATTGGAGCAATAATACTAATAATGAATCGTGCATATTTCAGCATATTTACATTTCATGACTTAATGCATCAGCTAAAATTACTAGTGTTAAAACGGTCATTAATTCTGTTGTTATTTGTTATTACTACTGTATATAGTAATAATAATAATAACAAACAACGTATTTAAATAACCCAGAGATACTTTTTTTACTCAAACACTCAACTAAAACAGCTTTACAAACACAATAAAAGTTAATTCGCATTATTCACTCGCATTACTGAAATCTTCCCAAACTGTCACTTGATGTAAATATTGATTATGATGATTTATGAGTCCTCGCGAACTCTCAAACAACACAAACCGCTGTCAAAACAACAAATAAAGCACAAAACAAGCCTCCTGCAACTTCTAAGTGAAGTCTAACTCAGACGCCGAGACCATGAAAAACCACAAACGTGAAAACTCACCAAAAGAAGTCAATGTATCTCCTTTGGGGATGCAAAGTTTTGCGTGTTTACGAGTCTGAGCGTTTTAAAAAAGCGCTGAAAACAAACGCACAACACGCGCTGTTGATATTCCTCCGCTCGGAGTGCAGAGACGCTGCTGTCTTCAGTCAGTGTGTGCTGCTGTTATTACCGATGCAACAGTAAAAAAAAACGCCCGAGTAACACCGACTCCTGTTTGAATGCGCTTGCATGACGCGCAACGCGAAGCGGCGGCTTGTTTTTTTGTATCTTGATTCAATACATCGCAATGTATCGGCCGAGTTTGGTGGTGGTGGGGGGACTAGCTTATTACAATGCGGGGAGGCACTTACGCGGACGTGCATGTTGTTATTTTTTGTCGTACTACGACCCCACGTGACGTCGTGTCCACCTGCTGGGTAAACAATGCAGTCATTAAAAGTTAATGGAGTTTGTTTTTGTTTATTGAGATTGCAAAACACACTAATATAAAGAAAGAGAAGCCGGTTTCATTTCATAGAGAGATGAGTGTATGAATGTGAAGTGATTTTTATTTTGATTATAACAGATTTTTATTGTTATGCCACTGTTCTTTATTGTTATAGCGACATCCGACATTTTAATCGTGATTAAATAAACAAAGGGAATAAATATTGTGTTTGTTTACATGAATAACAAATAAATAACGTAGCATTTGTAATAGTTTACACAAATGTGAAGACGAACGAAGATGAATGATCAATACAAAATAACGGAGAAATATTGTGTTTTACGTCAAATGTTTGGTTGCTTTCTTTACTTTTATTTTTCCATAATTAAAAATTAATTCAATATTTATTTTTAACACATTTTTTAAATGTAATTTCTCATGAAATTTAATCTTAAACACCTCACACACTCCCAGTTCACTGAAATGAACCTCGAAATGAAACCAGCAGCACTCTTGTTATTGATTTGGATGAGATATTGGTTATTTTAATGATGATCAGCTACTGAAACATTTTTTGCATGTGTGTTTTTCCATTTGATTCAATTGCAAAACAATTAAAGATTTTACAAATACTGTATAGCGAGTTATGCATCGTATGTGTACTGCAAGTGTGTGCCACTGCCTTGAAATATTGATATGAATGAAGCAGATTTCAGATCAAAGATTGATTTGAAATATCTTAAGATTTCCCTTTATTGTGAATTAATTAGCACTGTCTGTGTCTGAATTAATTATCTTTATTTTTATTTTCCAAGCAAACACTCTCTGCTTTTAAATGAGGTATACAGATGGTGGTGTTAAAAAAGACAGAAATGATATTTCACATTAAATAAATGCTAATGAAAATGCATATATAAACCCGTCCATATTGAAGATTTTGACATGGTTTTATGTGATCATTTTAACACTTTCCAAATCTGATAACAAATATCCGTCAGATGTCTGCAGATGTGTTAAGGACTTGTTTTTATTCATTGATCAGAAAGAGAATATTTAATGCATTTTGATGTCCACCTATGTTAAAAATGTATGCTATTTATTTTAAGCATGCTATTTAAAGGAAAAATGCAATCCTGAAAATACACTATTGTGTTTTTTGTCACAAAGAAATTAAAGAGAAGCGTGTGTATTTCTTATATGAAACTAAGAAAAGAAACATGATTTTGGGAAACGGGTCATGGCATGAAATATAAGGGATTGCTGCCATCTATTGGGATGTGAATAATCTACACCTATTTGTCAATGAAACAGGGAACTTGCATACAATTTTGATAAGACACTGCCATCTTGTGGACAATGAAGATAATGCACTAAATAATAATAATAATAATAAACACAAAATTCTGGACTTCACAGCACACAAGGATCTTCTATGTATTCACCAAAAGGCAAAAACACAATAATAATATCAATAATAAATAGAAATGTATATATTAAAAAAGTACAAATGTTTTAATTTTAGTTTTGAAGTATATATTGTATCATGCTTATTATTTTTTCCCTGATAATCTTGTCGTGCTGCATGCCACTCATTGACTTCCATAGTATTTTTCCTCTACTTTGGATGTCAATGGGTGCCAGCAACCAGCATTCTTTAAAATATCATCTTTTGAGTACTGAAGAAAAAAAGCAAAAGAAAAAAAAACAAGAAAAAAAAGCTCATAAAGCTTTAAAACCACATGAAGGTGAATAAACAATTAGGTAATTTTCATTTTTGGGTGAACTATGACTTTAAGACCGTTTCAATATGCAGCAATAAAACCTTTGTCATTTTGAAAGAGTTCCACATATACTGCAAGTCAAACCCAAAATTGTTCATGCATTATGACTTGTTGTACTACATAGCTGTTGAATGCTTAAATCTGATTGGCTGATGAATATCAAAGGTACAGTACACAGTTATTTTCATATAAACGCACAGCTGAAGTAGTTCCAGACAGATCTTGACCACATTACAGTTCCATATCAATACGCTGAAAAAAAAGTCAGTTATTTCCAATGCCCACAACTGTCAAATATCAAATCAAAACAAAACACAATTTATTAAATAACATGATTAGGCATTGATATTTGGTTGATTTCAGGTTGATTTTAGGTTGGACATTGGACATTGACGTCAACCTGATTTTCATTTCCAAACAAAATCCAACGTCCCCACAGTGTTGAGGTACAACGTCAATATGACGTCATGTTGATGTCCTGTGTGTGAGTTATTTCTAAGAGTGTACTATACTGGATGTCCCACCCTCTTTGTGTTTCAGTTGAGATTACGTCAAACATCTAATAAAATATGCACATTTCAAAGCACTTCAGGGGACTTTTAATTTGAATTGAAAAAAGTAACCCAGTCTTGGGTTTGACCCAACATTGGGTTACGAGTGTAGCCTTTGCTGTCAACAAGATTCATTAAACCTGATTTCCAGTATTTTCCCAGACTCACAGCAGCAGCTTCTTCATTTTATGTTGGGTTTTAATCAACTATAAGAAGGATTTTAGTGATAACATGTCACAGATTTCTTTATTTTGCTTTATCACTTACAGTTGTAACCAGACGTTTTATGTAAACTGTATAAAAAGGCACATAACCATTAAAAAAAAAAGTCAGATGTTAATGTGAGTAAACCTTTTCACTTTAGGTAAATCAGGATTATCAAATTTGTTTCTGTTATGCTTAATAGCAGAATAATGAGAGCGATATTTTTTGAGAAATTGTTATAACTTTTCTTGAAAGTCAAGTTTATATACAATAAGATTATTATGCCTCTGAAAAAGCTCAGATGATGGTGTCAAGGTTTTGAAAGTTTCTGATTGGCTAATTGACAACATTTGAGTTAATTGGAGGCACAACTGTAGAATAGTATTTAAGCAAAACCTCAAACACACTGCTTCCTTGTGTGACAACATGGCACAATCAACAAGCCAGAATTAACAAAAAAGCCAGATTACAATTTGCTAAATTACACTGGGAAAAAGACACATTTTTGGAGACATGTCCTGTGGTCTGATGGAACTAAGTTCGAACTGTTTGGCCATAATGACCAGTGTTACATTTGGAGGACAAAGGGGAAAGCTTACAGGCTTAGGAACACCATCCCAACTTTGAAGTATGGGGGCGGCAGCATCATGTTGTGGGGCTGTTTTGCTGCGGGAGGGCCTGGTCCACTTCACAGCATACATGGCATCATGAAGAAAGAACATTATGTAGAAATACTGAAGCTACATCTCAAGACATCAGCCAGGAAGTTAAAACTTGGCCACAAATGGGTCTTCCAAACAGACCATGACCCTAAGCACACTGCCAAATTAGTTAAAATGTGCTTTAAGGGCAACGGAGTGAATGTTTTGGAGTGGCCATCACAAAGCCCTGAGCTCAATCCTATAGAAAATTTGTGGGCAGAGTTGAAAAAGCTTGTGCGAGCAAGCCTACAAATCTGACTCAGTTACACCAATTCTGTCAGGAGGAATGGGCCAAAATTCCTGCAAACTATTGTGAGAAGCTTATGGAAGGATATCCAAAACATTTGACTAAAGTTATCGAGTTAAAAAGCAAAGCTAAAAAAAATACCAAGGAAATGTATGTAAACTTTTGACTGTCTAGAAATTAATAAAAAATTCTCAAAAAAACAATTCTCTCAATATTCTGACATTTAGCAAATGTAAATGATTTAGGTAATCCTAACGGACCTAATACTAATGGATTTAGTTCAGACATTTAAAAAAAAATGGTTATGTTCCTTTTTTTAGTGTATGTAAACCTCTGGTTTCAACTGTACATAAATGAACTAGTCTACTGCACACACTAGTAAAAATTAATATAAAAAATATGGGTTAATAAATATTCATTATAGGTAAGTTAGGGTAATCAGGCAAGTCATTGTACAACAATGTTTTGTTCCACAGCCAATTGAAAAAAGAAAATTGTGTAAGGTGATCTAATAATATTGACCTTAAAAATGCTTTAAAATGCTTTTATTCTTGCCAAAATCAAACAAAAAGTGGTCAGGGGTAGCTTAATTAATGTGCCAGTGCTCTTTTGGTAAGGGATTCATCAGAATAGACAGCAAAAGTAAGTCCAAAGCACTCAAAAAATGTGAAAAAATATATTAAAAATTATATTTTTAAATATTCTTTCCATTTTTTTCGAATGTCTTGGACTCTGTTTAAGAATAAGACTTTCTCCATAAGACAAAAAACATTGGAAATACTGGGGAGAGGGAGGGGGGTAATATTTTTGCCCTCAAATGTATATATAGAAGCTATCACCAGGGTCAGAAAAGTTCAGCAGACGACATGGATGGATCAAAGCAGCCCACGTCCATCACACACTAGTGACCAGGAAAGACAAGCATAGTTCAGTAGCCAGCTATATTTAAGCCTGGCAACCACACAATGTTCAGCCGTAACCCGATGCTCTCTGCCGAGTCACGTTGCGAGTGAATTAACTACTAATGTTCAGCCGAAACCAGCAGCATGTCTGTGGAAGAGACAACCTGCAACCTGGAGCCTCCAAACTGCAAGAACTGGATCATGAAAAACCAGGAGGACAAGATGGAGAAGGTTGCAGAGGATGAATCTGAAGAGGAGGATCCCGAGCCACCATCGATAGCTGTACGAAGGAAGGTTTCATTTGCGGATGCCTTTGGTTTGGACTTGGTTTCGGTGAAGGAATATGACAACCGGGAGTCGTCGGAGGGTGGGGAATACTACATCTCATGTTTGTTCACCATTGCAGACTTGAACCAGGATATGGAGGTGAAACTTCAGCAGCAGAAGTTGGAGTTGGAGCGGTTTGAGCTGCTCCCTGGGTCCACTACAATCCGAGGATTCATCCGAGTACTCAATGTATGCTTTCACAAATCCGTTTATGTTCGTGTTACACTGGACGGCTGGCAGAGTCACTTTGAGTTGATGGCAGAGTATGTGCCCGGGTCAAGCGATGGCCAAACCGACTGCTTTTCTTTTCAGCTCAATTTGACGCCTCCGTTCCCGGTTGAAGGGCTGCGGGTTGAGTTCTGTCTGCGGTACGAAAGTGCTGTTGGGACCTTCTGGGCCAGCAATGGAGGGACAAACTACATCGTGTTCTGCTATCAAAGACGAAGGAGCAATTTTAAAGAGCACCCAAGGGAGGATGAGAAGGAGATTGAAAAGGAGAAGGTAGAGGAGAGTCTACATAGAGGTATCAGGAGCTGCCTTAAAGCAAACAGGTGGGAAACCCAGCAAAAAACACACACATGGTTGGAATCATCATGTTTATTTGTACTTACTGTAGGGTTAGGGATTTAGGTTAGGTTGGGGATTAGAGACACAGCCCTTTTAAAAGTATATATTAAGTGACAATTTACTTGAAGGGGGTGTTCATGAGACTGTCATGGTAATTAGTAATCATGACCAGGGCCTATTCTGCTATTTCTGCGCAGAGTTTTGTAAAAATAATAATAATAATAATAATTATAATAACAATAATAATAATAATAATAATAATAATAATAATAATAATTTAAAAAAATAAAATGAATCTGTGGAATTATCAGTGATTTTGAGAGAATACCCTGTAAAAATGCTTTGGGACAACATGAAGGAATTAATTTAACTTACTATGTTTTAGATATTTAAGTGGATTAAACATGAAACAATGGAGTTGTCGCAAAAAAACCCTCAAGAATTGTGTATGTACCATATGTAACCGTCGCTTTGGCGCCCCCTGCAGGGTTCATTTCCGCTAAAAACCAGACACATTTAGCAGGAATGAACACTGGATAGATAGACGCACAGACAGACAGATGGAGAGATGGAGAGAACGATGGATGGATAGATGGATGGAAGGGTGGATGGATGGACAGATAGACATGCGTATAGACAGATAGACGGACAGACAGACAGAATTGTGTTGTTTCAGCTCATTTTAAATAAGTAATTTGAACAAACAGCATTAATTAGACTGTCAGGGCACTTAATAATCATGACACAGAACTAGACCGATAATCTTTGCTATTTCTGCACAGAATTTTGTAAAAAAAAAAAAAAAAAACATAAATAATAATAATAATAATATAATAAATAATAATAATAATAATAATAATAATAATAATAATAAATTAAAATTATCTGTGGAATTATAAGGAGTGATTTTGAGAAAATAACCTGTAAAAATGTTTTGGGACAACATGAATGAATCAATTGAACTTACTATGTTTTAGATATTTAAGTGGATTGAATACCTATGCGCAACTTGACCCTAAATTCTAAACCCTAAATTCTAAACCCTAACCCCACACCAAACCCTAACCAACCCTTAACCCTAGCACTCAATAACCCTCGCCAACCCTTAACCCTAGCCCTAAAAAAACCTCAACCCCTAAGCTTCAACCCTAACACTAAATATAACCCCAAGCCCGGCCTAAACCCTGAACCCTACACCATATGTAACCGTCGCTTTGGCGCCCCCTGCAGGGTTCATTTCCGCTAAAAACCAGACACATTTAGCAGGAATGAACACTGGATAGATAGACGCACAGACAGACAGATGGAGAGATGGAGAGAACGATGGATGGATAGACGGATGGAAGGGTGGATGGATGGACAGATAGACATGCGTATAGACAGATAGACGGACAGACAGACAGAATTGTGTTGTTTCAGCTCATTTTAAATAAGTAATTTGAACAAACAGCATTAATTAGACTGTCAGGGCACTTAATAATCATGACACAGAACTAGACCGATAATCTTTGCTATTTCTGCACAGAATTTTGTAAAAAAAAAAAAAAAACATAAATAATAATAATAATATAATAAATAATAATAATAATAATAATAATAATAAATTAAAATTATCTGTGGAATTATAAGGAGTGATTTTGAGAAAATAACCTGTAAAAATGTTTTGGGACAACATGAATGAATCAATTGAACTTACCATGTTTTAGATATTTAAGTGGATTGAATACCTATGCGCAACTTGACCCTAAATTCTAAACCCTAAATTCTAAACCCTAACCCCACACCAAACCCCAACCAACCCTTAACCCTAGCACTCAATAACCCTCGCCAACCCTTAACCCTAGCCCTAAAAAAAACCTCAACCCCTAAGCTTCAACCCTAACACTAAATATAACCCCAAGCCCGGCCTAAACCCTGAACCCTACACCCTATGTAACCGTCGCTTTGGCGCCCCCTGCAGGGTTCATTTCCGCTAAAAACCAGACACATTTAGCAGGAATGAACACTGGATAGATAGACGCACAGACAGACAGATGGAGAGATGGAGAGAACGATGGATGGATAGACGGATGGAAGGGTGGATGGATGGACAGATAGACATGCGTATAGACAGATAGACGGACAGACAGACAGAATTGTGTTGTTTCAGCTCATTTTAAATAAGTAATTTGAACAAACAGCATTAATTAGACTGTCAGGGCACTTAATAATCATGACACAGAACTAGACCGATAATCTTTGCTATTTCTGCACAGAATTTTGTAAAAAAAAAAAAAAAAACATAAATAATAATAATAATAATATAATAAATAATAATAATAATAATAATAATAATAATAATAATAATAATAATAATAATAATAATAATAATAATAATAATAATAATTTAAAATGATCTGTGGAATTATAAGGAGTGATTTTGAGAAAATAACCTGTAAAAATGTTTTGGGACAACATGAATGAATCAATTGAACTTACTATGTTTTAGATATTTAAGTGGATTGAATACCTATGCGCAACTTGACCCTAAATTCTAAACCCTAAATTCTAAACCCTAACCCCACACCAAACCCCAACCAACCCTTAACCCTAGCACTCAATAACCCTCGCCAACCCTTAACCCTAGCCCTAAAAAAAACCTCAACCCCTAAGCTTCAACCCTAACACTAAATAACCCCAAGCCCGGCCTAAACCCTGAACCCTACACCATATGTAACCGTCGCTTTGGCGCCCCCTGCAGGGTTCATTTCCGCTAAAAACCAGACACATTTAGCAGGAATGAACACTGGATAGATAGACGCACAGACAGACAGATGGAGAGATGGAGAGAACGATGGATGGATAGACGGATGGAAGGGTGGATGGATGGACAGATAGACATGCGTATAGACAGATAGACGGACAGACAGACAGAATTGTGTTGTTTCAGCTCATTTTAAATAAGTAATTTGAACAAACAGCATTAATTAGACTGTCAGGGCACTTAATAATCATGACACAGAACTAGACCGATAATCTTTGCTATTTCTGCACAGAATTTTGTAAAAAAAAAAAAAAAAAAAACATAAATAATAATAATATAATAAATAATAATAATAATAATAATAATAATAATAATAAAATTATCTGTGGAATTATAAGGAGTGATTTTGAGAAAATAACCTGTAAAAATGTTTTGGGACAACATGAATGAATCAATTGAACTTACTATGTTTTAGATATTTAAGTGGATTGAATACCTATGCGCAACTTGACCCTAAATTCTAAACCCTAAATTCTAAACCCTAACCCCACACCAAACCCCAACCAACCCTTAACCCTAGCACTCAATAACCCTCGCCAACCCTTAACCCTAGCCCTAAAAAAACCTCAACCCCTAAGCTTCAACCCTAACACTAAATATAACCCCAAGCCCGGCCTAAACCCTGAACCCTACACCCTATGTAACCGTCGCTTTGGCGCCCCCTGCAGGGTTCATTTCCGCTAAAAACCAGACACATTTAGCAGGAATGAACACTGGATAGATAGACGCACAGACAGACAGATGGAGAGATGGAGAGAATGATGGATGGATAGACGGATGGAAGGGTGGATGGATGGACAGATAGACATGCGTATAGACAGATAGACGGACAGACAGAATTGTGTTGTTTCAGCTCATTTTAAATAAGTAATTTGAACAAACAGCATTAATTAGACTGTCAGGGCACTTAATAATCATGACACAGAACTAGACCGATAATCTTTGCTATTTCTGCACAGAATTTTGTAAAAAAAAAAAAAACATAAATAATAATAATATAATAAATAATAATAATAATAATAATAATAATAATAATAATAAATTAAAATTATCTGTGGAATAAGGAGTGATTTTGAGAAAATAACCTGTAAAAATGTTTTGGGACAACATGAATGAATCAATTGAACTTACTATGTTTTAGATATTTAAGTGGATTGAATACCTATGCGCAACTTGACCCTAAATTCTAAACCCTAAATTCTAAACCCTAACCCCACACCAAACCCCAACCAACCCTTAACCCTAGCACTCAATAACCCTCGCCAACCCTTAACCCTAGCCCTAAAAAAACCTCAACCCCTAAGCTTCAACCCTAACACTAAATAACCCCAAGCCCGGCCTAAACCCTGAACCCTACACCCTATGTAACCGTCGTTTTGGCGCCCCCTCCAGGGTTCATTTCCGCTAAAAACCAGACACATTTAGCAGGAATGAACACTGGATAGATAGACGCACAGACAGACAGATGGAGAGATGGAGAGAACGATGGATGGATAGACGGATGGAAGGGTGGATGGATGGACAGATAGACATGCGTATAGACAGATAGACGGACAGACAGACAGAATTGTGTTGTTTCAGCTCATTTTAAATAAGTAATTTGAACAAACAGCATTAATTAGACTGTCAGGGCACTTAATAATCATGACACAGAACTAGACCGATAATCTTTGCTATTTCTGCACAGAATTTTGTAAAAAAAAAAACAAAAAAAAAACATAAATAATAATAATAATAAATAATAATAATAATAATAATAATAATAATAATAATAATAATAATAATAATAATAATAATAATAATAATAATAATAATAAATTAAAATTATCTGTGGAATTATAAGGAGTGATTTTGAGAAAATAACCTGTAAAAATGTTTTGGGACAACATGAATGAATCAATTGAACTTACTATGTTTTAGATATTTAAGTGGATTGAATACCTATGCGCAACTTGACCCTAAATTCTAAACCCTAACCCCACACCAAACCCCAACCAACCCTTAACCCTAGCACTCAATAACCCTCGCCAACCCTTAACCCTAGCACTCAATAACCCTCGCCAACCCTTAACCCTAGCCCTAAAAAAACCTCAACCCCTAAGCTTCAACCCTAACACTAAATATAACCCCAAGCCCGGCCTAAACCCTGAACCCTACACCATATGTAACCGTCGCTTTGGCGCCCCCTGCAGGGTTCGTTTCCGCTAAAAACCAGACACATTTAGCAGGAATGAACACTGGATAGATAGACGCACAGACAGACAGATGGAGAGATGGAGAGAACGATGGATGGATAGACGGATGGAAGGGTGGATGGATGGACAGATAGACATGCGTATAGACAGATAGACGGACAGACAGACAGAATTGTGTTGTTTCAGCTCATTTTAAAAAAGTAATTTGAACAAACAGCATTAATTAGACTGTCAGGGCACTTAATAATCATGACACAGAACTAGACCGATAATCTTTGCTATTTCTGCACAGAATTTTGTAAAAAAAAAAAAAAAAAAACATAAATAATAATAATAATAATAATAATAATAATAATAATAATAATAATAATAAATTAAAATTATCTGTGGAATAAGGAGTGATTTTGAGAAAATAACCTGTAAAAATGTTTTGGGACAACATGAATGAATCAATTGAACTTACTATGTTTTAGATCAGGGGTCACCAATCTCGGTCCTAAAGGGCCGGTGTCCCTGCAGGGTTTTGCTCCAGCTTGCCTCAACACCCCTGACTGGATGTTTTAAGTATGCCTAGTAAGACCTTGATTAGCTTGTTCAGGTGTGTTTGATTAGGGTTGGAGCTAAAATCTGCAGGACACTGGCCCTCCAGGAACAAGTTTGGTGACCCCTGTTTTAGATATTTAAGTGGATTGAATACCTATGTGCAACTTGACCCTAAATTTTAAACCCTAAATTCTAAACCCTAACCCCACACCAAACCCCAACCAACCCTTAACCCTAGCACTCAATAACCCTCGCCAACCCTTAACCCTAGCCCTAAAAAAACCTCAACCCCTAAGCTTCAACCCTAACACTAAATAACCCCAAGCCCGGCCTAAACCCTGAACCCTACACCCTATGTAACCGTCGTTTTGGCGCCCCCTGCAGGGTTCATTTCTGCTAAAAACCAGACACATTTAGCAGGAATGAACACTGGATAGATAGACGCACAGACAGACAGATGGAGAGATGGAGAGAACGATGGATGGATAGACGGATGGAAGGGTGGATGGATGGACAGATAGACATGCGTATAGACAGATAGACGGACAGACAGACAGAATTGTGTTGTTTCAGCTCATTTTAAATAATTTGAACAAACAGCATTAATTAGACTGTCAGGGCACTTAATAATCATGACACAGAACTAGACCGATAATCTTTGCTATTTCTGCACAGAATTTTGTAAAAAAAAAAAAAAAAAACATAAATAATAATAATAATATAATAATAATAATAATAATAATAATAATAATAATAATAATAATAATAATAATATAAATAATAATAATAATAATAATAATAATAATAATAATAAATTAAAATTATCTGTGGAATTATAAGGAGTGATTTTGAGAAAATAACCTGTAAAAATGTTTTGGGACAACATGAATGAATCAATTGAACTTACTATGTTTTAGATATTTAAGTGGATTGAATACCTATGCGCAACTTGACCCTAAATTCTAAACCCTAAATTCTAAACCCTAACCCCACACCAAACCCCAACCAACCCTTAACCCTAGCACTCAATAACCCTCGCCAACCCTTAACCCCAGCCCTAAAAAAACCTCAACCCCTAAGCTTCAACCCTAACACTAAATATAACCCCAAGCCCGGCCTAAACCCTGAAACCTACACCCTATGTAACCGTCGTTTTGGCGCCCCCTGCAGGGTTCATTTCCGCTAAAAACCAGACACATTTAGCAGGAATGAACACTGGATAGATAGACGCACAGACAGACAGATGGAGAGATGGAGAGAACGATGGATGGATAGACGGATGGAAGGGTGGATGGATGGACAGATAGACATGCGTATAGACAGATAGACGGACAGACAGACAGAATTGTGTTGTTTCAGCTCATTTTAAATAAGTAATTTGAACAAACAGGCATTAATTAGACTGTCAGGGCACTTAATAATCATGACACAGAACTAGACCGATAATCTTTGCTATTTCTGCACAGAATTTTGTAAAAAAAAAAAAAAAAAACATAAATAATAATAATATAATATAATAATATAATAATATAATATAATAAATTAAAATTATCTGTGGAATTATAAGGAGTGATTTTGAGAAAATAACCTGTAAAAATGTTTTGGGACAACATGAATGAATCAATTGAACTTACTATGTTTTAGATATTTAAGTGGATTGAATACCTATGCGCAACTTGACCCTAAATTCTAAACCCTAAATTCTAAACCCTAACCCCACACCAAACCCCAACCAACCCTTAACCCTAGCACTCAATAACCCTCGCCAACCCTTAACCCTAGCCCTAAAAAAACCTCAACCCCTAAGCTTCAACCCTAACACTAAATAACCCCAAGCCCGGCCTAAACCCTGAACCCTACACCCTATGTAACCATCGCTTTGGCGCCCCCTGCAGGGTTCATTTCCGCTAAAAACCAGACACATTTAGCAGGAATGAACACTGGATAGATAGACGCACAGACAGACAGATGGAGAGATGGAGAGAACGATAGATGGATAGACGGATGGAAGGGTGGATGGATGGACAGATAGACATGCGTATAGACAGATAGACGGACAGACAGAAAGAATTGTGTTGTTTCAGCTCATTTTAAATAAGTAATTTGAACAAACAGCATTAATTAGACTGTCAGGGCACTTAATAATCATGACACAGAACTAGACCGATAATCTTTGCTATTTCTGCACAGAATTTTGTAAAAAAAAAAAAAACATAAATAATAATAATATAATAATAATAATAATAATAATAATAATAATAAATTAAAATTATCTGTGGAATTATAAGGAGTGATTTTGAGAAAATAACCTGTAAAAATGTTTTGGGACAACATGAATGAATCAATTGAACTTACTATGTTTTAGATATTTAAGTGGATTGAATACCTATGCGCAACTTGACCCTAAATTCTAAACCCTAACCCCACACCAAACCCCAACCAACCCTTAACCCTAGCACTCAATAACCCTCGCCAACCCTTAACCCTAGCCCTAAAAAAACCTCAACCCCTAAGCTTCAACCCTAACACTAAATATAACCCCAAGCCCGGCCTAAACCCTGAACCCTACACCCTATGTAACCGTCGCTTTGGCGCCCCCTGCAGGGTTCATTTCCGCTAAAAACCAGACACATTTAGCAGGAATGAACACTGGATAGATAGACGCACAGACAGACAGATGGAGAGATGGAGAGAACGATGGATGGATAGACGGATGGAAGGGTGGATGGATGGACAGATAGACATGCGTATAGACAGATAGACGGACAGACAGAAAGAATTGTGTTGTCTCAGCTCATTTTAAATAAGTAATTTGAACAAACAGCATTAATTAGACTGTCAGGGCACTTAATAATCATGACACAGAACTAGACCGATAATCTTTGCTATTTCTGCACAGAATTTTGTAAAAAAAAAAAAAAAAAACATAAATAATAATAATAATAATATAATAATAATAATAATAATAATAATAATAATAAATTCAAATTATCTGTGGAATTATAAGGAGTGATTTTGAGAAAATAACCTGTAAAAATGTTTTGGGACAACATGAATGAATCAATTGAACTTACTATGTTTTAGATATTTAAGTGGATTGAATACCTATGCGCAACTTGACCCTAAATTCTAAACCCTAAATTCTAAACCCTAACCCCACACCAAACCCCAACCAACCCTTAACCCTAGCACTCAATAACCCTCGCCAACCCTTAACCCTAGCCCTAAAAAAACCTCAACCCCTAAGCTTCAACCCTAACACTAAATAACCCCAAGCCCGGCCTAAACCCTGAACCCTACACCCTATGTAACCATCGCTTTGGCGCCCCCTGCAGGGTTCATTTCCGCTAAAAACCAGACACATTTAGCAGGAATGAACACTGGATAGATAGACGCACAGACAGACAGATGGAGAGATGGAGAGAACGATGGATGGATAGACGGATGGAAGGGTGGATGGATGGACAGATAGACATGCGTATAGACAGATAGACGCACAGACAGACAGAATTGTGTTGTTTCAGCTCATTTTAAATAAGTAATTTGAACAAACAGCATTAATTAGACTGTCAGGGCACTTAATAATCATGACACAGAACTAGACCGATAATCTTTGCTATTTCTGCACAGAATTTAGTAAAATAAAATAAAAATACTACTACTACTACTACTACTACTACTACTACTACTACTACTACTAATAATAATAATAATAATAATAGTAATAATAATAATAGTAATAATAATAATAGTAATAATAATAAATAATATTATTGGGACAACATGAGGGAATTAATTGAACTTATTACGATTTAGAGATTTAAGTGAATTGAACATGAAACAGTTGAGTTGTCGCAAAAATAAAATCCTCAAGAATTGTGTTGTTTCAGCTCACTAAAATAAGTAGTTTGAACAAACAGCAAATGTTTTTTGTTTTTAAATGTAGTAATTAAAATCTTTGCGAAATGAATGAATGTATGACATTCCTTAAATTCATACAAAAACTGAATAAATATAAAAGTTACACATATTTAAATAAGTATACTTAATAATGGGCTAAAACACAATCATGAGATGACACATCATAAATACAAAGGATATTTTATGGATGCTTATGACAACTGTCATTAAATGTCATTTGCTCATATTTGTTATTTAAATGCAATGGTGACACTGTTTGAGATGTCTTTGTTATGACAACTTAATGAGACTATATAACTTGTCATAAAACTGTCATAAACAGGATCGTTATGAAGCCATTATAATTGTGTCATGAATATTCTTCTTACTACTTTAGTTTTCAATGTAACAACATTTTTCATTAAAATATCTCATTAAAAGTGTCAATACTCTGTCAGATAATCATCATTCATATTTAATGACATTTTAATGACAAATTTAATTTGTAGGACTGTAGAGGTCAAGGTCATTTAATCATGCTGTTATAAAATGATGTTGTTAGCATTTATATGACAGGTTACGTTGTGGTTAAGTTATGTCTTGGTATTGTCAAGTTGTTATGACAGACATAGATTTTAATGTATTTGTTCATGTCACGTTGTCATGAAGACATCTCAAACAATGTCACCTTTGCTGAGTGTATGACACTTAATGACATTTGTTATGACAGTCTTATGAACATCCCATTCAAGCAAAGTGTTACCCAATACACTTTGCTTCATGAGTTTGAAACTGCTTGCCAAAACTGCTAAACACCTTCTAACCTTCCAATGGCAAATGCATAATAGGTAAACGTGGCTTTAAGGATTTACCTTTGTGACTTGAACAGTGCTAAAAACACAAACACTGAAGAGTTGCTTTACAGTAGAAATTAATGAGCAATTGTAATTGAAAGCAACACTTTTTTTCATATTTAATACTTTAAATGTTTTTACGCCATATATATTTAAAAAATTACATTAAATTCATTAGAGTGAGGGTGACAAGGTGGCGCAGTAGGTAGTGCTGTTGCCTCACAGCAAGAAGGTTGCTGGTTCAAGCCTCAGCTGGGTCAGTTGGCATTTCTGTGTGGAGTTTGTATGTGTTCTCCCCACGTTAGCGTGGGTTTCCTCCGGGTGCTCCGGTTTCCCCCACAAGTCCAAAGACATGTGTTACAGGTGAATCGGGTACGCTAAAATTGTCCGTAGTGTATGTGTATGAATGGGAGTGAAACAGGGAAGGGAAGGGAAACATATGCTGCGTAAAACATATGCTGGATAAGTTGGTGGTTCATTCCGCTGTGGCGACCCCAGATTAATTGCAATGCCCTATCAACAACTTAAAATAAGCTACACTGTAAAAAATGATATGACAAAAGGTTATGACTATGACTTATTTTAATAAGTTAATCAGGTGTCAACTACATTTTTCTAAGTTATGCAAAGCTTAATATTTTTAGTCAGTTTGACTGATATAAGTTGAGATGACTAGAAAAATCCAATTGATTCAACTAAAATAATTAAAGCAGTGAGGAATTAAGGCAGTGAGTAAAATAATTTTTTACAGTGTAGCATTTGCGTAGCACCACCACAAAATAAATCAGGACACTTTACAGAAGCAGCATCCACCAACAATCTACTAATTTTGACTGGAGATTGTAGGCTTGAACACATGGCTGGTGTGTATGATTGAAACCCTGCTGTATATTCACAGTAAAAGCTATACAGAGGCGACATCTACAGAGACGATTGGAGAAATCTCAGGTGGGTTTCTCATGAAGAGATTTGCATATAGGAAGCTTTAAGTCTGATGACAAGATATTGAATTATTTTTTTTATTTATTTATTTTTTTCAGAGCAAGTCACACCTAATGTTGGGCGTAATAGGAACAAAACCGAAGGAGAAGCAGGCATTACTTCCTGTAAATCCCTTAAGGACTGCTGCAAAACCCTGGTAGGGTCAACGGACAAAAGGAGGATATTTAGGAAAAATCTTTAGAGCATGAATGAACAATTTACATAGCACTCTTCTTATGTGTACACAAGATATAAGATAGTCACAGTGCAACCACATACCAGCTACATGTTGTGGTGACCATTCAATATGGATGGGCATTTTTAGAAGGCTATATGTTTGATAAAAAAATATATAGTTTCAATGAACAATATAATGTGTTGTACAACAAATAATCTGCAGCTCTCATATGGTTGAAGCTAAGCAGGGTTGGGCATGGTTAGTATGGGAGCCCTCCTTAATAGTATCTGGATGCAGGGTTGATGATTCAAGCTGAGACTGCATAACTCAGTGATGCAATGTCAGACACATTGGGGTAGGGGTAGGGATGGGGTTAGGTGAGTGCATTAAAGAGCATTGGATGCAGCTCAGATTGCACTGCACCAGCTCTCGCCCTCTTGGAAAACACTAGAACTGCTATTCCACCAGTGTGCCAAACTCTTTGGTTCCAGTTGTATTTCTACAAGAGCCTGGGATGGTTTGGCACAATTACAAACCATTCTTGGAATTCTAGGCAGTGTTAGACAACCATGTTGAACTGTGCTGGACTTGGTGCACATGACGTTGCCACCTTTTGCCTGGTTGCAAGTTTATCCATAGCTGACTAGGCAGAATTGCGCTATTTAATTATTATTATTATTATTTTGTTGTTCAGTGAAGTAAATATCAGAATAAAAAGGAATCCCAAAAACAAAAATATATGAATATGTTACAATTACTTGACGCATTTGTATTGCATTCCAAGAAAGTTTAATTATCAACACCACTGCAGAATATGAAACCATTTTGGTGCTAAATGCAGTAAACTGGTATGGAATAAAAAGGTTAAGCAAACAGAACCATTAGGCCAGGAAAAGCAAATAAATGTGCTGCTAAAAAAGGTGCTAAAGTGGGTCCTAGTGCCTAAGTATAGTGATAGGGACACTATACTGTCAGAAAAAAAACCTACCTTTCGACAAGACATTAATCCGAGGCCTTGACTTTTTGTGATTAATAAAAATGCCAGGATGTCCTTTGAATAGTGTAGGGGTGTGACCCTGGCCAAGTTTGCCTTCTGGGCTCTGTCTATCATAGGCTCCCAATCATCCCCATATAAACTAATTGGCTTTATCACTTTATCACTCCTCTAAAATAAACCGGTGTATGGTGTGTGTTCTGCTGCATTATGTCCGCTATTGCATCATCTAGGTAGATGCTTCACAACTGTGGTTTCCATGTGTATAGCATTAACGATTAAACTATAAGAAGTAATTAGTACACTGTAAAAAATGCTGGGTTGTCATAACCCAAAGTTGGGTCAAATATGGACAAATCCAGTGCTGGGATAATTTATTCAATACAATTTTAATTACACTTTTTAAACCCAATGATTGGGTTTCAACAACCCAGAATTTTTAAAGTGTAAATTGAAAGGTACCCCACTTATCAAGTACCTTTTTATTCCTAACAAGGCATGATCAATTCCTTTTAAAAAACATATTTATTCAGCATATTGTCGCATTTCTAACAGGTGGACCGTCGTAGGAAGCGCCAAGCTGCTCGTCTGGCACACATGCAGAACTTCTTTGCTCAGAAAGCAACTGAAATCCAGATGGGATGTAATTCCAACACAGATGAAAGTTCAACGTCCATCCCAAGGCTGAGTTTACAAAGCAGAACCGACAACCAACAGGGATTTGGCATGGACACGCCACCAATACTAATGTACCACCAGATTCCCTTGCTTTCTCTAGACTGGGGTAGTAACTCAACAACAACTCCCCATGCGAACCCTCCAAACACAGACAGTGAAAAAAGAAAGCAAGTTGAAGATCATCAAGCTGAATTGAGTTTTGATGCCTTTCTGAAAGGTTCTGATATGGCAAGCATTCACAGTGATATGCAGGATCAAGCATGGGCTTCTCCAGAGTCACTTGACCAGTCAGAAGTTTTAGCTTCAATGGACAAAGTCAAAGGATTGGAGGACGTAGGAGCTGGGGAAAATTACAGAAACGAGTCTGCTGACAGGAGAGCAAGAAATTTCATCAAACCTGATCCCACAGAACAAGGAAAGGATCTGAGCACAAGTCTTTCTAGTGATCAAGTTGTGAAATACCAGTTAGTAAAAGAACCAAGGGTCGCTACTGTACCGTGCTCTGTTTTAGCTTCAAGGGACAAAGTCATAGTCCCAATGGAGGACAGACGAGCTGAAAAAGATTACATTCAAGGGTCTGATGACAGGAGAGCAAACGAAATTATAAAATCTTTTCCCACACAGCAAGGAATGAATCTGAGCACAAGTCTTTTGAGTGATCAAGTTGTTGTGGATTATCAGTTAGTAAAAGAACCAAGTGTCTCTACCGTACCGTGCTCTGCTTTAGCTTCAAGGGACAAAATTGTATTGCCAATGGAGGATAGAGGAGCTGAAAAAGATTACATTCAAGACTCTGATGACAGGAGAGCAATAGAAATCATAAAATCTGATCTCACAGAGCAAGGAAAGAATCTGAGCACAAGTCTTTTTAGTGATCAAGTTGGGGATCACCAGATAGTAAAAGAAGCAAGCGTCACTACCGTACCATGCTCTGTTTTAGCTTCAAGAGACCAAATTGTAGTCCCAATGGAGGATAGAGGAGCTGAGAAAAATGATAGTCAATGGTCTGCTGACAAGAGAGCAATAGAAACCCTAAAATCTGATCCCACAGATCAAGGAAAGGATCTGAGCACAAGTCGTTCGAGTGATCAAGTAGTGGATTATCAGTTAGTAAAAGAACCAAGGGTCACTACCGTACCATGCTCTGCTTTAGCTTTCAGGGACCAAATTGTAGTCCCAGTAGAGGAACTAGGAGATGATAAAAATTATAGTCAATGGTCTGCTGACAGGAGAGCTATAGAAATAATAAAAGCTGAACCCACAGAGCAAAGAACGGATCTGAGCACAAGTCTTTCTAGTAATCAAGTTGTGGATTACCAGTTAGTAAAAGAACCAAGGGTCACTACCATACCATGCTCTGTTCTAGGATCAGAGCCAGACAGGCTGGAAAAAGAGTTAGAGGCATCTCGTGACTGCCAAACGCCACATCATGAGCTCACAAGTGGATTTTTGAGTCAAGACACGACCAAGGCGGGCCCAGGGGATGAAACTGGAATCGCACATGACACCGAGACTCAGAATTCAGAAGTGGGAGATGGAATCTCACCTGAAGAATGCACGGGCAGCTCCGACACCTCAAAGGTTAAAGAAAACACACACAGGGCGGTCAAAGACATCCTGACATTTACGGGGATCAGAGACGTGCCACTCACAAATAGACAGGGCGAGGGATCTTCTTCAAAGAGGAAGGATATAAATATAGACGATAGCGAGGAGCAGGTGGAAATGAGGTGGTTTTATACAGAACTACATGTAGAGGACGCGGAAAGCAGTAGAAAAGGACAAGATGAAACAACTATGGATCATAGAGCAGAAATACAGAGCGTTTCATCGTGTGAGAGCAAGGCGTTTAATGAGAACGAACTATGCACGTTGAACAAGAATCTTCACAAAGACAATTCAGAGCTACAGAAAAGCGAAGAGAGGCGGTTTGAGGCAAATGAAGGACTTAAAATAAAGGAGCAACTGAACGAGACGACTATTGAAGCAGCTAAAGGAGGTGAAGAGGATGAAATGTGTTCAGAAAGCAAACGAGAGCTCAATGAGGACTCCCGAGCTGTGGTTGATAATTGCACAGATGAAGACCTTACCAGCATAGTTACATATCTGACAGATAGCACTGACCCTTCCAAGCACATCCCTCAGGTATCATCTATGAAGGACAAAGAGGTCAATTCTCAAGATGAGGAACTTGAGCTTGGGAAAAGCCTCAATGGTAGTAGCAACAGGCTGTTTTCATGGTGGCAGGAGTTCAACTCACTGGGTCACATGGCCAAGGTTTTACTGTATGCTATTCTGTTTGTGATCTTCATAACAACATATCTGTGTGACATGCCGACCTGCTTGGCCCTCTATTTGTTTTCTATGTGTTGGTGGTGCAGCCAGGGCAAGAAACAGCGCCTAGATGGGTCATCTGTCGATGTGGACTGAGACCAGATAGGACGTTTTTGAGAAGGCTTTTCAAAAATGATGTATGATTTTGAAATGAAAAGTGGCATGACGTGATTTTACGGGCCCAACACAACTTAGAATTTTTGTTTTTGTTTCTTTTACTTGTATTCACATTAAAAGTCCTATATAATCCCAATCAATCAGTCTTTCAATATAATACTAAACTAATTCTGGTATTATTCTACCACATGTTAATCCCATTTTGTGATATAATAAAATAATAGAACAACAGAAACCACCCTTATGGTGTCAAAGACAACACATGTATCTCAGTGATGTACAATACAGTGCTATTTTCTGAATAATTGAGCTTTCCACAGTGATGTTTACAGGTTTTCACAGTGATTACATAGAAGAACCATTTTGGGTTCTTTAAAGAACCTTCTAGTGAGCAGTTCTTAGAAGAACCATTTGTGTGTATGCTGAGTTCAGACTGCATGATTTTAGCCGCGATTTTGACTCGCCGACAGGTTTTGAGAAATTGCAGACAGATGTCTGAAATCACAGGCAAATTGGAGCTCGTTCACCTGAGTAACAATCACACAGTATGATGAACTATCAAAGACGCAATCTGAGAGAATCGCCAACACCCATTATGCACTTGAAAACAAAATATTTTTGGTTTTGTAATCTGTATGAAACGAACGCAAGGTACAGTCCGTCCTGTCAAACGCACATGATAGCAACTACCCAAACGCCAACAAAAAAGGAGTCGTTGTCATTTCTGGAGGAGATTCGGCCAGAGGATATCCAGAGGATGATAATGTGTAGAAGAGCCATAAATGAGGTTGGTGTTGTGAACTGGTTCCTTTCGAGTGTGTATGTGCATTAGCTTGTTCCACCTGAAAATATGCAGACTTTCTTTGATTCAAACATTTAGAAATGAAACTTATGAGATGGTTGTTGTTTAATTTTATTGGTGATTTCAAATATGAAATGTAATCGTAAGCTTGGCAGACAACTTTTGGAGAATTTGATGTTTCCCCATTCAGACAAAATGCCCGAGTATACTGCTCAAGAGGCACTCCAAAGATGGCCGCCGACCGAAATTACTTGCCTTAAAAGAACCTACTTAACTGTCACCTACAGCCACTGAGAGAGCAGCATCCACTAGTATGGGCATCTGCAGGCCAGCAGGAGGTTAAAATTGCTTCCTATCAGTCTATTTGGACCCAAAAAATAAAAGAAAAACTAGTGGAAATTTAGTAGGACTGTCTGTTTGACGTGTCATCTGAGCAATACCACAACCGGGTCGAAAAAGAAAAAAGTTTAAAAGAAATAGCTAATTCCCTTCATAAGCCAGGTGAGCAAAGTAAGTACATTTTTCTACCCCACTAAAGGCTTCTTTCTCATTATGTAGTTAATAACAAAATATATACTACCTCGCATTCACTTCTCGCATGTGTTTGGTTGTGAGATGTAGTTTGTGGACCAAGACAAAGTTGTCTGCGATTCTTCCTATTTTAAAGTCATGCAGTGTGAACACCCCTGTCGCCAATCCATCTTGCAGTGTAAACACAGCAGCGATGAAACACTGCAGTGTGAAAACATCTATGACACGACTACTTTTGAGAATCCTGCAGTCTGAACTCGGCATTAGTGTGAAGTATGTTTTATCAATATACTGTGGAATTTAAAGGTTCTTTGGTTGCTAAAAGTTCTTATTGGTTAATTAATTACAAACCTTTATATAATTAATGTATAGTTAAGACAACTAACTATGAAATAACACAAATGAATAAGCATCATGACATTGACTAAATATCAAAACAAGACTGTGTGGGGTATTCAATTGGATGCTTATAAAGAAGGTGAAGATTTTGAGTTTAGATTTGAGTTTGGACATTTTTTTCGATTTATTTCATTATTTTTAATCTTAACCAAAAAAAACTACAATGGAAAAAACATATTACTCTCCTTAAAACTTTACTTTCCGTGTTACTTTCTGCAAAGTAATACGTTTGGCTATTTTTTAAGTAACTCAAGATTGTAATATATAACTTTTAAAAGATGTTTCATGCTTCGAAGATTTTAATTTATTATTATTTATTATTAATTTAAAGAAATTCACACTTACCAGAGTTTATAATTCTATATACTATTACTACATTTCAATACTTCAGTATATATTTGCTTCAAAATGAGTTGATTATGAGGGATACTTTCAGTCTAGTGTCCCCAAACTTCAGACTTTATCTTTCTGAAATGTTTCACTAGGTTATTACAAAGACATATCAAATGCACTATATGACAGTGTAAGGACAATGTCTCTTTGGGGATGAGTGTGATGGACGTGACATTTTCTATAAATCCCACCATGTCTCTGTTCCCAAAAGACCACAGAGTGAGAGCGAGAGAGAAAGAGAGAGAGAGAGGGAGGGAGGGGCTGGTAAAAGGACAAGGCTTCTAGACCTTCTGTGCTCTGAACATAACTCTACGTAATTCATACCTGATAGCCTTAAAGAACTCTCCTCACATGCTCTTCTTCATGCATTACCAATACAGTAAATAGATCTCAAGTTAAAGTTAAAACACCATTAAAACAGCATTGGGGAATCATAAAAGTGATTTACATGAAATCATGGTGTGTGTTGTGGCTCAGAAGAATGACAGGACTTTACACCTCATTGAACCGGAGTGAATATAATGCATGATTTTAAGCTCAAATGTTAAGTGCAAAAGTAGTGCAGCCATGTGGTGGGATTTTGTAAGTGCTTATTTTAGTTTTGGACTAACGCATGACCTCTGTTTATATGTGTGTGTGTAATAGAGATGTAGTGTGTGTGTGTCGCTGTAGTCATATGATCCAGTCTACTGTGACTCTGACCTTTCAGTGTCTGGCTGCTCACCTCACATTCATCTGGAGCCATTCATCTGTGCAGACTTTACTGTTTTAATGTCAGTATTCACAGCCATGTTTACTCTCTGTTACCATTGTTGGGGGCATCAAAACTCCTAAAAGCAGGCAAATACATTATATCACATTAGTTATTTAAACATATTAAATATCACACAGAATATACCAGACCAAGCTGATTTTTAAAGCTGATCAGATGACTATAAAATGTTACCATCATCAAAACCTCAACAAAAACCTACTTTGTCCCTTGAAGCTGAAACTTCAAAAACTATTGCTCAGATGCTATTATTAAGTAATATTGGCGGTTCATTCTGCTGTGGAGACCACTGAGGAATAAAGGGACTAAGCTGAAGGAAAATGAATGAATGAATGAATGAAACATACATAAAAAAGTGTTTTAAATGAGACTAAATTACCAAACACTGGCATAAAAACATATATAGTCACTTAATGCAAATTTCCCAGACCTTTTAAGGTATTTCAATTTAGATATTTTTAAAAAAGTTAAAAATAAAAGAGCTTTCCCTGCTGAGAAAACAGCTTAAACCATGTAGCTTAAGCTTGACCATGGTTTTACAGAGGTTTTGTCCATTTCCAGGCTGGTTGTAAGACATTTCCAGCCTGTTCTTAGCTGGTGAGGGTGGGAAATGACCAGCAACAACCAGCTTGGAGCAGCCTGCACTGTAAAAAAATCCTGGTTGCCTTAAATTTCTAAGCTGAAATCAATATAGCCTTATGAGTCCATTGAACTCATATTATGTTAAACTGACTTATAATAGCTTGCATAACTTATAAAATTAAGTTAGAATATGATTAACTTAGTTTAATAAGTTATAATGACCTAAAACATATGCTGTTAGGACTAATTGATCATATAATTGTTTTTACAGGATGGTGTCTGAAACCAGCATGGAAATGGCCAAACAGCCTCTAAAATCAGGCTGGCCAACCAGCTAGAACCAGCCAACCAGTTTAGGCTGGTTTAAGCTGTTTTTATAAGCATGATGGTAACTCATAACCTGATCATTTAAAGCAGAACTCAAACCGAATGAGTTATGAATGAATTAATTAATTTTTTTGTGTTAACTCTAATGCTAAAAGCAACACCAAACAATCTGAGTAGCTATACACAGAAGTTGTTTGGACTCAATTCATTCTAATAACTGAAGTCATACCGATTTGATAACTGAACTTAAAATGTTACTAGTACTCTAAAAGTTTGATGATATAAACACAAATAATATATGTGTATATGACTCAATATATAGGTGTCACGCTGGTATACAAAGAAGTCAGAGATGGTTATCTTTTCATTTAGTTTATTCAACGTAAATCATAAAAGGTATCACACAGTGCTGGGCAAAGGAAGATCATCCGAGGAACACCTCATACATCTTCGCCAGGTGAACCTGGCAAAAGTCAAGACGGGGTTAACACTCCTCACACCTCCGTTGGTGGCAGTGTGCACAAAGTGCAGGCAGGTGAATATAGATCTTCAGATGAGGTAAGACAATAAAGACACTTCCCTTTATCAGTGCGATGATTACGAAGACTCAGGAGGAACATCCATGGAAGAAGAGAAGACGAGGGAGCTAGGGTGAAGACAACCATACGACTTCAATACCGGACGATGAGTGAACGGAGGAGGTGAGATTATATAGTGTCCGGGCTAATGGTGAACAGGTGCGGGTAATTAATAATCAGGGGAAGGTTCTCGGGATTGGATGGGACTGGTGTGAAGTGGTGAAGCTGGATTGGGTGAGTGAGGACGAGCCGGGGATGTTACAGTACCCCCCCCTCCACGGGTGACTCCTGGCACCCTAGATCGACGGCGGGGACGGCCACGCCCTCGTGGAGCTGGACGATCGGGATGTCTCTGATGGAATTCTTCGAGGAGAGATGGATCTAAGATGTCATTACGGGGGATCCAGGATCTCTCCTCAGGGCCGAAGCCCTCCCAGTCTACAAGGTACTGGAGCTGACCGTCCCGCCGCCGGGAGTTGAGGATTTCCTTGACCTGGTAGATGTTATCACCGATGACTTCCGTTTGGTCGGGAGGGGGGGGGTGGTTCGGGTTCTGCAGAGGGAGGAGATACAGGATTAGTGTAGGGTTTGAGGAGGGAAACATGAAAGGATGATGCTATACGGTACTGTGGTGGAAGGTTCAGACGGTAGGTGACAGGATTGATCTGGGAGTGAATAGTGAATGGTCCCAGGTAGCGGGGACTCAGCTTTCTGCAGGGCAGCCGGAGGCGAATGTCTCGGGTAGAGAGCCATACCTTATCTCCTGGTTGGTATATGGGATTAGGTAGTCGGTGACGGTTGGCTTGCTCAGTGTACCTCCGGACTGCCCGCTGAAGATGGACGTGCGCTGAGTCCCAGACCCTCTCGCTTTCCTGGAACCAGTGATCAACCGCGGGCACTTCTGATGCTTCCCCATTCCAGGGGAACAAGGATGGTTGGTAGCCTAGGACACATTGAAAAGGGGTTAGTCCAGTAGAGGATTGACGAAGAGAATTTTGTGCATACTCAGCCCACGGAAGATACTGGCTCCAGGTGTTTTGATGAGCATGGCAGTAGGAGCGTAAAAACCGGGAAATCTCTTGGATTTTATGCTCGGTCTGACCGTTGGTTTGCGGATGATAGCCAGAAGATAGACTGATGGTGGTGCCCAAAAGGTGGAAGAACGCCCGCCAGACCCTGGAGATAAACTGTGGACCTCGATCCGACACGATGTCTTCGGGGAGACCATAGTTTCTGAAGACGTGATGGAACAGGGCCTCAGCTGTTTCAAGGGCTGTGGGAAGACCTTTGAGAGGTATTAGTTTGCAGGATTTGGAAAACCGATCTACAACCACCAAGATCGTGGTGTATCCTTGAGAGGGGGGTAGATCAGTGGCAAAATCCACACCAAGGTGTGTCCAGGGTCGGCGGGGAGTGGGCAACGGCAGCAGTTTCCCTTCAGGTAGATGGCGTGGAGTGGTAGTGATGGCACAGACCGAGCAACCCTTAACGTACTGGGTGACATCATGGGCCATTTTAGGCCACCAATACCTTTCTCGGAGAAGCGAGAGGGTTCGCCTGCTACCTGGGTGTCCTGAGCTGAGGGAGGTGTGTGTGCTAGTGAGGAGTGGTATGCGCAATCTCGTGGGTACATAGCACAAGCCTGGAGGGAGACCAGGGGGAACTGGTTCTTCTAAGGTGGCTATTCGGATCTCTTCATCGATTTGCCATAATATGGGGGCCACAGAGATGGAAGGAGGAAGAATAGTTTCAGGGGAATCGTTACGAGGCTCAGGTGAGTAAAGTCTGGATAGGGCATCGGCTTTGACATTCTTGTGCCCAGGTTGGTAGGTGATGGTAAAATGGAAACGAGCGAAGAAGAGAGACCAACGAGCTTGGCGAGCATTCAGGCGTTTAGCATCTCGGATGTATTGGAGATTTTTATGGTCAGTGATGACGGTGAAGGGGTGTTGGGCTCCTTCAAGCCAGTGACGCCACTCTTCGAGTGCCAGTTTGATAGCTAATAGCTCGCGGTCACCGATCCCATAGTTTTGTTCTGCAGTAGACAATTTCCGCGAGTAGTACGCACAAGGATGGAGGGCTTTGGGTTCACCAGACCATTGTGAGAGTATAGCACCTACTCCAGTGTCTGCGGCGTCCACTTCAACGACGAATGGGAGGTTGGGATTCGGATGACGTAAAACGGGTGCTGTGGCAAACTTTGACTTAAGGTGATCGAAGGCTCGGTACGTCTCAGGGGTCCAGGTGAGTACTTTCTTTCCTCCTCGGAGCAAGGAAGTGAGGGGAGCAGATAAGACACTGTAGTTCTTAATGAACCGTCGATAGAAGTTGGCGAATCCCAGAAAACGCTGAAGTTCTTTTATGGTTTTCGGGTATTCCCAATTTGATACTGCGTCTACCTTGCACCGTTCCATACTCACTCCTTGTGGGGTGATGACATACCCGAGGAAGGATATCGTGGTCTGATGGAATTCACACTTTTCGGGTTTGAGGAATAGGTGATTTTGACGCAAACGTTGAAGTACTTGGGTCACATGGGTTTGATGCTCTTCAAGATTACGGGAGTAAATAAGGATGTCATCAATATAGACAATAGTGAAACGATGAAGGAAGTCTCTGAAGATCTCGTTCATGAAACTTTGGAAGACTGAGGGACTATTTGCCAGTCCGTAGGGCATGACGAGGTACTCGTAGTGGCCGGAAGGTGTAACAAAGGCCGTTTTCCACTCGTCCCCCTGGCGGATGCGGATGAGATTGTATGCACTCCGGAGGTCTAGTTTGCTGAATACCTTAGCCTCTCTCAGTTCTTCCAAAGCAGCAGGGACTAGAGGCAGAGGGTAGGCAAACTTGACGGTAGCAGCATTAAGTACTCGGTAATCTATGCATGGTCTGAGTCCTCCATCTTTCTTGGCGACAAAGAAGAAGCTGGAGGCGGCAGGAGACGTAGATGGTCGTATAAACCCATTCTGGAGAGCTTCACTGATGTAGTTGTGCATAGCTTCATGCTCAGGACGGGACAAAGGATAAATCCTTCCGTGTGGCAACTTGGCATCGGGCAACAGATCAATACAGCAATCCCAGGACCGATGAGGGGGTAATTGGGTGGCTCGTTCTTTGTTGAAGACGTCAAGGTACTCATGATATGCTGAGGGAATTGGATGGCTGGAAGGAGACGTGGCTTGTATGCTGGTACTCTGCAGGGGTAATGACGTGGAGTGACCAGTAGAGGGGGTAATATGACCATTACTGTTGCAGCTGGATCCCCACTCGAGGATATCGCCAGTTTCCCAGTTAATACTGGGTTGGTGCTGAATAAGCCACGGTCGTCCCAAGATGACATCCACATTAGCACGAGGAAGAATAAGGAGGGTAAGTTTCTCTTGATGATTCTGATTCAGACGAAGGGTGAGAGGCTTGGTACGGCGATTGATTTTTCCTTCTCCTAGTGGTGAGCTCTGGATGGTGGTGATGCGGTACTGGACTTCATTCCTCACTGAAGGAATGTTATAGCGGGTGATGAAGGTGGAGGATATGAAGTTCCCAGCGGCTCCGGAGTCCAGCAAAACATGTACGGGAAAAGTTTGATCGTGGATTACCAACTCTGCAGAAATATGAGGTATGGTGGATACTGTGGGTGTGAGGATGACTTTACTCACCACTAGTCGAGGTGGGCGGATGGGACAGGAGGCTATCCGGTGAGTTGATTCTCCACAGTAAAGGCAGAGCTGATGTTGAATACGTCGCTGACGTTCCGTGGCATCAAGCCGGTAGGAGTCCGATACCATAGGTTCTTCTGGGTCCTGCATAATCGTGGGAGATTTGAGCGGTGATGGAGAATCATCAAAGAGAGAAGAACAAGCAGATAAGTGCTGGCACACACTAATAGTCTTCTTGATAAAGGATTCAAGGTTCACATTGTCATCATAAATGACCATCTGTTTACGGAGGGAGGGTTTCAACCCTTTACGGTAAGCAGCCAGAAGCGCCACAGGGTTCCACCCACTGCTGGCGGCAAGTGTCCGAAACTGCAACGTATATTCGTGAATAGACATCCTCCCTTGTGATAAATTCATGAGTTCGTCGTGCACTGATAAAGGGGTAAGTGGAACTGAAAATACCTCCTTAAAGTGAGTGACGAAGGATTGGATGGTGGTTATCACTGGGCTACGAGTACTCCACAACGCATCTGCCCATTGTAACGCTCGACCTGAGAGAAGGGAGATAACAAATGCAACTTTGGAAAGTTCGTTAGGGAATTGCACAAGGTTGGCTTCAATATATAAAGAACATTGTAGTAGAAACCCATTGCAGGTGCTCGGATCCCCAGAGTAACTTGTTGGTCGAGCTAGTGGAGTACTCGGTGTCACCACCAGGTTGGAGCTAGCGCTCATGGATGCGGAAGGCAACTCACTTCCGGTTAACGTAGCGTTAGCTTCCATGTTGTTATTGTTGTTTGGTCCGGTATTCTGTCACGCTGGTATACAAAGAAGTCAGAGATGGTTATCTTTTCATTTAGTTTATTCAACGTAAATCATAAAAGGTATCACACAGTGCTGGGCAAAGGAAGATCATCCGAGGAACACCTCATACATCTTCGCCAGGTGAACCTGGCAAAAGTCAAGACGGGGTTAACACTCCTCACACCTCCGTTGGTGGCAGTGTGCACAAAGTGCAGGCAGGTGAATATAGACCTTCAGATGAGGTAAGACAATAAAGACACTTCCCTTTATCAGTGCGATGATTACGAAGACTCAGGAGGAACATCCATGGAAGAAGAGAAGACGAGGGAGCTAGGGTGAAGACAACCATACGACTTCAATACCGGACGATGAGTGAACGGAGGAGGTGAGATTATATAGTGTCCGGGCTAATGGTGAACAGGTGCGGGTAATTAATAATCAGGGGAAGGTTCTCGGGATTGGATGGGACTGGTGTGAAGTGGTGAAGCTGGATTGGGTGAGTGAGGACGAGCCGGGGATGTTACAATAGGTCTATATACGTTTACAATACTCAGACTATTTGGTTTCAGAACTTAAATGATTTGCCGCAATCGGTTTCCTCAAACAGTTTGAGTTAACTTAACCTATTGGGTTTTACCAAAGACTATAGAATACACCTTATCTATGCCTTAAAGGCACTTGGGTTTTACAGTGTAGATATTTTTAAACAAAACAATTTGCATCATCTGACTAATACATATAGGTTCACTGAGTACATTACAGGAGATGTTCTCTGTGTGTTTCCATTGAGCTCAGCATGGGTTGTTATTAAAGTGACTCAGGAGGAACACGATATACCCAAACGTCGCTCACAGTTGAAAGACACATGGGCCATGCGATAAAATGTCACATCGGTCACGAGGGATGCTTCCTGAGGCGTCAATACCTCAGATGCTTCATGCATGCTTGCTTTGTATTTAATTACGTGTTGCATGTTGGCACCCTTTCAGTTTTCTTTTTTTCTATTTATTTATTTTTTTTTGAAAGTACAGGCATATTAAAGCTGATCCATCTAAAGGTTACTGAGCTTCACCGTTTATACAGTGGTTGAATTTTAATCTGCTTATGCAATTCTTAAATAATAATAATAATATTAATAATAATGATAATAACCTGTTTACATTGTTGTTTAATTATTATGATTTTCAAAATTGTATTAAATTATAATATTATTTATTATTATTGGATCCTAATTTAACAGTAATGTGTGATAATTTAATTTCCATACACGTTTGTATTTTATAATTGCTTATTTTAGTGGTTATTTATTATTTTATTTGTAATTTAAAGCAAGGAACGCTTAAAAAAGTTAAATATATACTTTTTTACATACATTTCTTTTAAAACAGATTTTATTATATATATTTTTTAATTAATTTTTTTTTTTACTTTATTTCAATGATTATTTATACTTCAATTTATTTTTATTTATTTATTTTTTACATTTTATTGGCCCTTAATTTTTATTTTATTTTATTTTATTTTATTTTACACTGTACAGATGAAGCCACTAGATGGAGACACGACATAACGCCTACATTACACCTCCTGATATCTGAATCTGGAATAAAGCAGTCTAGACTACACATACAACGAGCAATTGTCTGGTTTAAACCCCCAGACAGCCATAAATCCAATAAAACGTGTAGCTGCCATGTAGAAAACTGCACTATACACAAACAAAGCCGGAGTAGCCTATGTTTGTTATGACGGCTGACGGGCTAGCTTGCTGCTAAAAAAGCTAAACCTGACACACGATGGCAGCATGTACCACTGAGAATTTCTAACACACACACACACACACACACACACACACACACACACACACGAAAAAAACACAACACAGTCATCCGTCTACTCGCATGTCCGAGCACAGAAACTGGGTTACATCCTGGGCATCCCAGGGAGGCCGAGTGCTCATACATCATTATTGAAACATTCCCAGGCTCCAGATCACACATTTCTCTAACACTCTCTAATCTTTTTCTGTTTCCCTCTGGGTTACGTGAGGGTTTGGTGAGTTACCTCATCTCTCTTTCTACACACTTGAATAGTGTTATGAATACTACAATCAGGAAGTAGAGCAGCGTTCAGCAAACTCAGCAGAAATTTAAGGAAATCCAGAACTGCTGTCATTTACCAATAAAGCAATTTACAATAATATTATTTTATAAGAGGCCAGGCAGCATGGCGGCTCAGTGATTAGCATTTTACAGCAAGAAGGTCGCTGGTTTGAGTCCCGGCTGGGCCAGTTGCCATTTCTGTGTAGATGCTCTCCCCATGTTGGTGTGGGTTTCCTCCGGGTGCTTTGGTTTCAACCCACAGTCCAGAGACATGTGCTATAGGTGAATTGAATAAACCTGATTGCTGGTTCATTCCGCTGTGGCGACCCCTGATAAATAAGGGACTAAGCCAAAGGAAAATGAATAAATGATAAGAGGCCAAGTACAGTCTAGCAATCCATTAGTTCACCCAATTGTTTAGGTTTACTCGGACGAATGCATCACTAAACTGACAAAGCATATTTAAGCTTCCTCGTGAGATCAGTCTGAAATGTTAGAAACCTGTAACCATTGACACCCATGCCAGGAGAAATATACTTTCCATACAATAGAAGTCAATGGTTACCGGTTTCCAACATTCTTCAAAATATCTTCTTTTGGGTTCATCAGTGGTTTGCTCTGTAGCCAATTAATATTATTATTTAAATATATATATATTCCAGGGTGGCATAGTGGTTCAGTGGCTAGCACTGTCACCTCACAGCAAGAAGGTCACTGGTTCGAGTCCCGGCTGGGCCATTTGGCATTTCTGTGTCGAGTTTGCATGTTCTCCCCGTGTTGGCATGGGTTTCCTCCATGTGCTCCGGTTTCCCCCCAGTCTAAAGACATGCAATCGTGAATTGAATAAACTAAATTGGTCGTAGTGTATGTGTGTGAATGTGAGAGTGAGAGTGTGTATGGATGTTTCCCAGAACTGGGTTGCAGCTGGAAGGGCATCCGCTGTGTAAAACATATGCTGGATAAGTTGGCGGTTCATTCCGCTGTGGCGACCCCTGATAAATAAAGGGACTAAGCCGAAGGAAAATGTATAAATGAATATATTCCAGGGAAGCACAGTGGCTCAGTGGTTAGCGTTGTCGCATCATAGCAAGAAGGTCTCTGGTTCAAGTACTGGCTGGGCCAGTTGGCATTTCTGTGTGGAGTTTGCATGTTCTTCCCGTGTTCGCGTTGGGTTTCCTCCGGGTGCTCCGGTTTGTCCCACAGTCCCAAGACATCCGCTATAGGTGAATTGAATAAACTAAATTGGCCGTAGTGTATGTGTGTGAATGTGAGAGTGTGTATGGTTGTTTCCCAGAACTGGGTTGCAGCTGGAAGGGCATCCGCTGTGTAAAACATATGCTGGATAAGTTGGCGGTTCATTCCACTGTGGCGACCCCTGATGAATAAAGGGACTAAGCCGAAGGAAAATGATTGAATGAAGATTATTCCAGCCAAACTGAAACAAATGACTTTCTCCATAGGAGAAATATAATAGGAAATACTGTGAAAAATGTTCTTGCTCAGTTTAACATCACTTGGGAAATATTTGTACATAAATAATTCACCAGGAGGATGTATAATTTTGCCTTGAACTGTAGATTCTCCTATAAAGACCCTGTTTAGTGCACACTTACACTAGTCCGTCAGCTGGAGTTTTTCTGTCACTTCAGGCGCATCAGAACTCAGTCTTCAAGGTCAGGATGAGGATGAACGGAGGACACAGAAGAGAGATTGTGAGGGAGCAGCAGTGTTGTAGGTGTTTGGAAATGTGCCCGTTGGGTCCTCGGGGGCCTCGGTGATGCCCTGGTGGCGGCAGTGGCTCCTCTAGATGAATCATGATGAGGTGTCGTCTTGTGCTTCGGCTCGGGCCCTGAATGTGAGTCGACAGGTCACTCCCGAGAAAACGTCCCGCAGGAGAAACTGGGGTTGACCTGCACTGCTCTCTCTCTCTCTCTCTCTCTCTCTCTCTCTCTCTCTCTCTCTCTCTCTCTCAATTGAATTCGGTAATTGCTTTATTGGCATGACCAATGTTACAAATGTATTGCCAACGCATTTACAAAGTTTACATTAAAAAGAACATAGTAAAAATAGTAAACATAGTAAATAGCAGTATAGTATACAAATATATAGCATAATAATAATAATAATAATAATAATAAAATACATCAGAATAAACTGTACATTTAACAATCAACATTTATGGATAAACAGTAATAATAAATAATAATAATCAGTATATTTTAAATGATTCTCTCTCTATATTTACTATCTCTCTCTCTTTTTCTCATAGTAAACACAGTAAATAGTAGTAGCAAAAAATAAATCAGAATAAACTACATTTAGCAATCACCATTTTAAAATTGAACAGTAATAATAAATAATAATAAAAATTATATATTCAAATATTTACATATAATAATCATATAATCATTTATAACCATCTCTCTCAAATTCTAATTCACACACACACACACACACACACACACACACACACACACACACACACACACACACACACACACACACACACACACACACACACACACACATACAGTTATTTTACCAGTTAATAATTATTGTTTTTATTAGTATTATTGTCGTTATTGTTATAGCAGGTTATTATTATTACTATTAATAACTTTGTCATCACAACACATTATAATAATAATAATAATTTTGTTGTTGTTTTAGCGGTTTCTGTTGTTAATATTATTATTGTTATAGTTATTATTATTAACCACAAATAACTTTGTCATCACAACACATAATAATAATAATAGTAATAATAATAATAATTTTGATGTTGTTTTCGCTGTTTCTGTTGTTGTGATTATTATTATTTTAATATTATTAACCACAAATAACTTTGTCATCACAACACATAATAATAATAATAATAATAATAATAATAATAATAATAATAATAATAATAATAATAGGGGCATTTGGTCAGTTGGCATTTCTGTGTGTTTGCATGTTCTCCCCGTGTTCACGTGGGTTTCCTCCGGGTGCTCCGGTTTCCCCCACAAGTCCAAAGACATGTGGTACAGGTGAATTGGGTAAGCTAAATTGTCCATAGTGAATGAGTGTGTATGGTTGTTTCCAAGTAATGGGTTGAAGCTGGAAGGGCATCCGCTGCGTAAAACTTTTGCTGGATAAGTTGGCGGTTCATTCCGATGTGGAGACCCCTAGATTAATAAAGCGACTAAGCCGAAAAGAAAATGAATGAACGAATAAATAATAATAATAATGACAACAACAACAAACAACACCAACAACAACAATAATAAAAATAATAATAACAGAAACAGCAAAAACAACAACAAAGTTATTATTATTAATATTATCAATAATAAAACTATTATTATTACTATTATTATTAATATTAATATTATTATTAATATTAATATTATTATTATTATTATTATTATTATTATTATTATTATTATTATTATTATTATTATTATTAATATTATTATTATTATTATTATTATTATTAATATTAATAATATTATTATTATTATTATTATTATTATTATTATTAATATTAATAATACAATTTTTTGTTTATTATCAATAATAATAAACTATGTATGTTACCGTTATATGTTTTGGTATTAACTTGCCTAATAACAACTGGGTCTTAGTTCTAAGAACTACTCATTTAAGAGCATCAAAATTAGTCTTAGTTACAATTTATTCTAAGGTGTCGTTAAAGTGTAACTATTTTGAGTGATATTAATTAATTACATGTACTTACCATATGCTTAGGGTTAGATTTACAGGTTAATTGCATGTAATGCATAATACATTTTAATTACTATAGTAGGTAAATGGACAGCTTAAAATAAAGTGTTACCTTAGTGTTTTCAATTATTGACATCACTGTAAACAGACAAACTACTAGTCGCTGTAAACGTGATCCATCGTGCCTGTGTAGAGCACAAGTTATAGTCACAGTGTACAGTTTTTTTTTTTTTTTTTTTTGCCACCATAAGTACTCAGAGCGGGAGGAGAGGTGAAAACTGGATGATTCATCGCAACTGTTGGAGAGCGACTTTCACTCCTCCGCTACTCTGAATGTTCTGTCTCATTCTCTGTCTCTTTCACACACACGTACACTGTGAGATTGTGAATGTCAGATGAGTGTGTCTCGGTGTGTCATGCTCTTTTATTCCCGCTCGCTTTCTCTTATACACTCACGCTTTCCTCCTGAACCCCCATAACCGGCAGCTCCATTCTGCATACAGTTCACTCAGACTCACTGACATGTCATTACACATACAGATGAAGTCAATATCATTAACCTTCCTATGATTTATTTTTTCTTTTTTCAAATATTTCCCAAAATATGTTTAACAGAGCAAGGAATGTTTCACAGTATTTCCTATAATATTTTTTCTTCTGGAGAAAGTCTTATTTGTTTTATTTCGGCTACAATAAAAGCAGTTGTAAATTTTTTTAAATCATATTTATTAATATTATTAGCCCCCTTAAGTAATATTTTTTTTTGTTATAATTATATAATGACTTGCCTAATTACCCGAACTTGCCTAGATATGGAGTTAACTTGTTAACAAAGGTTCGTTAGTAGAACCACACCTTACTTTGTCTCCTTAACCAATCAACTACTCCCTAAAAAACGTATTTAAGGCAGAGCAGCCCTCTAGCACTGTTCTTCTCATTCTCTCGAACCCACCCTCCCTCTCTCTATTTCCTCCTAGGTTCCTATAACCCTCTCTTTCCTCCTAGGTTGAATCGGGGCATCCAATCACTCTACCAAAATATTACAGAGACGGTACCCCCACTCCGAGTCTCTGGGAATCATCGTAGAACGCCCAATCAACCTGTTCACTGTTTATCCTCTCACTTCCCTTCCCCTTCATCCCACTGTTCCCCTACCATCCCTTTCATCCCTACAATAAAGTCTAGCTCAAAGTGTGGCGTGGTCCATGCTGGTGAAAACCCAGGTAAGTCTTTAAATTGCACTTGAGGCTGAATATTAACATCTTAAAAAAATCTAGTAAAATATTATGTACTGTCATCATGGCAAAGATAAAATAAATCAGTTATTAGAAATGGTGGGGGGGGGGGTATATACAGGGGGGCTAATAATTCAGGAGGGCTCTCACATTCACAAACACACACACAACAAACATATGATCTCTCTTTCCCCCCTTTCTCTCTCTCTCACACACACTTACAACAAACACAACACTCTCACACAAAAGAACACACCACACGCACACTTACATTAAAACATACGACACTCTCACACACACAACCACACAAGCTACCTTACATTTACAAACACGCACGCACGCACGCACGCACGCACACATACACACACACACTCACACTATCTCTCTCTCACATAAATGCATAACACACACAGACACTCACAACAAACACAACACTCACTCTCACAAAAAAAGCATACAACACACACACACCCTCATTCACAAACACACTCACACACACACACACACACACAAGAACACAATCTTCCTCACATTCACAAAAACACACACACACATGCATCACAAACAGCCACACAACACACAAATGCTCTCCCTCTCTCAAACACACACATTCGCAAACACATACTCGCAACAAACACAACACTTTCACACAAAAGCACACAACACACACACACACACACACATGCTCTCTCACAATCACAAACACACACACTAACACCACTCACACACACAACACACATGCTTCATCACATTCACAAACGCACACACACACACTCACAACAAACACAGCACTCTCACACACAAGCAAACACGCTCCCTCACAATCACAAACACACAAACTAACACCACACTCAAACACACAAATACACAACACACACGCTCCATCACATTCACAAACACACACACTCACAACTAACAACACTCTCACACACAAGCACACATGCTCTCTCACAATCACAAACACACACACAAATACACAACACACATGCTTCATCACATTCACAAACACACACAACAACAGCAAACACAACACTCTCACACACAAGCACACATGCTCCCTCACAATCACAAACACACACACTCACAACACTCTCACACACACAAATACACAACACACACGCTCCATCACATTCACAAACGCAAACACACACACTCGCAACAAACACAACACTCTCACACACAAGCACACACGCTCCCTCACAATTACAAACACACACACTAACACCCCTCTCACACACACAAATACACAACACACGCTCCATCACATTCACAAACACAAACACACACGACAACAGCAAACACAACACTCTCACACACACAAATACACAACACACACGCTCCATCACATTCACAAACACACACGACAACAGCAAACACAACACTCTCACACACACAAATACACAACACACACGCTCCATCACATTCACAAACACACACGACAACAGCAAACACAACACTCTCACACACACAAATACACAACACACACGCTCCATCACATTCACAAACACAAACACACACGACAACAGCAAACACAACACTCTCACACACACAAATACACAACACACACGCTCCATCACATTCACAAACGCACACACACACTCGCAACAAACACAACACTCTCACACACAAGCACACACGCTCCTTCACGATCACAAACACACACACTAACACCCCTCTCACACACACAAATACACAACACACGCTCCATCACATTCACAAACACAAACACACACGACAACAGCAAACACAACACTCTCACACACAAGCACACCACACACATGCTTCCTCACATTCAAAAAAACACAAACATAAACACACACACACACACACACACACACACACAGACAGACACACACACACACACACACACACACACACACAAACACACACACACATGAATTAAGGAAGTGTCTCCTCCTCCTGCTTTCAATCTCCTGCTCCTATAAACTCAACACAACCCCATCCAACCACGTTTTATTACCACTCTCTCAGCACACAAACATCAACATGACACACACACACACACACACACACACACACACACACACACACACACACACACACACACACACACACACACACACACACACACATCTCCTCCACAAGCTTAAACACAACCTCTGCCATCATTCAGAGGGCAAAAAGCAGTCCAGTCTGAAAGCAAGGCAGCGTGGAGATGAAGAGGAGGAGTGTTGGATAATGATGGCCGGATCGTGATGGGTATATTTGGTGTGGAGTGTAGGTGGAAACACAGATCCTGGCGCGCAAGAAAAGCCAGGCATATTTTTAAAAGATTGTAGAGTCTGGGGAGATTCGATTAAAGACGGGCTTTGTTCTAATACCTAGAGGAATAAGCAATAATTAGGCAGCAGCGCATTCAGCATGGGACCTAATGTGACTGTGAAGATCACTGTGTTTATTCTGGACTTAAAAAATATATTAAAAAAACATGCCAAAGGAGCGGAAGCCATACAGAGATATTATTGTTCTGTATTTAAGAATAATTGGTCACACTTTCAATCAGTGGTGTAAAGAGTACTGAAAAACATACTTAGGTAAAAGTACTCTACTTGCCTAAAAATGTAGTGCAAGTAGAGTAAAAGTATCTGTTGTAAATATTACTCAAAGTATGAGTAAAAAGTAGCCCTTTTAAAAGTACTCAAGAGTAGTGACTAGTGAGTATTACGCTGTAAAAAACGGACGCATTTACATGTAATTTGTGAATGTGTGTAATAGGGTTGGGCCGATAGGCGATGGCCAATAAACTTCACAATGCTGAGCCGGCATCGCGATCCATCGCCCCGCCCCACATTTATATTGATATATAATTTATTATTTGCATGTCATCTTAATAGCAATCACGGTCTTTTCATAAGCTGTGTTATATTTTACTTATAGCTGCCGTTTGCACGGCTGACAGCATAACTTTTTTTATTTATGGTTTGGTTATTGGCAAAGCAAAGACCATGTGGGTCAGGTAGTGAAAACGATAGGCTACAATTATTAAATTCGTTATGAATTAATTGATATTTAACAACAACCACCCCCACCCCGCCTACGACGCCGATACCATCGTCCATCGCCAATGTTTACATTAGACATCGTACGATGCCAAATTGGTCAACATCGCCCAACCCTAGTGTGTAAACGTAACATTCTGTAGTGCATTTAGTTACTGAACAGCAGGCACACAACGTCATAAGACTGTAATATTAGGTTAGATTTAGTGACGTCAGGTGACCAAAATTAAATGTGTAGCCAGCGTCTAAGGACAATGTTATTTAGATGTCCAATAAAGACATCTAAATAATCATCATTCAGGACGGTGACGAGTCTGCTTAAAGACAGGAGGTTAAGGAGTTGGCTGTCTGGTGCAGTCACAACAACCTGGAGCTCAACACGCTCAAAACAGTGGAGATGATAGTGGACTTCAGGAGAAACCCCCCTGCTCTCCCCCCACTGAGCATCATGGACAGCATTGTGGCAGCAGTGGAATCATTCAGGTTCCTGGGCACCACCATCTCTCAGGACCTGAAGTGGGACACTCACATTGACTCAATTGTCAAAAAAGCTCAACAGAGGCTGTACTTTCTTCGTCAGCTGAGGAAGTTCAACCTCCCAAAGGAGCTGCTGAAACAGTTCTACACCTCCATCATTGAATCAGTCATCTGCACGTCAATAACTGTGTGGTTTAGCTCAGCTATCAAATCCGACCTCTGAAAACTACGTCGAATAGTTTGGACTGCTGAGCGAATCATTGGTACAACCCTCCCTAATCTCCAAGAACTGAACTTATCCAGAGCGAGCAGAAGGGCTGCTAAAATCACTCTGGACCCCTCACACCCAGCACACTGCCTCTTTGAACTGTTACCTTCTGGTCGACGCTACAGAGCACTGCGCACCAGAACAGCCCACACACAGAAACAGTTTCTTCCCTCAGGCAATCCATCTCATGAATACTTGATGATAACAATTGTGGAACCAACATCACTACCTGCTATACACCTTTTATACTCACATAAACTTATTTAACAACACACTTTACATGCCAATTTGCACATAACAGCTGCACATATAACGCTGTATATAGTAATATAGCTGTACATACACTCGTCAATTTGTATATTTGCATTCACTACTTCTATTTTTAAAATATATTTATTATCTGTTTTTTGTTCTGTCTGTAATTCTGTTGCACTAGAAGCTCTGTCATGAAAACAAATTCCTCGTATGTGTGAACATACCTGGCAATAAAGCTCTTTCTGGTTCTGATTCTGAATAACGACATCAAATGATGATAATGAAGTGCAGAGACGATGCGTGTGAGAATTTATTCTTCTGCATTTTGTCCCCACAGCTATCAACGTCTGTCTGCTCGCTCAACATCAGACAGTAAAGCTCGGGGCGATTTCAAAACGTCTGCCTTCTTCTTTTAAAGCGCCCCCCCCCCCCCCCCCCCCCCCCCCCCACACACACACACACACATATATATGCTAACATCATCAGCTCTATAAAGCACTTCAGTTTAACATCTAACTCCAGGAAATTCCAGGATATTTGTCAACATGTTCCACTGGTGACCGATGTACAGCATTAAGTTTTTCTGTTTGTGTGTTTTTAAAATTGGGTTTCATTGCTTACGATTACATCAGCAATGGTAATTAATGCTGCATGACATTTTTTACTTGGAATTTAAAGTAGGCTGCCAAAACTTGTTGGCTTATGAGTTGAAATTGGGTTTAAGTGTTGCAAACAAGAACTGTTACTGTTATCTTCTTTGCAGAGGTTTTATAAGTATGGCAGAATAACTGTCACTCTGATATACAGTATACTGTATATACAGTACTATGGTACAGATAGTAGTATGAAGGGCTAAAATGCAGACATGATATAATATTCATTCATTAATTTTCTTATCGGCTTAGTCCCTTTATTAATCCGGGGTCGCCACAGTGGAATGAACCGCCAACTTATCCAGCATATGTTTTACGCAGGGGATGCCCTTCCAGCTGCAACCCATCACTGGGAACCATCCATACACTCTCATTCACACACATACACTACGGACAATTTTAGCTTACCCATGTCTTTGGACTCGTGGGGGAAACCGGAGCACCTGGAGGAAACCCACGCGAACACGTGGAGATCATGCAAACTCCACACAGAAACGCCAACTGACCCAGTCAAGGCTTGAACCAGTGACCTTCTTGCTGTGAGGTGATCGTGCTAGCCACTACGCCACTGTGCAGCCTATTATTATTATTATTACTAATATTTTGAAAATGCATAATAATAATAATGAAATACATAAATATAATATGGTGACGCGGTGGCGCAGTGGGTAGTGCTCTCGTTTCACAGCAAGAAGGTTGCTGGTTCGAGCCTCGGCTGGGTCAGTTGGCATTTCTGTGTGGAGTTTGCATGTTCTCCCCGTGTTGGTGTGGGTTCCCCCACAAGTCCAAAAACATGCGCTATAGGTGAATTGGGTAAGCTAAATTGTCCGTAGTGTATGAGTGTGAATGAGAATGTATAGATACGTTGGCGATTCATTCCACTGAGGCGACCCCGCATTAATAAAGGGACTAAGCCGAAAAGAAAATGAACAAATAAATATAATAATAATAATAATAATAATAATAGTTTGTTATTGTTGTTAAAATTATTATTATTAGTAGTAGTAATAAAAATAAAATAAATAAATAAATAAATATATATATATATATATATATATATATATATATATATATATATATAAATAAACAAACAAATAAATATATATATAAATAAATAAATAAATAAATAAATAATAGTTTTCAAGTACAAAAAAACTAGTAAACAAATTCATTAAAACAATATTCAACAATATTCTGCTGTGGATACCAATTCTTGTTCAAAACATCAGTGCAAATCTAATCAAGAGTCCTGCTGAGGATCCTGTTGTGTGGACAGAGAACTACTCCAAAGTTCCCTTTAACAATGAAAGCACATGTCATTTATTTCAGGTCTGATGGGCGAACATTATTTTCGTCAGCAAACTGGAAATAGGCTGAAGCTAAAGTGTGTGAAGAAGCAAGTGAAAAGCAGATAAGGAAATACCATAAAGAAAAGATGTGAACAAGCCAAGGCTCAGTACTTTCTGTGAGGGTGATGACACATTTCAAACCTCGCAGAGAGCACACGCACAAAACAAAACAAACGTGTGGAAAGTGTGAATGAATGATCTCATGCTTAACAAAAGAGAAAAGAACTAACAGCACTTCTGTTCACCTCAGCAAGATATTTAATGATAGCAGAAGGTGAAGAAAGAAGACATGCAACTTCCAGAGGATGAGAAACAAAGCAGACAGCCCTGACTTTCACCTCTCTAAACACCGACAGCATAAACACACACACATGGACGCACGCACATACAAAATCTCACTCACACACACTTACTTACAAGCACATGCATGCACAAACTCACGAGCAAACACAATAACACACACAAAATTGCACACAAACACACTCACATGTATGCATGCACAGACAAACACAAAATCACAGACACACACACACACACACAAACACACACACTTGCATGCATGCACAGACAAACACAAAATCACACAAGCACACACACACACACACACACACACACACGCACACAAATACACAAACACACACAGAGTCACCTACATTCATGCAAACACACAAACACACACATGCACAAACACACACAAATAAATACACACAAACACACTTACACACATACACACAAACACACTCAAGTGCACACACACATACGCATGCACGCACGCACGCACACACACGTACACACACTCACTTATTTGCATGCAAATACACACACAAACATGCACACACACACCCACATTCACTTACATACACACACACAAATACACACACACACACACACACACACACACACATTGACTTACACACACAAACACACACAGAGACAAATAAATACACATACACACACAAACACACACACAAGCATACGCACACATGCACTCACTTACATGCATGCACATGCACATACACACACAAAGACAAACACACACAAACACAAACACACACCCACATTCACACACACAAATACACACTCACATGCACGCACACACACACGCACTCACTTGCATGCACATACACACACAAACATCCACACACACACAAACACACACACCCACATTCACTCACATTCACACACACAAACACGCACAGACACAAATAAATACACATACACACACAAACACACTAACTTGCATCCACGCACTCAGAAATACACAAACACACACAAACGCTAACTTACACACATGCACACATACACACACTTACACGCATGCACACAAACACAAACCTTCCCACGCATGCACACAAACACACACAAACACACATTTGTCAGTGAAATAACACCATACACACACATGCTCACAAATACATAAACAAGCACAGACAAACACAAAAACACACACAAACACAATCAATTACATGCAAGCACACACATAAAAACAAATAAACCCACAAAAACACACACACACACACACTGGAGACACAAATTACACCTGACTCTCACCAAATAAAATAAAGACGAGGCCTTGATTAGTGAAAGCAGTGGGCTTGTTTGTGTTGCTGGTGGAGTTTTTCTGCGTGCTACAGTGTGTATGCGGGAGGGGAAAGCTACATTTCCTTGCTCTGCTTTTCACAGAGATTGATTTTACCTTGAGTGGCGTGCTAGACAAACAGCACCTCGGCCTGCAGCTGTCAGCTCATGAGAATTACTGCCTTCAGCTCATGTGGACGTGCTGTACTGGCTTATGTATGTGTGTATGTCTACTTTAAAACATGCTGAAGACAAGCCAAGGTGCTTTGCTGGTTTTAGTCGCCTGGTTGGTTAGCTGTTGCAGGATAAAAGCATCATATATTAGCTTTTTTTTTTTTTGCAGGATAAGTGAGAAAGACTTTTATAAAAAGCTGTCTACATTGTATGCTAATTAAAATGCTATGTTAAAGGAAAAAAAATTCGAGGCTGAAACACAAACGGAAAGTTCCTGATGCACCTGATCGAAAATGCTTCATAATAATTATTAGTCATTTTGTAAGACTTTTTCTATTTAATCAATAACTTAAATTATATTGATTTTGATGTTTATTTATATATTTTTATATATTTATTTGTAAAATATTGACAGCACAGCCTTTTATTTATTTATTTATTTATTTATTTATTTATTTATTTATTCTTCAATATTTTATTTGTAAAATATTGACATAGTTTTTTTTGCTCAATATTTCATGCTAAAAATATGATGCATCCCTTGTTGTAAGTGACCGATTTAAAAAGTTCCTCCTGAATATATATTAACATACATGGCCATATACAAGTCCCATTCTACACTACCTGACAAAAGTCTTGTCGCCTATCTAAGTTTTAGGAACAACAAATAATAACTTGACCTCCAGTTGATCATTTGGTATCAGAAGTCTGACTTTGCTTAGATAAAAGTCTTGTCACTTAACAGAAATAATGTACAGAATATAAAGTCATGGTGCAGTGGGAACAGAATTAATATTGTGTAAGACTCTCATGAGCTTGGAGGACTGCATCCATACATCTCTGCCATGACTCAAATAACATTAATAAAGTCATCTGGAATGGCAAAAAAAATCGTTCTTGCAGGACTCCCAGAGTTCATCAAGATTCTTTGGATTCATCTTCAATGCCTCCTCCTTCATCTTACCCTAGACATGCTTAATAATGCCATTTCTGGTGACTGGGCTGGCCAATACTGGAGCACCTTGACCTTCTTTGCTTTCAGGAACTTTGATGTGGAGACTGAAGTATGAGGAGCGCTATCCTGTTGAAGAATTTGCCCTCTCCTGTGGTTTGCAATGTAATGGGCAGCACAAATGTCTCGATACCTCAGGCTGTTGATGTTGCCATGCACTCTGCAGATCTCTCGCACGCCACAATACTGAATGTAACCCCAAACCATGACTTTTCCTTCACCAAACTTGACTGATTTCTGTGAGAATCTTGGGTCCATATGGGTTCCAGTAGGTCTTCTGCAGTATTTGTGGTGATTGGGATGCAGTTCAACTGATGATTCATCAGAAAAATCAACCTTCTGCCACTTTTCCAAATGATCAGCTAGAAGTCAAGTTATTATTTGTTGCTCCTACAACTGGCATCAACGACAAGACTTTTGTCAGGTAGTGTACTGTATATGAGACTGAATTTGAATAAAGTTACAGATCTAATCTACCAATTGTCCTCATAAGTTTGTCTTCTTACAATATACTGTACACTTTAACGATTAGCACTGGTAGATCTACAACAATTCTATGCTTTTGGAAACCCTTAAGATCAGTGGCATAATTCTTGCAATCTACTAGGCATACAATGATTTTGGGAAATGCAGACCTGTTCCTGGAGAGACCTGTTGAGTTTAGCATTTACACTAATTAAACCCACTTAGTTACCAGTTAATCAAACTGCAAGACAGTGACCCTTCAAAAAACCTCTGGTTTGGACCTCTGTGTTACTGTCTAGCTCCACCCATTACATCCAGTCAAGGAAAGCTGGGCATAAAACCTCCACCCATTAGCTCTGCAGTGATTTTACTAATGTGACTGCACCCTACTGCAGCATGACTTCACATTTTGAATGCATTTCTATCAGGAGAGCCCCTATGATCCCTAAATATGTTGCCTTGATGAGCAACAAGCTTTGGAACAGGTCTGCTGTAGTCACACAAGCACACCCCAAGTCATTTGTGCTTCCCCTAAGCGAAAGTGGGCACTGGACTCTATACGCACATGTAATGATGGCAGAGATGGACGCTGTCTAATCAGATGCTCTCCACAGCTGTCAGAGAGCTATAGGAGCCATCACACATCACATCTCCATGCCCTATGCCTGGCATAAGTGTATGAGGGGGCGGAAAAAGCTCCCTTCCAGACCTGATAGGTTGCCATAGCGACTGTCTTTGCATTGAATCGATATAGCTATCTAAAAAAAAAGCCATGCAATTCAGCTGGAGCCCAGAAAGAAAAAAAAATCTGATAAAACATGCCAGACCTCCCAAAACAGATTCTACTTGATTTATAAATATGGAGGCTGTTTGCATCTGAATGATTTCCATTTGGTTTCGTCGGCTTGTGTTTGGAAGGACAAATCAGACAATTGTTTTGACTCTGTGGAAGTTGGCAGAGCACTGCCCAACATCAAAACCAGTTAACAACATCAATCCAGTACAATTTGGTCTGATTCATTTGAATATGTGTGAACACTACCATCTGAACCATCAATGTAAGAAATGCTGGGTTCCACACAATCGATTTGTGTTAGGACAACATGAAGGAATTAAGTTAACTTATTCAAACAAACAGCAAACGTCATTGTTTGAGTGATGGTGCAAACCAATCAAGAACACTGTAAAAAGTGATTAGTTACTTAAAGCGAGTAAACCAATTGCCCTAAAAGCAACAAGTTGACTTCACAAAAATAAAGGAAGTAAACCCATTGTAACTCATAGATATATACATTAGATGTCGCCTACCCTGCTGTTGTCTATTAGAACGAATGCGTCAATAGAGCCGCCATTTTAGTACAGGGTAGCGCTCCTTTGAAATGAATGTTGGACCAAGGTGAAGGGGAGGACTGTGGCCATCCAAAGCCAGAGAAATACACATATACACATATATCTATGATCGGGAGTTTTCCCCGGTGGTCAGTATGCAAATATTTTTTTCAATTACGAAAGTTATAATTTTACATCACTTTTCTACATTGATGGATGTGACCGCACGGGCATTGCCGACAAAGAGCGTGTGTTTGTGTGCATGGAAATGCATTATCTTCCTTCACTGTTTAATTTGATATAATCCATGTCCTGAAACACACCCCCTCTCCTGCTTTCACTTCTCATTCTGACAGAGGGAGCGATCCGTTTGTGAATGAATCTCCGTTATGAACGACTCGTTCACTTAGCCGACAATAATACATGTTTCTAGCACCGCAGCGTCTTGTTGTCATATTTCATAACATTGTTTGCTTATTTTATTCAACAAAACTAGCATAAGTCTAGAATTTAGTGCGAGTTGGTGCTACTTTGCCTTATGGTCAGTGCAGTAAGAGACTGTATTATCATCAATAACATTACTTGTTAAGCACAAAAGTTCATAACATACAAAAACATAAAAAAACGAAATCTTACCTATGAAATGTTCTGCCTTTGTGCTTTGTTTTCTTTGTTTGGTCGTTACTACATCTGTACACAGCGCTAAAGTCCAGCATCTTCACATTGGCACACTGTCTTGACTAGTGCGGTTGAATGACTTTTGTCCTAGGAGCACAGTACCAATGTGGCGGCGCTGTTGACGCATGTTCAGGGTCCCTATGCGATATCTAGTGTATATATCTATGATTGTAACTTAGAACTGTTAAGTTGACTTAATTTTTATAATTATGCTAATTGTACTCACTTTAAGTAAAAGTAAACTAATCAGTTTTTTCCAATACACCTTTATTATATTTGTTTTTTCCCACAGCTTTTCTGTATCTAGCAAAATGACAAAGTAAAATAAATCTGCTCTTCCAGACTCCAGCGTGTCTTCTAAATTCAATACAGGCTATAATTGTAGATTTTACAGACTTAATGAAGCACCAAATATGAAATCTTGTGATAATTACAGTAATTATTCAAAAACAGATGTGCTAAAATAGTCTGACACTGTAAAAAGTGATTAGTTGACTTTGAAAAAGTAAGTACGATTAGCATAATTATAAAAATTAAGTCAACTGAACAGTTCCAAGTTACAATGGGTTTACTTACATTATTTTTGTAAAGTCAACTTGTTGCTTTTAAGGCAATTGGTTTACTCGCTTTAAGTAACTAATCACTTTTTACAGTGAGGACAGAGAATACTGAAATGTGCAGTTCAACTAAAATATGAATGTAACACAGACCAAAGTCATCTTTATGTACACTGTAAAAAAAAATCTGTAATTTTAATTAAAAAAAAATAACGGCCGTTAAATTACAGAAATTTACTTAAATTTAAATTCTGGTAAATTTCTGTAATTCAACCTCTATTATTTTACAGTAAATTTCTGTAATTTAACCGCCGTTATTTTATGGTTTATTTCCGGCACCCCAGCTGCCAGACATAAACTATAAAATTATGGATTTTTTTACAGTGTACATAAAGCATTCATAAAAATGCACTGAATTCTCAAGCATACTTGTTTTATTCCGTCATACAGTTAAAAACTGATTTTTTCATCAAACAACTTAATTCTTGAGATTTTTATTGGGGACAACTTAATTGTTTTATGATCAATTGATTTCAGTTTGTTAAGTTAACTTAATCGATTTGTGTTGGGACAACATGAATGAAATCTGTGGAAACCTTCATGTTTTTTTTTTTACAGTGTAGTTACCATTTCAGTTCAGTACAGTGCTGGAAACAAGTCTCTTTGCAACAGATCTTCATTTGTGTGCAACAAATGAATTCTTGGAGCTCTGGAGCCATTTACACATTTTATAAGCTCTTGACCAGATTGAAATTGATAAAAAATGCCATCAAATGCCCATACAACAAATGCATTTAGCCCAGAACACAAGATCATTTGGATTGCTCTGAAAGTTTCACTGCTAAATATACTTACTCATAAAAATATTTCGTTGTCTTTTATTTGTTTTGTTTTAAGTTCTAAAATGAATCCTCATTGCACTTAACAAGTCTTCACTGATAATAAAGCTTATTAATAAAGTTTTTAATGAATGATAAAGGAATTATAATGATTTGTTTTGTTACTTCATCTTGATTTTCAAGTAGCAGGGTATTTATAGCTACTATATATTTCTGTCCATTCGCATCACGTCCTTTTTTGCCCCCTGGCGGCATTGTCACAAACTGCTGTTATACCTAAACACATTTTTGTAATCCCTTTGTCCCGCGGCGGCATCACACGCGTCGGTAGTGGTCATTTTGAACAGTCACTCACTATACTTGCCTTACTTTTTATTTAGGTATATCTTTTGTTCTTAAAACTGACAATGTGAATCCTAATTGAATCAAGACCAAATACACAGCAAAAAAATCATTTAATTAACAGTTTCTGTAATTTACTGGTGCTTTGCTTTTATTTTCGATTATGAACTGCATTATGGGACCTTCATTTCTGCTCTGTCGACATTTAATGTTGAAAGATCAACTCTTGCTGTTTAACAAACTGACTTTTGTAGACATTTGAATGGTTTAAAACAATACAGTTGCAATCAGAATTATTCAACCCCCTTTGAATTTTTCTTTTTTAAATATTTCCCAAATGATGTTTAACAGAACAAGGAAATTTTCACAGTATGTCTGATAATATTTTTTCTTCTGGAGAAAGTCTTATTTGTTTTATTTCGGCTAGAATAAAAGCAGTTTTTAAATTTTTTAAAACCCATTTTAAGGTCAAAATTATTAGTCCCTTTAAGCTATATATTTTTTCAATAGTCTACAGAACAAACCATCATTATACAATAACTTGCCTAATTACCCTAACCTGCCTAGTTAACCTAATTAACCTAGTTAAGCCTTTAAATGTCACTTTAAGCTGTATAGAAGTGTCTTGAAAAATATCTAGTAAAATATTATTTACTGTCATCATGGCAAAGATAAAATAAATCAGTTATTAGAGATGTGTTATTAAAACTATTATGTTTAGAAATGTGTTGAAAAGATTTTCTCTCCGTTAAACAGAAATTGGGGAAAAAAATAAACAGGGGGGCGAATAAATCAAGGGGTTGAATAATTCTGATTGCAACTGTATATTGGATAATAAATAATATATAAAGAATCCATAAAATAACAAAGTTGTTTGCATCATAATGTACAACACCAGTCAAGACAATATATCAATTCAAACTATTACAATCATTTAAACCCAAAAGGACCACCAAGAGAAATGGAATACAACTATGAACCAATCCAAAGTCTTCAGCTCTCTGAAACACTATCAAGTATTATGATAGTAATGCACACAAAACACAGGATTAGCAAAGACGCTATATACGCAAAAGTGATTTTGCTAATGGCCATCCGAGCCGTTTTAGCAAACAGGGGCAATCACCTTGACATCACAATTGCGCTGATGTTTCTGACCGAGCTGATCAGGGGGGAAACACTGGCTTTCAGTCATCATCAAACTAACCGAAATAAACACACGGCCCGATTCGCCAGAGGAGGCGGATTGGTTTGTGTGTAATGTGCATGAAATTTAATTCGCTCCACATTCGTTTGAGGAGTCAGAGATGGACCTGGCCTCATTTCACAGGGAAGGGAAGCGGATTCCTGCTTAAACAGGCACAACGTGTCTTATGGGAGTGAGAGGACGACAAAGAGAGAGAGAGAGAGAAAGTGAGAGAGAGGGATGTCCTTTTTCATGCACAGACACAAGGAGTACTTATCAGCTGCTCAGAGACACCCGAACGCATCAGGACAGACTCCACCAATGGCAGCTCACATGTGTAGTGATATGAAGGGTTTCCAAGGCTACCCCTTTTCCACCTAGTCTCCGACGCTTCTGCCTGAATGTCAAACAGCTAATAAACGTGACTGGAAACAGCTCCATCAGCTCATGTGTGCCTTCATCAATGTCCGCGGTATACACTCAAAGAATATTTTTGCTGGTTGTTCAAACTACTCATTTAAAATGAGCTGATTTAACATAATTCTAGATTTTTTGGGGGGAACGACTAAATTGTTTTAAGTTAAACCCACTTAAATTTGCTTAAACAATGAACATAATTCGATTGCTGGGTTCCACACAATTCCTTCATGTTGTCACAACACAAATCGATTAAGTTAACTTAATTAGTTTGACAAATTTAAAGGGCACCTATGATGAAAATCATCTTTTGTAAGCTGTTTGGACAGAACTGTGTGTAGGTATAGTATGTCCACAGTCATATTAGAGTGATATAAAGACAATAAAGTCTCTTTTTTAAAATTTCCTGACGTTAAAATAGGATCCAAATCCCTCTCATTTTGAGGCCGACCACAACATAACATAGGAGTGCGGTTTCCCCGCCCACCGAATTGATTGACAGCCGCGTATTAATGTGTCTCCGTTGTAACGCGTATAATCATATCAACAAGACAGGAAGTGCACAAAGCAACTGGGATTAAAAGATCTGTTCAGCACTCTGTGATCATCAATTATCATCAAATGTGATCAAGAATGAGTTTATAAAGTTTATAAAACAGTGCATGCTTTTAATGAATTACAGCGATTTTACAGAGTTAATCACTACAGCCGCATGTCAGTACAATTAAAAAAGAAGACCATTCAATCCCGGTTTGTGGACGTTAAATCAGGTTCATTTTGTACATTAACATAACGAACATTCATACAGCAGTGGATATTAACCTGTATCCTGTCATATTTGCCGTGCAAATACAGTGCAAAGTTAAATACGCGCGCTGTGTGTGTGTGAACTTTGTAATGATACAGTGTGTGATTTATTGCAGAAAGGCTTGAGTTAACTCCCCAACAAATATATCAAATAATGATTGGGAAAGTATACTGTAGTATTTCTCACAAACGTTACTTGAGATCTGCATCCATCATGTCTGTCACTGTGCTGTTTATCTCACACAGCTGGAGACGAAGACACTCTGAGAGGCACGTGGGAACTTTGGGCGGGGAGAACTAGCATTAAACGCACAGGCCACCAAAACATTTACATACTGTAGTGTTCAAAGCAAAAAAATCCAATGTTCTGAAAGGTATAATAAATAATCTGGTGGGTGAGCTGAAATTTTACAGACACATTCAGGAGACACAAAAGACTTATCTTAAATCTTGAAAAAGGGGTAAAATAGGTGCCCTTTAAGTCTTTTCTTCTACTTCTATTTTATGTTTGTTTTATTCTTGTTTATATAAAAAGCACTTTGAGTTACCATTATGTATGAAATGTGCTGTATAAATAAACTAGCCTTGCCTTGGATTGAACATAAAACAAGTTAGTTGTCCCCACAAAATCCTCAAGAATTGTGTTGATTTGGCTCATTTTAAATACGTAGTTTGAACAAGTAGCAATTTTTATTTTTTTATTTTGAGTGTATGAATTTGTTTAGATCTGAGCAGAACTACATTTTTATTTCCACACTGGGCGTAGGGTGCTATGAGTGGTCTAACAAACCCATATGTAAGTCTGTGTGAAATTATGGTCAACCAAAAATGTCTTGGTTGCTTCTTAAAAGCGATTCTTCTCTCTAAAAATGATTTGATCCACTGTAAAAAAATATTCGTGTTTTGTGACTCACAAGTGTTTTACATCTATTTACGGTTGTGAATTTTGCATTATGGGATGTTGATCTCTGCTCTGTTGACTTTTGATGTTGAAAATTCAACACTACAGTTTAACAAGGTGACTTTTTATTGACATTTCAGTAGTTTGAAATAATATAATGTATAACAAATAATATATAGAGAAATAAGTCTTTAAGTCTAGGATTTTGTAGCGTAATGTACAACATCAACCCAGGCAATATATCACTTTAAACTATTACAAATGTTAATAAAAGTCACTTTTTCACAACTTTTCAAGATTAAAATTTGTTGGAAGAAAGATTAAATAGGTTAAATAAGTGAAGTTTATTTATAAACTAATTTCGAGAGGATCATGATTATGATTATGATTGCTTGCGGCTGGTCCCGCATTATCCAATTTATGATTCACCATTCAGACGATTCCTAAGCCACTATAAATACCCTATGTTCCATATAACAACCATCTTCGTTTTGACGAATCCCCCCTTCCACTCCTACTTCTCCTCCTTTCCTAGATGGATGGCATGGTGGCCCAGTGGTTAGCACTGTTGCCTCACAGCAAGAACATCACTGGTTCTAGACCTTACCAAGCCAGCCGACGTTTCTGTGTGGAGTTTACACGTTCTCCCTGTGCTCACCTGGGTTTCCCCCGGGTTCTCCGGTTTCCTCCCATAGACATGCACCTAGTAAGTAGTTATCTCTTAAGAGCAATCACTATCTGTTTATTAGCTACTACAGCAAAGGAGTTTTCGAGATCTACCTGAGCTCAAACTCACCTTGCAAACGGGAGAGAGCCCCGGGCTCGAGGATCTTATGAGCTCAGGGCTCTCTCCCGGGACAGCATGCCAAACACACTTTATAATCAATCATCAGCTAAGTGTGAACTCTTGAAAGTAATTCAAAAGCATAAATAAGGGGGGAAATATTAAAAATAGAGAAATGAATCACAAAATATAGAAGCCTGCTTATTGACAGACATCGTTTACAGTGTGGTTATATGGTGCAATAGGTGTGGAGTACAGTCGAGGGCAAAATTATCAGCTCACCCGTAAAATAAAAATAAAAAAGTTCAAATATTTCCTAAGTGCTGTATACAATGGAGAGAAGATTTTTTTTAACCCTTCATTATTTTTTTAAACATAACAGTGTTAATAGCTAATTTCTAATAACTGTGTCATGAAGCCAGTGTACGTTTTACTTACTTTGTAAAAAACTAGTATTCAGCTAAATAAAGAATTCACATGACCAGCCCTCACAGAAATCTCCCGATTGCACATATTACATTTCTGAATGACTGTATTCACCCCTGCTAAATTTTGCCAAGCGACAGTAAATGCGACCACACTGCTAAAAGGGTTTGTGACACTTTTTATGCATTCTGGCTAAGTATATGAATTTTATAATGGATTGCTTGTATTCATCCCTCTGTAGATCTTTCTTTACAATGTGACATTGGCAACTACTTGCCAAGAAGTTTTTAGTTGTACTAGTTAGTTTTTACAGCGTAGAATAAATGAAATGCAGACATACAAAAACTTCTGTCGCTACACTGCCATCCACAAATCCTTTTCTGTAAAATGGATGCGCTTTTCACAAAATCTCAGGACAGCATGCACTTTATAGATGCAGTTTGGATGTACTATTCTTATCACATACTGTTTCTCACCTACTATAAATCTAGCAAATATGCATATTGGGACACAGCTTTAGGGGTTTATTCCAAAACTCTAAACATGAGCAATATCAATAGTGATCTTTGCCTTAGCAAGCAGTACTAATAAGATCAACCAGCTGTGAAAACCCAAAAGGGCACCTTGTGGCCAAAGCTATTGAGTAAATGTAGTTCTTGAGAGGGATAATCTCTGTTCCCTTTGGAAATGTGGAGATAATCCATGCATATGGAAGATCTCAGCCACGTGCCTTCGGCTTGTCAAAATGAGAGGCAAATTTATGAGGATAGGTTCAAAGAGGCCAAACTGGAAAAAAGAGCAATAATATACAGTAAGTGCTAATAAATGACCATTATCTTGACGTGAACTGAACTCTGTGAAACCCAAAGAGCAGTTTTCTGAACAAATATGCCTCTCCAAGATGTGCAATTACTTATCATTGTAAAAAATGATATGACAAAAAATCATAACAACACATTTTAATGTTACTTTCACTTATTTTAATAAGTTAATCAGGTTTCAACTTATACAATATTAGTTTACTACATAGGCTCATTCAGAAAGCGTACCACTATATACTTTTCTGGAGATCGCGAATTATGTAGCCAGAGGAACATATGACTGCATTTCATCTTTAAAATGAACACTACAGAGTGGTGTGACGCCGTTCTTTTTCGTGCTACCAGCTGACTGCTTACCTCCGTGTGGACAGCTTTTCCGCTTTTACCAATTTGTCCAGTGGCTCGCCGCATACGTCAAAGGACTTGAGACGCAGAGCGGAGTTGACCACGATGACGGAGTTCAAGTCTGGTGAAGATCGGTTCCAGAAAGTGGGTAAGACTATAACAGAAGCCAAAAAATTAATTAAACAAGTAAATAACAGGGTGGGAATGTGGTAAAATCTGAAAATCAGGCTGCTGCAAGGGCTTTTCTTTTTCTGGATTGCTTTTAAAAACATTGTCGGTTAGGAAATGGTTGGGTGGGTCTATCGGTGCTTATAAAAACACTATCGGTTGGGTTTAGGGATGGAGGTGGGTGGGGAGATTGATCGGTCAGTCAATCAGTCAGTCGACAGTGGCCTCTGGTAGATTTATGCGAGAACAGCAGGGGCGAATAGCACTCGCGAGAGAAATTTGAGCATACACAGCAGCCTCTGGCGGATTCACGAAAACAAAAACTGCAAAAAAAACATAGCTCATGGGACATATTTGGTGCTCTTCAGAAATGTTTATAGGGGTACATAGTCAGAATGAGCCTGGGTTGTTTGTTTAACTTAATATTTATACTGTAGTTAGTTTGATTGATTGAAGTTGAGATGACTGGAAAATGTAAGCTGATTTAACATTTTTTATACAATGAGTGAGGAACCCAAGACATTTCTAGAGATTTGAGTTAGAAATGTCAATCTAGCAACAGCTTTAAACGTCTCAACAATATCATAACAACAATCTAGCACCCAAGAGCATTGTGGCAGTCAATTTTGCGTAGGCATGTGCCACATGTTTTCCTCAGAAAATAGGCTGAATTTAAAGAGCATCACACAAGCAGACAAAACCACTCTTGTTGAGTCAACACTGACATTCCTTTTGTTTCGAGACTCCAGAGTGTGTGTTTATGTACATCGCTTCCCCATTTGGTGGGCGTTCGCTTCATTAATCTGCCTCTTTGGCCCAGTGGGGTACTGGTCTGTTACAGAGCTGTGATAATGCATGCAAATGATGTGCATCTCCAAACCAGCAGAAAGAATATCCAGACTCAGATATCGACTCTATATGGAACCACAGGACAGCTTGCTTATTTCTCAGAAATGCTGGCTGAAAAAATTGAATAGAAAACAGCTTGACTTGAACCTTCTCTGAAAGGTCACTTTAAATCAGCAATGGGAGTAAATAGAAAGTGAGTAGATAGTTTGCTAAAAGGAACATTCTGCTTTTTCTTTTTTTTAAATAGGCTCGTTTTACTACACCTATAGTTAGAGTTAAACAGCTGAGTTTAGCCATTTTTACAACCCAGGCTCATTCTGAAAATGTATCGCTTTGTACATTTCTGGAGAGCGGCAAATACATCCCAGGAGCTATGTTTTTTTGCATTTTTGGTTTTTGCGAATTCACCAGAGGCTGCTGTGTATGCTTTTTGAGATCTCAAATTTCTTTTGCGAGTGCCATTCATGCCTGCTGTTCTCGCGTAAATCCACCAGAGGCTGCTGTCATCTGACTGACTGACCAACCGATCGACTGACCCACTCTCCTCCTTCCCTAAACCCAACCAATAGTTTTTTTTAAAAGCACCAATTGACCAGCACCCACTCACATCCCTAAACCCAACTGACAGTGTTATAAAAAAATCCAGAATAAGAAAAGCCCTCATGGCAGTCTAATTTTTACCACGTTTTCAGATTTTACCACGTTCTCACCCTGTTATTCACTTGTTTAATTTATTTTTTGGCTTCTGTTTTTGTCTTACCAGTTTTCTGGAACCGTTTTTCACCGGACTCAAACCCTATCATCGTGGTCAACTGCTCTCTGCGTCTCAAGTCCTCCAAAGTACAGTTACTGGTCAAACTGGTAACGGCTGGAAAGCCGTCCATACGGAGGTAAGTGGTCAGTTGGTAGCGCAAAAAGGAACAGCGTCATACAGTGGCGCAATTCCTGGGGGGGACAGGGGGGACATGTCCCCCTCACTTTTTTTTTTTAGATAGGCCTATACCACTTTACTTCATGCTATAATGTCCACTCGAGAGTCGAAAAAAAGTTATTTTTTAACTCACGATGTGTACGCAAAATTAAGTTTGCCGTCACAAGTATCACCAACATTCCACAACTACAGTATCACCATCACTCAGATTTGGTCCCCCCCACCTCTTAGACCAGAGTTGCACCCTTGGCGTCATACCACCCCGTATCGTTCATTTTAAAGACAAAATGCAGCCATACGTACTTCTGGCTACATAATTCGCGATCTCCAGAAATGTATATGGGGAACATTTTCAGAATGAGCCTATGTTACATTTTTACCGTCTTCTGGCAGGAGCACTTTTAGCTTAGCCTAGCATAGACCACTGAATCAGATTAGATCATTAGCATCTTACTCAAAAATGGCCAGAGTTTTGATCATTTTGTTATTTAAGCTTGACTCTTCTGTAGTTACATACTAAGATTGACAGAAATTGAAAAGTTGGTATTTTCTAAACAAATATGGCTAGAAAATATACTCTTAGTCTGGTGTAATAACCAATTGTTATCATATTATGGATATCTGTTAATTAACAGTTTCCATATTTTGTGATTTTGTGAAGTGTTTCCCATATATTTACGTTTGTGAATTGCATTATGGGATGTTGATCTCTACTCTGTCAACTTTTAATGTTGAAAATTCAACTCTACAGTTTAACAAAGTTATTTTTATTGACATTTTAGTCGTTTGAAATAACGTATAAGAAATAATATATGGTGAAATAAGTCTGTAAAATAACAGAAAATGTACTGGCAGTTTATTACAAAGTTTTTGTAGCGTAATATACCAACCCAAACAATACAGTATATTATTTTAAACTATGAAAAACATTAATAAAAGTCACTTTTTCGAACTTCTCAAGGTTAAAAGTTGTTGGAAAAAGATCAAGGTCCCATAAAGCAATTCAAAAGCATAAATAAACTAAAAATAAAAATAAAAACATAAATCACAAAAGACGAAAAACTGCTCATTTACGAATATTTTTATACAGTGCAGTGCCTAAAAACTGCTAATTTCCATCAACATAACCAACATGACAGGATGCATTCCTTGTAACATTGGCTCCCACCAGACCTGAGATCTCTCTCGTACCCACAAATTCCTCTGAATGGTGGAAGACACCATATATAAACCATAGGTGCAAGCTGCGAGGACAGTCCTTTCCCTCCACCTCAAAATCATTTTAATGTTGGGCGAACTTCGCATTTTTCACAGAGCTAAAAGCAAGACAATTTTGTCTATCGTGGCTAGTGTGGCGCAGATGCTACAAGCTGCTTTACACATGCGTGACATCGTAAATTTTGTGGCAGGTGTAAACACATAAATCGGATATGGGTCACAGTTAAAAGAACGTGTAAACAGACAGGCAAAAAAAATCAGATATAGGCAACAAATCGGAAGACCTGACAGTGTAAACGGGGCCAATAAAGACATTTGTGAGAGAAGATTCAGAACATATTTACTTCAGTGAACCGTATCTATTTTAAGCAGATTTTTTTCAGGTGCTGCGTAATATCACTGCCTTTACTGCAGCCTGTTTAAGTGAATTAAGTGAAGTTTTCCCTTTAAAAATAATACCCTGTCAATCAGGGTCTTATTTTTCATTCATACACTCATATATACTGTATCTCTTCTAGAGTCTTCAATAAAATCTCAATGTGCTCAATATTCAGTCGGAAGCCTGTAAATCTTAACATATCAACATGTAAGTGTGGCACAGTGGCTCAGTGGTTAGCACTGTTGCCTCACAGCAAGAAGATCCCTGGCCTATTTCTGTGTGGAGTTTGCGTGTTCTCCTCGTGTTCACATGGGTTTCCTCCGGGTGCTCCAGGTTTCCCCCACAGTCCAAAGACATGCGGTATATGGTTGTAGTTTATGAGTTTGTGTCCGAATGGGTGTATGGGTGTTTCCTAGTACTGGGTTGCGGCTGAAGGGCCATCCCCTGTGTAAAACATATGGCGGAATAGTTGGTGGTCAATTCCACTATGGTGACCCCTGACAAATAAGGGACTAAGCCGAAGGAAAATGAATGAATGAATAAATAAATATCAACATGTATCAACAAATTCTTCCAAAACCAATGAACTAAACTGAACTTGAACACTGACAAAAAAGCTTCATGTCGAACCCTTTGCATCCTCCCATTTTGTTCCACATCAAACTGCATTTATTATCATTATTATCATTATCAGTGTATCTTCCTGCATTTCTGAGTGCCGTTTGTCCTCGGAAACATCTTCCAAGAATCACTTATCACCTCTATTGATTGTGAATGAATGTGGGTGTTCATGTCCTTGGTGAAAGAGGACTATGGAGGATTGTTGTCTAAACCCAAACATCCCTTGTGTAACCCTGGCATTGCTTCCTTCCGCTTCTTCGGTACTAAACCATTTTGTAGTGCTTCATTCAGACAAAAAGAAAGAAAGAGCACATGAGTTTGGATGTATGACACACACCGTACTTGAAAAAAGTAGAGTAAAAACACACACCACAACATTCATTCTTTACAGACCGGTTGTGACATCTTAGCGCTTACCGCAGGTCCAGCCAGCGCATTTGGCCTTTGCCCATGTTAAAGCTTACAATCTGTGATTTCGCCTACTCACTCAAAAGTGCTCACAGGATCAAACTTATGTAGATCTGAGACATCTGAATTAACATTTGCTATTTTCTGTGTGTGTTTGGAAGCAACACAAAATGACCTACAGGAGAACAGCTTTTGGAGTTGAAGTGTAATCAATGGCAACGTTGGGGGAAATCTATGTAAGCCTTGTGTACATAATCATGTTTTTATAGATTAAGCCAGGGACCGACAAACAGGCCTGTGCTGTATTTTCGGCCACACTTGTCTGATAATTCTCTCCACAGCAAATATTTCTGCTGGGCACCGGCTCAGTAGATGTACAAATCAGGACATGTCATAAAAATCAATTAGAGTGGGAAACATTTTGATTTATTTTCTTTCACTCGGCCAAATTGGACACTAAAGACATCTTCTCATGAGGTGGCAAGTAAATCCAAAGAGAGTACTTCAGTATCTTCAGTACAGTGTCCCCATGTGAAACACATGTATCTACTGTATACACACTGCAAAAAAATATTATTCATTAGATTTATTACATTTATTTAAAGTAAGTGGTTGCAAAAGAAATTACACAGGCAGAATGTAAACAATCAAATGAAGTTGAACATTACTAAATTTAATTTGTTTGTTTTAATTTAGCCCATACACATTGTTTGCAACCACTTACTGTACCTTAAATAAATGTAATAAATCTGATGACTTTATTTTTCAGAGCACATGCTGAACTACAATTATACAGTGGTACCATGCATGTGGACAATTTCAAAGCTTCTATTAATTAAATCAGATGAATATCAGTATATTTAAGTCCTCATGGAATCAAAATAAAGTTTTTTAGATGTTGGTATCAGTATGTAAGAATATCTATAAGCTAATTTGCTTTAAAATAGTCACAGAATTCACATATAAACATCAAAAGCCTGCAGTTTGTCACTTTCGCCTAATTAATTGATGTCACTTCATACTTTCACATCAAACACTCAAAAATTACTGCTTGTTCAAACTGCTTACTTAAAATGAGTTAAAACAACCCAATGTTTACTTTTTTGGGGGGACAACTTAATTGTTGTATGTTCAATCCACTTAAATTTGTAAAAATTATAAAGCTAACTTATTCGATTTTGTTAGTACAACATAAAGGAACTGTCTGGAACCCACCATTTTTATTTTACAGTGAATCTTCTGCCAATCAAAATCTATCTTGTATCTGACATGTCCCCTTTAAGACGCTATTGCAATAGACGAATTACCATGTTTGTAAACATTCAGGATGCGCAGGCAGCGAGGTTAAAAAAAAAAACCGGGAGAGCTAGCATTTACAGCGAGGGATTGACATCCGATGCGGTACAGAGTTTGTTGTTGTCTTAGAAATAAGTTTTACATATTATATATATTATTTACATAATGCTTTCAGCGTATTATAACAGCTTGTCACCCAGTGATAAGCACAGTTTTTCTGCAAAATTAACGTTAAAGTGAGCGGCGTTCGTCTGACAGGTCCATGTGCGATAGCATCCTCCCAATGGATATTGGATAAGACGAAATGGCCAAGCATCCAGCCCGAAATATACAATCTCATTGAAGCTCCAAGTGATTTTACAAGAGAGAAGTTAAAGGCCTACAAGTGTTTGGATGCCAACAATTTTGTTCTGTGTGGTCATGTGCAAGAAATTATGTTCCATGATTACCAGATTCAAAATCAATTACCAACCTACGTCACACATGACCTCACACGGGTCCCCAGTTGCAGAAAAAGACCGGCTGCAATAGCAAACATGTCGTGTTTTGCGGTAGGATGCCAAATTAACATTTTCCAAAAAATAGAAAACTTAACTTTTACCTCACACCACACTGCTTTTAATGCCGACTGCAGACGTCTTTGGCTAAAAGGGAGCTGAATGAAGTGATGACCTAATTATAAATGCTGGACTCTGCAGTTCTCATGTTATATCAGGTCAGTTCAGGCTATGCTGAATCATACACATTACTCGTTTTTGATTGCAGCAATGATTTCGGCAAAACAGTTACATGTGGTTAATTAAACTGCGGACACTAAATGCTAATAATGAAACGTGGAAGTGTAAGTTATTAAGGTGAAATTGGTTTTATATTCACACATTCATTCAGTGACAACTTGTGACACACTCCCTATATTGTTTACCACGGCACTTTGAGTATTCGGTCTGAAATAACCTGCAAGTGTGACTTGAAAACAACATGAACACTGTTTATTTGACTGGGAACAATGTTGTACTTTGACAGACATTGGCTGCTAATATGATTTCGCTATTTAGAGTTTGCAAATAATACGTTTATGAAATTATACTATTAAGGGGAAAGTCTGAATGTGCGAATATAAAACCAACTTTACGTTTTATGTGTAAGTTCACATACCCTGGGCCTGCCGTACAGGTGTAGTTCGCTGTCAGAATGCTGTTGTTCAGCCTGGTGATGATCACCCTGGCTTTGTATAACGTTAGCTCCGTCTTTTTTCCTTGTCTTTGGCTCGGCAGATCCTCGGTTTTTAGCACTACATAGTTGTTAATCTGGTAATCAGGGAACATCATTTCTTGCACATGACCACACAGAACACAATTGTTGGCATCCAAACACTTGTAGACCTTTAACTTCTCTCGTAAAATCCCTTGGAGCTTCAATGAGATTGTATATTTCGGGCTGGATGCTTGGTCATTTCGTCTTATCCAATATCCATTGGGAGGGTGCTTCGCAAATGGACCTGTCAGACGAACGCCGCTCACTTTAACGTTCATTTTGCAGAATCACCGTGCTTATCACTGGGTGACAAGCTGTTATAATACACTGAAAGTATTATGTAAATAATATATATAATATGTAATCAATATAACTTATTTCTAAGACAACAACAAACTCTGTACCACATCGGATGTTATTCCCTTGCTGTAAATGCTAGCTCTCCTTGTTTTTTTCTGCAACCTTGCTGCTTTTTATTGTGATAGGATAGTGGAGGACAGACAGGAAAGCATTGGGAGCAGAATGAGGGGAAGGATCGGCATAGGACCTCGAGCCAGGAATCAAACTTAGGTCGCTGTTAGCATTACAGCGCTACGTGCCCTATAAATTGTCCGTAGTGTATGTGTGTGAATGAGAGTGTATGTATGTTTCCCAGTGATGGGTTGCAGCTGGAAGGGCATCTGCTGCATAAAACATGTGCTGGATAAATTGGCGGTTCATTCCATTGTGGCGACCCCAGATTAATAAAGGGACTAAGCCGAAAAATTTAATGAATGAATGACTATTGCAGATCCACACATTGCGATATCGATGCTCAAACGATATATTGTTCAGTCCTGGTTCTCACTTATAACTTTTCTTACATTTCTTAAACATTACTTAAAACTTCTTTATCTTTATTGAGCTTTTGTTCGTTTCAAAAAAAGAAATAAAGAAAAGAAATGAGGCCATCATAATTCCTATAGGAAAAGTTATTTTGAGGGGCAGACGTTAAACTTTAAGATTAACATGAAAAATGTCCACTGACGTCTCTATAAAGCGCTTTTAGCATGCAAATGAACTCTAGATGGTACCATCATTTCATTCAAATTGTATTTAGACCTCTTAGACTAAATCGCAAGTGGAAGAATCACAGTTTTAATGGGAAGAGATGTTTTATGCATTTAAGAAGTACCTCTCTTATGTAGAGCATCGCTGGAGAGGGAATCCAAGAGGACTTTCTCTGATTCTCCCAAACGGAAATGGCACTCGACTTTGGACATGTGCAAATGATATGCACACTCTGCATAAAAAATATGTTCTGACTGTGATTACAGTTCAGCAATTTATCGTGGAAAGGGCAAAGACATTTAAAAAGAAAAGAGAGAGAGAGAGAAAACCTTGGGAAGAAAGCCAGTGGAAACAGCCTCCTTTTAACACTCACACAGGAAGCCAAGTCAAGGAATTCTGCAATCATAGGGCACCCAAACATCAAATTATGGCTAAAAAAAGACGTGCTAATTGCATTAGGGTGACTCGTAGCCGCAATTTCTTGCTGTGCAGATGACACCAAGAGTTACAACACACTGAAAGGTGTTGTAGTATGAAAAGCAAAGAGATTAATTATCATCTAAAATGTTCGCTCCGATAAAATCGAACGTCTCTCAGGAGGGAAAACAAAGGCCTGCAGCATCTCTGATGGTGATGTGTGTGTGGGTGGCATCTTTTACCTTTACTAAGGACAACTATAGGAGAGTATTCATAAATGTGGAAATCCATTGCATCTTTGAAAGTGGCCATTGCGAACTATCAAAGAAAGTTAACATGGTAAATCCTAACGTTATCAAAGCAAGTGGTTATTGTTTAACCATTGAGGAAATCTTCAGCGCATTCACATGTCCTGATGAATGCAAACAGTATGCACTCCAAGCACGATTAAAAGTGACTAACTGATTAGAATGAATCTCGTGCTGTCGTGTAAACGAAGTGGCACAACATGGACCAAGTCTCCTTGGACTGAGAGCTCTGGAGACTGGCCTGAGTCATCACTTAATCAGCAGTCCATGTGGTGGTATCACTGACTCACCGATTTATACATTTCTGCCATAATTAATAATAATAAAAAAACATTTACTGAGAAAAATCAACAGTTATAGTGGTAAACATGTTTGGCTATAGCTAAACACACAATAGCCTTTTTATAAACATTCAAAACCAACAAAGACATGTGTAAACTCTGTAGTGATAAAATAGGAAACATGTTCATTTAGTAATTTTATGTGGTGATGTTACAGACAGAAATTCATCTTTAAAAGTCTCTCTTTAAATGTGGTATTATGATATATGGTGTATACGGATAAATGGTAATAAATGAAAATGACAAATATGGCACACAAGTTCATATTGTATTTCACATATGGAAAAAGGGTCATTTACACATAATTTTTAAAGCACTGAAATCTACATATATATATATGTGTGTGTGTGTGTGTGTGTGTGTGTGTGTGTGTGTGTGTGTGTGTGTGTGTGTGTGTAAACTGGCATTTTTTGCTATGTTTTGAAATATATAAAGCATTTATGAACATACATGTGAAATCTAAATATGAACTTCATTCATTCATTTTCTTTTCGGCTTAGTCCCTTTATTAATCTGGGGTCGCCACAGCGGAATGAACCGCCAACTTATCCACCATATGTTTTACACAGCGGATGCCCTTCCAGCTGCAACCCATCACTGGGATAAATATGAACTTGTATGCCATATATGTACATTACCTGACCAAAGTTAGTCGTCGATCCCAGTTGTAACAACAACAAAGACTTGACTTCTAGTTGATCATTTGGAAAAGTGGCAGAAGGTCGATTTTTCTGATGAATCATCAGTTGAACTGCATCCCAATCACCACAAAATACTGCAGAAGCCCTACTGGAACCCGCATGGACCCAAGATTCTCACAGATATCTGTCAAGTTTGGTGAAGGAAAAATCATGGTTTGGGGTTACAGTCAGTATGGGGGCGTGCGAGAGATCTGCAGAGTGGATGGTAACATCAACAGCCTGAGGTATCGAGACCTTTGTGCTGCCCATTACATTACAAACCACAGGACAGGGCAAATTCTTCAGCAGGACAGCGCTCCTTCTAATATTTTAGCCTCCACATCAGGGTTCCTGAAAGCAAAGAAGGTCAAGGTGCTCAAATATTGGCCAGCCCAGTCACCAGACATGAACATTATTGAGCATGTCTGGGCTAAGATGAAGGAGGAGGCATTAAAGATGAATCCAAAGAATCTTGATGAAGTCTGGGAGTCCTGCAAGAACGCTTTCTTTGCCATTCCAGATGACTTTATTAATAAGTGATTTGAGACATTACAGAGATGTATGGATGTAGTCCTTCAAGCTCAAGGGAATCATACACAATATTAATTCTGTTCCCACTGCACCATGACTTTATATTCTGTACATTATTTCTGTTAAGTGACAATACTTTTGTCTAATTAAAGTAAGACCTTACTGTCCTCGTTAAATAATTAAAAATCAAGGCATGATCATATGTTATTTTTGGTTAAATAACCATAATCTAGAGGCCTTTGCCTTTCATATAAGCCACTTCTTATACTAAATGATCAACTAGAAGTCAAGTTATTATTTGTTGTTTCTAACACTTGGATAGGCAACAAGACTTTTGTCAAGTAGTGTAATTTGCTTTTACAAACCACCAAATCATATTTTTATCACCATATTCCCCCCTGTTATTCAACTCTCATCCTCCCACTAACAGAATTAGTTTATTAAATTAGACAATTTACAAACAAAATCCAAAAAAAATCTACCTGGTATTTCAAAACTAAAATCTCGGTGTTATTCTCAATCCCGTTACCCCCTCATCCTTTTGTTTTCTTTTCTCCATCTGAAGAAAAAAAAAAAGACAAGTATACCAGTAGATGCTTCAAAGCCAACAGGCATGGACTAAACTCACTCTCCTCAAGCATTTTGCTCTCACAAGGCCACTAAAAGCACTGCAAATACATAGAGATGGACACAATAAACCTCCGATTCACACAAAGAATTTACTTAGAATTTCTCCAAACTCAGTGTACTTTTGACCACATTCATCCCGTTTTACTTTTAAAATGTTTCCTCAATTGAATCATATATTGCCTCTGCAAATGATAATGATTGCTTTAGTCCTCAGAGATTCATTTTTCTGTAAATCCTTCCAGGAATACATGAGAAATGCATGCTTAAAAATAACCGACTTCTCTGACACAGCAGCGCTTTCAGTGTTCTCTGTAATTACCAGCGGTGCAATCAGCAGTGTCGTTCATTCCTTGTGAATGACAGCCGCTGATGGCTCAATTGCAGGAAATGTACAGCCACAAACTTCATAACTAAATGAAAGTGACATGCGTGCGGTTGAGTGGCTCTTGGTGCAACTGTGAGATCCTTCCAGTGCATGACACCTGACCGCCAAGCATCAATATCCATCAAAATATCCATCCAAACCATCCAGTGTTATGGACACAACGTCATATCTTGAAGCGGGAATGTAGATGTTAAGCCCGATTGAGTTTCATGATCAAACCCAAGTCAGAGAGATCTAATGCTTTTGAAGCCAAGCCAATGAGTCTGCCATACATTTAGAGTACAGTCTTGCAGCACTCCATGCAATCTTAATATTACAGGAGAGTGCTTGTGCTTTTCTGGAAGAGGGAGGGAGCGGGGCCGGTCATCGATTTGAAAGCGAAGCATTCTGAAGTGCTCCACCGCAGACGTTCAGCCAAAGTAATTGCCGTGAGTGAGCTAGCAGAACTGGCCACGGACAAATAGGTCACTTAATAGGTTGTTTACCACGCACTTGGACATGATTCATGGAAAGAAAGCAGCAGAGGTCCTGGAGACCAGGCCGCAGAGGGAATTCTGGAATAGTGCTACGATTATGATGGACAACACATTTGTAACTGTGGGCTTGCTGCCACTTTTGACAAAGCCAGCATAACCCCTACAGAAAAGACCAGTGAAAAATCACCAGCATAAGTTGCGTCCAGTGGTATAGATCACTCCCTGTATGGCTGCTTAACTGGCTTTAACCAAAGACTGCAGATTACACAAGAGATGTCACTCTGTGTAGTTTTCAACGAGGAAACGTTTAATGGTCAATATGGCTAATGAAGCCCCCCCTTCTAATACAGGAGCCAATCATCAATCTCTATAGACTGATGACTCTAAAGGGGAGGGGATCGGACCAGATGTGAGTTTCTGCAGATTTTGTATGATTTGAACATTAAGAAATGAAACTAAAGACACAGTTGTTGTTTAATTCTATTGGTGATTCCTAATACGAAATTTAATTGTAAGCTTGACAAGCAATTTTTGAGAATTTCATGTTTCCCCATTCAAACAGAATGCCGAGCATATTGCCCAAAAGGCATTTCAAGGTGCCATTTTAGGTGCCATTTACACCAGTGCATTTTCATAAAAAATGCAAGAGTTTTGTTACAGCTACACCTGCCATCCACACTTCTCCGGCATCTCCACCCACAAAGGAATAGGTAACACTTTAAAACAACGATCCATTAATTAATGTTAGTTAATGTATTTACCAACATGAACAAATAATTGGTAATACATTTATTATGGTATTTATTCATCTTTTGTGACGTTAGTTAATGTTATTTAAGTTTAATAAAGTTAATTCATGTTAGTTCAGGGTAACTTAACTAACATTAACTAATGTTAACAAACACAGCTTCTTTTGATTTTAATAATGCATTAGTTATTGTTGAACTATGATTAATAAAGGATTTACAAGAGTATTCATGCTTAGTTAATGTTAGTAAATACATTAACTAATGGACCATTATTCTAAAGTGTTACCAAGGAGTGTTTCAAAAATGTTAAAGACCACATTTTAATTTGGAAATGCTGGTGTTACATTTCTGTATAGACGGATTGTTGAAATCAGTGGTGTGGCTATTCATTGCCTCTCTGACTGGTCTTCTGAACTATTTCCCAAATGAACATTACACAAGCGGTAGACTATACCACATACCATGCACAGAGATCATTTTTCTGAAATGCAATAAAAACGCCACAAGTACAAGAAGCATTTCCATTCTAAAAAACTGGTTAAAAAAGTGCACCACTGAAAATGGCAGACTGCATTTATGCACAGCAAAATCCTCTGAGTAAAATTTACTCAGTTCAATGAGTATTTGGTCCCTCTTCATAATAAGGCAAACAGGTTAGAAATAAGTAAATCTGCTGTTTGTGGAGTTGCTTATTGATCGAGTTGATACTCTGCTGAGATTTTGAGAGACTTGCTATAGAAGAGTTGCTATAGTGAAAACCAAAACAGGTACACTACAAAGACCCATCCATAAACTATGCCTGTTGGCTGAAGAATCTAATAAATAGGCAACAAAGACTGATTGAAAGGTTCATAGCGTGAAAATGTAAATTAAAATTAAATGTTTACCTCTATTTTGAACTACTTCATTTTCTAGTTTAGAATTATTATTATTGTTTTTCTTTTCAATGTAAATTGGATGTAAATTGTGACTTTGTGGAATTATCGAATCGAATAATAATTGGCTCCTTAAAATTTGGAAATATTGTTATGATTGTGGAATCCCCAATCAGGGGCCGGATGTCGGAGCCCTGAATTTGTAATATAGTAATGTATTATTTAATTGAATTTATTTAGTATTATATTTTGGCCTGCTTTTTGCCAGCTGTTGTGCTGCCACCTATGGGGCATACTAGTCACTGCACTGTAGGAGAGCCAATATCAGCTGAACCTAATCAGCAAGAAGCATGCCAGTGGGTAGAGACACAGTTTTCAAACGTTCCTTTGGAGGACATTGAGAAAACATTGTAAGCTGTTTGTTTTGGAACATGTTTTGGAAGCAAAAATAAAAATGGATCGAAATTCAAGCAAGTGTTCTGCGTCTAAAAACATTACCTGCTGGGGACAGCGAAATCAGCAAGGAATTCGCTGTATCACAATGTATTATATTTCAGCTGATTTCATCTAAGGCTGTGACTGAAGTCAGTTGTAGTTTTGTGTTATGCTGCGGTCACACTAGAGTTTGAGCTTGCGAAATTCTGTTGTATGGCGCTGCGTAAAGGGGCGGGATTAAACAAGATGATTAGACATTTAAAAAAGCGAGCGATTGGTCCATGTTCTAAATTCCTGTCCAGAGAGGTCATGTTTTGATCCTCGATTGGTCTCACGCAATCATATGATGCGATTTCGCAAGTCAGAGTTTACCAACCTTGAACTTTCCAACGCAACGAACTGCAAAACTTGTCGCATGAGCTAGCGTTTTCGGTCTGTCGCATTCGCGTGCGTACGAAGGGAAGTCTATGGGGAGAAAAGTGCAGTGTGACCGCAGCTTTACTCTTCTGTGTTTCTGCTTAATAACAGCAGGTGTTCATCATCAGTGCTCAATCATCACCTAAATAATCATTTCATTGTCTCATTAACTTGAGTAACATTAACTCAATTTAGAGAGGGACCAGATACTATCTGAACTGAGTCAATTTTACTCAAAGGATTTTGCTGTGTGCATAGATTTGACCATTTCTTGGATTCCCTTGGTGTTTTTAGTGTTATTCTCCACTATTTGACTTGCAAGAACAAATCTAAGATCTGCCTTGATGCACAGAGGAAATCTAAACAGGAAACAATGCCTCACATCAAACATTGATTGTTGATTAATACGCATGCCGACTGGTACAGTAGCTTAATGTTTACACCTAAAGGCTTAATAAAGATATCAAAGGTAAAAAATATATACTATAGTGGTAATAACATCACTGAAACAACCAGAAGAGGATGCATTGTTGGCATGTAACAAAAAAAACATTGACAGTTAACAATTGTCACTGTGGTAAAAACCCAGAGATGAATAGAACGGTTGATCATGTGATGTGCTTTGAGGAAACAGTCAGCATGCGTTCAGCGAGGGCATGATGGCCCAATTATTAGTCTGTTGACATCCCTCTCTGAAACAGCCAAGAATCCTCTCCTGATGCTTTCATGTGGACTGTGAACCCCGAGCGAGGGCAGAGAGCTTCATGACAACAGCGAAAGCGAGGCTGAAGTCGGCATCGCCATGGAAACAGTGAAACCATTGAAATGTTGCCGTCTCTCTGCCTCTTCGCAAAAATACTCTCCATGCAATCACTCCACGAGGAAAACGTTTATGCTAACAATTTGATGACTGTTTTTACTTCTTCATTTTATCAGGCAATTTGTGCACAGCACTGTATTTTGTTCAGGCTTTAGTTAGAAAGCCAAAATGCTGTTTTGAAGGATTTAGAGTAGGGTGCACATTGAAAATATTGTTATTTATAGATTTAAATAATAATAATAATAATAATAATAATAATAATATTAATAATAATTTAGGAAATGTGAAATGACTAAAGGAAAACGTTTATGCTAACAATTTGATGACTGTTTTTATTTCTTCATTTTGTCAGGCAATTTGTGCATAATTTGTTTAGGCTTTAGTTAGAGAGCCAAAATGCTGTTTTGAAGGATTTAGAGTAGGGTGCACATTGAAAATATTCTCATTTATACCAGAGAAGAAGCTGATTTAAAATAATAATAATAATTTAGGAAATGTGAAATTAATAAAATAACGATTTCCCAGCACTGCAAAAAAAAAAAATAGTTTTCTTGGAATTTTTGTCTTGTTTCTAAACTGAAATGAAGATTATTTTACTTACCCGACTGGCATTTTATTTTAGATTATCTTGTTTTGAAGAAAAAGTCACTTAATTTTGACTTATCATTTCTGGGGAAAAAAAACTATGTTTTTTACTTGTCTTGAAAAAACGCTTCTTGACTTTCTTGATATTTTGACTAGAAACAAGACAAAAACATTATGTGGAAAGCATTTTTTGCAGTGTGCTTTCACTTTAGTTTCTATCTGGATCATTTCAATCATTAATATGAGGTTTTGCACAGACTAATGTACCAATTGAGTGTCTTTAAACTACATACTTACGATACATTCAAAAATTTATATTCATTCAATTCCATTCATTTTCCTTCGGCTTAGTCCCTTATATATCAGGGGTCACCAGAGCGGAATAAACCGCCAACTATTCCGGCATATGTTTTACACAGCGGATGCCCTTCCAGCCACAACCCAGTACTGGGATACACCCATACACTCTCACACATGCACTTATACACTGCGGCCAATTTAGTTCATCCAATTCACCTGTAGCGCATGTCTTTGGACTGTGGGGGAAATCGGAACACCCGGAGGAAACCCACGCCAACATGGGGAGAACATGCAAACTTCATACAGATATGCCAACTGTTTCATCTGGGACTCGAACCAGTGACTTTCTTGCTTTGAGGCGACGGTGCTAACCACTGAGCCAGCTTTTTTAATTAGGAAAATGCCATACAATATATAATTTGGACCCTATTTAGAGGTTTCCAACAATATAATCTTCATACCTTAATGCAGGGGTTTTCAAAATGCATCCCAGGACCTTCAAGGGGCTCGTAGCTCTGTGGAAAAGTTTATAAACAGTGTTAAAATACAACCAAAAATGTATATAAAAAACAAAAGTGTATTAAAATACAAGAACGAAACTACATTCATTCATTCATTCAATTTCCTTCGGCTTAGTGCCTTTATTCATCAGGGGTCGCCACAGCAGAATGACCTGCCAACTTATCCAGCACGTTTTACACAGCGGATGCCCTTCCAGCTGCAACCCAGTTCTGGGAAACACCCATACACACTCATTCACACACATACACTACGGCCAGTTTATTTAGTTCATCTATACCGCATGTCTTTGGACTGTGGGGGAAACCGGAGCACCTAGAGGAAACCCACGCGGGGAGAACATGCAAACTCCACACAGAAATGCCAATTGACTCGAACCAGCGACCTTCTTGCTGTGAGGCGACAGTGCTAATCACTGAGCCACCGTGCCGCCCACGAAATTACATACATTAAAAAATAAATAAATGATGATGATAATGAATAATAATTATGATAATGAAGTAAAATAAATAGTTTAATTTAAAAATGAAGAAATTTCTTGATGCTAATATGTATAAAAATCATAATATATAGCTTCGATGATGCAAATAGGTCTATAAACAACATACCTGTCATAATACATTTTGCAAATGCACATGCAAATTGCTTTCCATATGTCTGATTAAAAACACACTCCTTGAATTGCATGACATAAAAATGCATTTCATTTCATCCCACTCACCAACAAATAACACTCATCAAGGAGAAAACAAACATGCGCTGCTAGAAATACGGTATTCAGACATAATCTGGATAATCTCCATGTAAAGCCATTCTGACAAATAGATTAAGTTTCCAAATAAGGAGAAAGCAATGGCTTTTGTCCAACAAAATGCAGATAAAATGGCCTTTTTTGACATTGAAGCGATGTTTATAAGGAACATTTTATGCATTTTGCTCACTCGTTTACATGATAATAACATTTTGGGGGCCTAAAAATGCGAATGGGTTTGAAAATGCATTTCTTTTAATGATTTTTGTAAATTACACAGTATTTAACTGTAATATGAACTGTATTTTACTGTAGTTATGCGGTATGTTACTGTATTTTAAAGTTGAATTGTGAAAATTACTGTTTATTTTACAGTAAAGATATACAATACTGGTAATACATATTCAGCAAGATAAATGGTGCTGTAAATGTAAAGACAGTATTTTGCTGCAATTGATTTACAGTACGTTACTGTAGATTCTACAGAAAAATGTTAACAGTGTCTAAACACACGAAATAAAAATGTTATGCAAATGTGTGTTATACTAGTAATAGTAAATATATATTTGTTGTCCACGAATCTTTTCAGTGCTTAATGTTAAAGGTGCAGTAGGTGACTGTCTTCAGAAACATTTTCTGTTGTGCTGGTTGAAAGTCTCTTCACACTCCAATAGTAATGATTAAAGTAAATGATCTAAATGTATTTATATGTATTTTTATATTCTGGGTAAGCCATAAAACTAAAAAAATTAATCCAATTAAAAATTGTCAAGCTGATAATTTCCATAAGTAGCCCAAACTGTGTCAACAAATGTAAATTTGTACATCTGCGCACCCCATTCATGAAGACCCGCCTTTTGTGCGTGCACACACACTGCGTTCACATGCACATGAGAGAGTGAGAGCGGTTAAAACAAATGCTCAATCAAAACTTTTTAAAATTCTGAATCAATATTGGAGTTATTTTTGCACGCTGGAGGAAGGATGACACCATGGCTGGAGTATTTCTTTTAGACAGGTAATGTTATGTTTTAAAACTATTTTAGTCACGCAAAGCTGATGAAGATTGTGTTGTTTTACGAATGGGTTATATGCACAGAGGTGTTGTTCAGCCAATGGCTTCATTTTTGAACAATGACAACCTGTGATGCGCTACCTATATTGTTTACCATGCTACTCTGAATATTCGCTCTGAAATAGCATGTAAGTATGGCTTAGTAATAAGTGTAATTCCTGCATCCTGCCGGCCAACCACTAAGCATACAGTAGTCGCTTTAGGACAAAGCGTTTGAGAGAGTGAGACCAGCAATCCTTGCATGCATGAAATATTGCACATTATGACAAGTTTTGCTTGCTACTTAACTGAAAACGTGCTAGATATAATACAGTTTTCATTTAGAATTGTAGTATTAAAATGTATAAAGTTTTCTAAATGGCGAATGATATGATCTAGTGGATTTTCTACTGTCATCTTTAAGGTGTACGCGTTCATGATTACATGATGGCTTTGGATGGCAGGGGAGGGACTGTGTTTTCAAAGCTATTATGCTAGCGTTTAGGGTTTTGGCATTTCACCTACTGCACCTTTAATGTTAGTACATTGTTTTGGATTGCAAATGACTTACGCAACATACAAAACTCCAAATTCTTATTAATATAGCAGGATACTATGCATATGTGCATATTTATACTTATGGAAAAATAAAGATGTGAGACCTTTTGCTTGAATGGCCACTCATGTCAGCCTTTGAGAAGCAAAAGGTCCCTCTGAAACCACCCAAGCACTGGCCCGTGAAATGGTTTTGGATTTTGGTTTTCTCAGACGTAGGCCCACATTCGAGAGGTGAATTCAGAAGCGGTGGACAAAAAAGGAGCACAATCGCTTCTGTGTAATTTATCTTGGTATAAGAAAGAAAAAAAAAACAGCAGACAGAACACAAACAAAACAAGAAAATAAAGTGGTTGGGTCTCAAAACCATTGATCATAAAATCCATTAAGATTTGACAGCGCAGCAGATTGGAACTAGGGCAGTGAGCTTCCTTCACCTAGAGATGAAGCAATATGGAAAAAAGAAATGAAAGCCGGAGGTCAAATTGGATTAAAAGGCAATCAAACTACACCCAGAATTATTGATTATTGGCGCAAAACTCTTTGATTTTCAGTGCAAACGTTAACACATTCACCATGAGTGTTGCAAGTAATTACGACAACACATCAGGATCAGTGCTCGGTGTAGTAGTTAGTTAGAAAGCTACTAGTTACTGTAATTACATTAGTTTTCCAATGAAAAAGTAAAGTAAGTCATTTAATTAGTTACTTATAAATTTGTTATGAAAATAAATGTATTTGCATAATTAAAATGATAGCATGCACGTGAGAAGCAATGAATTGAGCAAGAAATTAGTTCATGAAACATAATATAGAAATTGAAAATTATACATATATTCAGATATTTTGCATAATTCATTTATCCAGCACATGTTTTACGCAGTGGATGCCCTTCCAGCTGCAACCCATCACTGGGAAACATCCATACACATTCATTCACACACACACATACACTACAGACAATTGAGCTTACCCAATTCACCAATGGCGCATGTCTTTGGACTGTGGAAGAAACTGGAGCACCTGGAGGAAACTCACGCCAAAACGGGGAGAACATGCAAACTCCACACAGAAATACCAACTGACCCAGCCGGGCCTCGAACCAGCGACCTTCTTGCTGTGAGACGATTGTGCTACCCGTTGCGTCACTGTGCTGCCAAAAACAGATATATTATAAATAATAATAATAATATAAGCAGATATTTAGATATTGTGCATATTAAACTATTTTTTTAAATAAAAACAGATTAGAAATAATAATAGGACAAAGATATTCAGATATTTTGATTATTAAACTGATTTTTAACATAAAACAATCAGCAGACAATTACTGAATAAGTACAAAAATATGTATGACTATACATGGTGTGTATGTAAAATATGGTGTCATGTTTTGTTTTACACATATAATGTTTAACAGTAAATGTTTTTTTAATAAAACAAAGAGATCCAGGTGGACTCATATTTTAAAAATTGATTGTAGAATAATAAATTGTGCTGTCTGCATTGAGATATATTGGGATTTTAAGTAGTATTGAGTCAAGTAATCAAACGACCTATTGAGAACTTGAGTTACTTTTCAGACAAGGTCATTAGAAAAGTCATTTAAATACAGTTTTAATAGTGTAATCAGTAACTAGTAACTCAACCATCACTGAGCAAGCTGCTTTTTGAGAGAAGCTTACCTTGAGGTCATTTCTTCCAGCATTGTCCGGTTGTGAGTCATGAGATCAGTCAGCCTTCGTTTCGGCCAGCGTCAGAGCTCTGTTAAGTATTTAACATCCAGAACATTAGCACAAAAGCCACAGGACAATCCATTCATCATGTCTCCTCAAAGGAATTCATTATGGATGTACCAAAGACTCTGTACAAAGACTCCCATCGTTTCCCAAGTCAGTCTTTTTCTCATCTCTATAAGAAACCTATTTAAGTGCCCAATTAATCATCAGTGTTTTGTTCTATTCCTGTACAGGTGCTTTGGTCTGTTGTGTTAGTGGATGGTCGTAATTATGTGCTTAAGTTTGGGAACACTGAAAAGGACTAAAAGATAAGTAGCCAAATGAACCCACCAGAGAATCAAACTAAATATTGCTATACATAGTATGTAGCTTTGTCCACAGTGGATTTTCACTGCTTTAGGGTTTTCTTATGATTGAATAACAACATTGCAATTTAATTTGGGATTTTAAGTAGGCTCCAATCAGAATTTAGAGTGGCAATTATCATTAAATCAAAAAGAAATTTGATAACACTGATAACATTTTCTAATATAAGCACATTATGAATATAGTAGTCAACGTTTTAATTAAATCTAAACTTATCATGAAAACAAATGTGTATCGAACAATACTGACACTTTTACATTCATTTTTTTGTAACAATTTTAAAGTAATTACATAATAATAATATAGTTAATTAATAATATTTATTGCATAATAAAAATCATTACTTTCATTATTTATTTATTTTTTATTGTACTGTATTGGCCTTAATATTTTTCCCCACTTCAGATGTTGACTACTGTAGAAATATAGAACGACACATGTTATACTGGCTAAACACAGTTCTATGATATAAATTTATATTTAACATCACCGAAATTAGGTTCTATATTTGATACTTTTGTTCTACAATAAATAAATAATAGGACAATAACACATAACAGCATGTTTGTTGTGCAAATTCATTCATTCGTTCATTTTCCTTCGGCTTAGTCCCTTTATTCATCAGGGGTCACCACAGCGGAATGAACCGCCAACTATTCCAGCATATGTTTTATGCAGCGGATGCCCTTCCAGCTGCAATCCGGTACTGGGAAACACCCATACACTCTCACACGCACTCACATACACTACGGACAATTTAGTTTATTCAATTCACCTATAGAGCATGTCTTTGGACTGTGGGCGAAACCGGAGCATCCGGAGGAAACCCACGCCAACACAGGAAGAATATGTAAACTCCACACAGAAATGCCCACTGATCCAGCCGGGACTCGAACCAGCGACCTTGTTGCTGTGAGGCGACAGTGCTAATTATTTATTATATAGGCACATTTTATACTGGCTAGTTACAGTTCTATGATACATATTTATATTTAACACCACAGAAACAAGGTTCGGTATTTTACACTATTGTTCTACAATAAATAAATAATATGAACTCAAATTTAAATAATGCTACAAAACTCATAGCATGTACAGCCCTCACAAGTCTCTAATTTAAATGAATATTTTCTATAAGAAGCTTTAAAATATTATATTTGTGCATATATATTTGTTAGATTAGTCAGTACTGAATCCAAATCTGGAGCTAATTTAACCAAATAACTTATAATAAAGATCCAAAATCAGAACACCCAAATGTATATGTTGGGGGAAAAAAAATTAATACAATTTTTTTAAAAGAGCAAAACTCAAGAGAAGCAAAATATTGATAAAATTTAGCTGACATTTTGTAGTTAGTCATCAAGGGTCTTTTCATTTTTTCCTTTAGCTTTATAAATGTATCATTTAAAAGACTAGTTGATAAAAAGCAGACTATGCATCAGTCATAATTGAGCAAACAATGTTGCAACAGTGTGAAAAATTTTTCAACAAGTGACTCGAAGCAACAGTCCATTGCTGGAGATTCATCTGGGAGCCGATGAATGTGTGTGTTGGGTTGTAAAAAGTGTGCAAAATCCACTGACATGATTCCTAAGTGTGTTGCATCAATCTAGATTGTCACAAGAAGTTCACACCACTCCCATTTAGTCATTGCTAGGATACAGCATTGTGATTGTTAAATCGTCACCTTGGAATTATAAGGTTCCATCTGCGTTCTGAATGATTTTGAGATATTGAGCTTCAACATTTTTGCATTCCATAGCAAACAGTATGTGTGTAACATTTGTTTTTTAAATAAACGTAAACAACTAATAAAAAAACATCCCATAGTCGGCGCCAATAGCCTAGTGGTTAAGTGCGCCGACATATAGCACCATGGTGCTCACGGCGACCCACGACGATTCCCGGCTCGAAGTCCTATGCCGAACCTTCCCCTCTCTCTGCTCCCAATACTTTCCTGTCTGTCCTTCACTATCCTATCCCAATAAAAGGTGAAAAACCTCTTAAAAAAAATGTAGATGCAATGTAGATGCAATGTAACTTAAATTCAACAAACGAACCATCAAAATAAAGTGTGACCATATATTTATTTAATAAATCTGCTTTGTTCAAATGTGCCCAGATATATTACCTATGTTTACTGAGAAATGGATAAAATATTCATTTTCAAAATGGGGTGTACTCAATACACTGTACATACAAAAAAATTAATAAACATACCACAATATATGGCAAATACAATCTCACATGGTGATATAAAACCATACCGCCACTGGTCATATTTCCAACTCCTACAAAGTCAGCTAAAAAAAGCCAAGCACTGCTATAGTCGCCAGCATCAGTACAAGTTGTGTTTTGGATGCTTCTTATACACCACCCACATGTCTTTATCATCGACTTCTCCATACCAAAACAATCCCACCTGGCTTTAAGCGGCCTGGTCATCGATCACAGATCGGTGCATATCGGGGAAAGAAAAAAAAAATGAGAGTGTTTTTCTAGAGGGTCAGGACAGTGGCATTCATCTCCTGCCGAATGTGTCCTGCATCCAAATGAACGCTTTAGCAGAGCGCTTGCATTTCCAAACCAGGTGATAATCTCCGAGCCAGCATGTGGGAGGGAAGGCAAACGGGTCGGCGAGAGAAAGACAAGGTCGTACAAGCACCATGGCAGGCTTACAAGGTCGATACTTTTTAGTTTGGCAGGTGTGCTATAATTAAATTACATAGATCTGCATGGCACGCAGATAGCGAGATGCAAAAAATGTGCTAAGCCGCGCCATGACATATGCCAATTAATCTGTGGCATGGGGTATAAAGGAACATGGGTATATTGAAACACTACAGATTTGTTGCTTTATAAGCGTCTGAATAACTGGACGGACTCCATAGCTGTTTTACATTTTTAATTCAGCTTTTTTATGTAGCTACAGGTTTTAAAATGAATTTGAATTTGTGTTTATGTTGTTTAGATTTTAAAGAGGACCTATTATGCCCATTTTATTGTTATTAAGCAGATACATGAGTAAGTATGTGACATGCGGGGCATCACGGTGGCGCAGTGGGTAGCACGATTGCCTCACAGAAAGAAGGTCGCTGGTTCGAGCCCCGGCTGGGTCAGTTGGCATTTCTGTGTGGAGTTTGCATGTTCTCCCCGTGTTGGCGTGGGTTTCCTCCGGTTGCTCCGTTTTCCCCCACAGTCCAAAGACATGTGCTATAGGTGAATTGAATTAGCTAAATTGGCCGTAGTGTATGTGTGTGAATGCAAGAATGTATGGGCGCTTCCCAGTGTTGGGTTGCAGCTTGAAGGACATCCGGTGTATAAAACATACGCTGGATAAGTTGGCGGTTCATTCCGCTGTGTCGATCCCTGATTAATAAAGAGACTAAGCCAATGAATGAATGAATGAATGTGACATGCAGAATGCGTAATATAATCTGCTCGTTTTGAACATACAGAGTAATAATGAAATACGATTTTGTTAACAACCAAAACATTACCCTTACCCCAACCCAAATTGACCCCACAAAAAATAATAATAATAATAATTATGCTAAGTAATGAAAGAAGAAAAAAGGGGAAAAAAAGAAGAAAAGAACAGGGTTCCATATTTTATAAAATAAACCCTAATATATTATTTCATTTTATCCAAATGTAAAAAAGACATTAGGTGCTTCAACCAGAACAGATTTGCTGGGGCACATGAAGATTTTCAATTTAGCAATATTTGCCTTCAGGCTAACAATGAGGCAAAAGCGATAATATTGGTTACATTAACTGTCAGTAAGGGGTAAACCAAAAATTGCAATTAGGGTTTCACAGAAATATTAAGTGCACTTGACAGTGTGTCCAAAACCCCCCAGAAAGAATTCAATTTTATTATGCCCATTTCATAATAACTTATGATAACGTATCAGCTCAAAATACCACACAAATAATGTTTTATAATGCTTTGAAACTTTCCCAGCGATGGGTTGCAGCTGGAAGGACATCCTCTGCGTAAAACATATGCTGGATAAGTTCGCAGTTCATTCTGCTGTGGCGATCCCAGAATAATAAAGGGACTAAGCCGAAAAGAAAATGAATGAATGAATGAATGAATGAATGAACTCTTCGAAACTGCCTCTTTTAGGCTTTGATCCTAATTGTGTCATTTTGGTGACTGTGGCTTTAAATTCAAATGAGATTGTGCTCTTTTTAAAATAAGGGCGGAGCCACAAATGTCTGCGTGTCAGCATAGTGGCAGATTCAAAAACAAGACTTAAGTCATATGCTAATGAGGGAGAGATCATCACTAATAGGCGGGGCTTTCCCCAGTAATGACATGTACAAATGGAGAACGTCAATCAGTGTTTCTGCAAACTGTTTTAATGAAGTGTGATTATAAAAAAAATCTAATTAACACATTTTTACCATTAGAAGCTAATTATATTCACAGACTGTTGCCACACAACTGTGTTTAAACCCCTTATAAAAGTGAAGTGATTTTTGCATAATAGGCCACCTTTAAGTGTTATTTTATTAAAGTGAAAGGTCCTGTTTGACTCCAATTAAAATAAAAAAAAATTAAGAGTTGTGTTTCTATTGTCTATGCATTGAGATTTATCTGGATCAATATTTAGTCAAATAATTAAATTACTTATTGAGTAAGGTTTCTTTTTCAGATTAAGTCATTTAAATACAATGATGTAATTAGTAGTTTTTTAAACAACTTACCAAACACTTGTTGTTTTTTTATTAAAACTTTTCTATGTAGTTTTTTATTCTATTTGTTTTTTGCATGGCACTGGAAAAATCATTGCGAATTTTGTTTTGTCACAATATATATATATATTGCGATAATAATAATATATTTGATCAGATTACCGCAATATAATTTCTCCAGATGATCATAATATTTCTATTTGGAAAGATTTCATTAATTTAGATCGACCGAAAGCCTTTTTCTATTCAGTGCATCTGCATAAATTGTAATAAATTACAATCAAATATAAATAAATATACAGTGCGTTATGGTTTTCTGGTGAGTCTAACAATGTTCAAGTACAAAAATTGAACAATCAAATGTACAACAACATGGTCATCATTGTTAAAAAATATATATATATATTAATAATATTATTAAAATAATATTATTAAATAATAATATTAATAACTTTATCTATTAATCTTTAATAAATAATCTAATCCTGTGATGTGACTATTGCAGTTACACACATTGCGATATCGATGCCCAAACGATATATTGTTCAGCCGTAGTTTGTCTATTTAAAATCTATTTAGTTTTTTTATGTAAACAGTTTTATTAATTAATTTGTTTTCTTTTCTTTTTTTTGGTTTAGTCCCTTTATTAATCAGGGGTCGTGACAGCGGAATGAACCGTCAACTTATCCAGCATATGTTTTACGCAGCCGATGCCCTTCCAGCTGCAACCCATCACTGGGAAACACCCATGCACTCTTGCATTCACACTCATACACTACGGCCAATTTAGCTTACCCAATTCACCTATAGCGCATGTCTTTGGACTGTGGGGGAAACCGGAGCACCCGGAGGAAACCCACGCAAACACGGGGAGAACATGCAAACTCCACACAGAAATGCCAACAGAACCAGCCGGGACCCAGCAAAATACTGCATCATTAAAATATGTCCATGCATTGCGTGATAAGTCAATATATTGATTATTACTACAGGCCTACTGAGGACTGTCATTTTTAGATGAGTACTAGGTGCTATAAGAAGCATAAGCTGTCGTTCATGGCAGAAAGTACTCACAGGTAGACTGTAATTTGACATGGAGTGACTGTCTTTATATAAGACTGTAAATTGTCAAGGGAGACCTACCAATCAAAATGAATTATGATTGAGGAGATTTGATGGCTTGATAATTTATCTTAATTTTTATCTCCAGTCTCACCTGCCGCCAGTGGGATGAAGAATAATGTTCTTAAACCATCAACAACAAAACACACACACACACACATAAACGTACAAAAGGCTGTCAAACAACAATGACAACAGAAAACAAGTGAACTCACAGGGATAAAAACAGATATGGGTAAGTAGATAAGTAAGTAAGTAAATAAATAAATAAATAAATAAATAAATAAATGAATGAATGAATGAATGAATGAATGTGCAATTTCATGCAAATGTAAACCTTGCTGTGAAAAAAAAAAGGTTTTCACCAAAATACAGAAACTGAATAAATATAAATTCACACACATTCACAGAAATTAATACATAGACTAAATCATGGGCTAAAAATCTGTGAAAATCTGCAGATTTCTGTGCACGCAGAATCCGTGTGGGCCTATCAGCCAAAAAAAATCCATATCGGTGCATCCCTATATTCAGATGCAAAAACCTCTAAATGCCATCTGAAAAGTTCTTCTAAAATAAGCATTTTTCTCAGTCTCCTATGTTCATATGCTGTTATTTGACTTTAAAGGCTATGAAAATAACCTATTCATCACCATAAAAGTGAAATATCTAAAACTGTACAGGAAAAAAATAGAAAAATTCTCATTTTAGAAAAAGATTTCTGATGGCATTTAGAGGCTTTTGCATCTGAACTCTTCATATATTTTTTTCTCATATAAATCGGACATATTGATTCATTCATTTTCTTTTTGGATTAGTCCCTTTATTAATCAGTGGTTGCCACAATGGAATGAACCGCCAACTTATCCAGCATAGGTTTTACGCAGAGAATGCCCTTCCAGCCACAACCCAATACTAGGAAACACCCATACACTCTTGCATTCACACACATACACTGCAGCCAATTTAGCTTATTCAGTTCACCTGTAGCGCATGTCTTTGGACTGTGGGGGAAACCAGAGCACCCGGAGAAAACCCACGCCAACACGGGGAGAACATGCAAACTCCACACAAATATGCCAACTGACCCAGCTGGAGTCAAACCAGCAACCTTCTTACTGGGAAGTGATCGTGCTACCCACTGCGCCACCATGTCGCCCAAATCTGACATATATCTATCTGAAATATGTGTATTTTTTTATATATAATTTACTTCTCATGTTTAGTGTTCTCATGTGAACACTGTAATGAGACTGTTGTTCTAGTTTCATGAATTGACATATTATGAATTACTAACTAACTAAGATCAATTCTAAAAAACTAGTACTTCTCAGCTCGAAATAAGAGATCTCTTAAAGTAGAAACCTTTAGGAATTCATAGAATCATCAACCCATCACTAAAGCAAACAATAAAAGCCTTTGTCATTCATTCATTCATTTTCTTGTCGGCTTTGTCCCTTGCGGGGTCGCCACAGCGGAATGAACCGCCAACTTATCCAGCACAATTTCACGCAGCGGATGCCCTTCCAGCCGCAACCCATCTCTGGGAACTTCCACACACACATTCACACTCATACCCGGAGGATACCCACGCGAACGCAGGGAGAACATGCAAACTCCACACAGAAACGCCAACTGACCCAGCCCAGCCGAGGTTCGAACCTGCGACCCAGCGACGTTCTTGCTGTGAGGCAACAGCACTACCTACTGCGCCACTGCGTTGCCAAAAGCCTTTGTATCATTTTATATTAAATCAGCACAGTGTGAAAATCTTTGATGGAAAGTTTTCATGCTCTAAGAGGAAACTTTAATAATTTCCAGCTCTGCAGTTCTGAAATGATGTCTGATGTTGTTTTGGATCTTATTTCCTTTGGTTATCTTAAGAAAGTTCAGAAACCGGAGGTTTTTTAATCAGTTTGCCAGGCAACCATTGAGTGTTTAACTTTTATTTATTTATGCTAGAAATATTCTCCTCAAAACCATTTGTCTTCCAAGAAAATATGGATTTGAGTTGCTGAGTTTGACTGGGAGTTCTTAAGTTTAATTAGATTTCATGTCTTGTATTAACTACCATGAAAAGCTTCAGCTCTCAATCTTAGCTTAAAATGCACCCATGGACAGTTTAATTTTCATTCTGGGTGTTCATTAATGGTGTCTTATAAAGCATTTATGCATAATCTGAGATACTTTTATCTGAATTTCATATGCCAATTAGTCTTGTCAAGATCCTCCTCATAGGAGCCTTTTAGATCCAGTGTCCATTTCCAAGGAAGCTCAGTTTTCAATTCAAAGTCTAGTCAGAAGCTAATTACTGTATACTTATTATATAACCAAGACTGCAAAGTTCCTTTCTTGTCCTGTGTTAATTAAGCTATGAAAATACATAAGATTCTTTTCTTTTGGCTAAACCTAGAGCTATACGGTCATGATTAAAAAACTCATAGGGTAAGTTTCATTTGCAACTTATTCCCTTGAGAAAGTATAGAGGTTTGTCGGGTCTAATACGGTGATATATGAATTCTGTAATCAATAGCAGCTAATAATACAGGAATTTAAATGAAGTAAATAATATGCCTCATAATGATAACAACAACAAAACGTCTCTAGTTTTGAAAATAAATAGGATTTTATGACTACAAATGAACTCTTGGAAACATAACCTCAATGCAGTGTTAGTTGTGCTTGGAAGCATGTTAGCTGGTTATGCAAATTTTTCATTTGTTGACCAGCTAATTCTTCAACAAATGCAGAAAAGGGATATTTTACCCCAAGTTTAAAGTTAGATTTTGCCTTTGAGAGTTAAAAAACATAACCGGCAAAATACCATAAAAGAATAGCCTACATTAAGATGTGTTATGAAACGATTCAATCTGAAAGAAGGGTTGCATTCATTCATTTTCTTTTCGGCTTAGTCCCTTTATTAATCCGGGGTCGGGACAGCGGAATGAACCGCCAACTTATCCAGAATATGTTTTACGCATCGGATGCCCTTCCAGCCGCAACCCATCTCTAGGAAAGAAGGGTTGCATTTGCTCATTAAAATTACTTTTACTTATGCTGGATAATGCAGTCTTTATTAAGAACGAGTCAACAGTTCAGTTTCTTGCAGACTGATCACTTCATTAGGCCTCAATGTTTTGCCAGGAGCCGAAGATAGCTATTGATTTTGTTTTGCTTTTTTTGACTAGCCGTAGCCATTAGGTAGCCCTTGACTTGCATTATGAATAGTTTCAGCTAATAATCCTCTTTCATGTCCTACTGAAATGAAAAAAGTAATTTAGGTGAGTAAATTAACAAATCTCTTAAGCCACAGGTGTCAAATTCAGTGTTTGGAGGGCCGCAGCTCTCCACAGTTTAGTTCCAACCCTGCTTCAACATACTAGTTTTCAGAATTGAGCCTGAAGAACTCAATTAGTTTGATTAGGTGTGCTTAATTAGGGTTGAAACTAAACTGTGCAGAGCTGCAGCCCTCCAAGAACTTAGTTTGACACCTGTGTATTAGGCTAAACCGTCCCTTTAAGCTTCATTGTAGACTACTACTACTATAATAGACCATTTTTAGGGATGTAAACAATAACAATGGTCCCAACGTATTTCCTGTTTTACAATTTTAATGTCTAGAGCTTCCGAGAATCCAAAAAGAGCCACATACTGTATTGATAAAAAAATGTTATGAGAGCTGTTATAACATTAAGTTATGATTGAATTGCCTTTTATTACAGTTATGAAATAGTTTGATAACAAGCAGGGAATGTTCATGGGCCAATGACATGACCACATTGAAATGGTCTATAAGCGACTAACCATAAGATACCATGTTCCAAAACAATTTCAGCAGATATTTATCATAAAATAACCATTTGATTTCATTTCCTTTAACTATTAAACAGCATATTGCCCTTATTTTGTGTACGACGAATACTTCGGAGGGACATTCTACAATGAGGCTGTCTTATTAATATTAATTATGTCAAGAATACACTCCTGTTTGTAATATTTGAACATATTTAAATTACACTAACCTTGTGTCATTCCTGTCCAATGGCTCGTCCTACCTAGCTTATTAATAACATTTTTACATAAAATGTTTGTATAGATGTTTTCCATAATTTGTTGCACTAAAAATGCATTATAAACTTTTGTTTATAACTTAATTTGATATATATATATATATATATATATATATATATATATATATATATATATATATATATATATATATATATATATATATATATATATCAAATTATATAATATATATATTGTGTTTTTTTATTATTATTATTTTATTTGTTTATTTCTCATTTAATCCTTCTTGTTAAGGAATGTGAAGTGATTGTGTTGTATAATGAAACTGTACATGCTGGTTCTTGTTAATATAGCAAAAAACGAATAGGTCCAATGATAACCCTAACATTTATTTGTTTAAAATTGATCTAAAGCAGTGTTTTGAAACTCTAAAAGATCTTAAAAATAAAACATCTACAAGGACGTAAGCAATTTTGGGGTAGTTTTCTTGTGTGAATTTCTTGTAATTTATACAATATATCCCTGTAATCATTTATTTATTTGATTTGATTCTCTAGTGATTTGTTCCATTGATATTAAACTGGACTGACGTTTCAATTTAGAACTTCAATGTTAAGCTGCTTTGACACGGTCTACATGGTAAACACGCTATAGAAAAAAAGCTGAATTGAATTGAATTAATGTAAGTACTGTATTCCTCTATTTTGTTGTCGTTATGCAATAAAAACCCTTGCTTATTAATATCAACCCCAAACCTTTCCCATAGTAGGATTCGCAAATCAGGAAATGCAGCAAGATCACCTGACGCGGCGTCATTGCTGCTACGCTTCCTTCCTTTTTTCACAGCAGACCAACAACATGGCTCCCAAAAACCTAAATATACTCATGGTGCTCTTCTTCTTTCTCATGATGTTTGTCAAGACCACCGAGGCGTTTGACGGAGGAGACGCGGCGGCTTTACTGCTGGGCGCGAGCGTGACGCTTGTGGGACTGTGCGCGTGCCTGGGCTGGTACGCGCGCACGCGAAACGGACAGTTTTGATGGTCAACCTGGACACCAAAGGCCTCATCCGGAAATGTGAATGAGTGCATAAGGACTGTCTTGCATTTATACTGAAAAGGTACACCCAGAGGAATGACCTGCATGGATGATATTAAGCCGTTGATGATTTTTCTGGCGCATTATCCCTGCCAATGTCATTTATATGGGACATTAAAGTTGCTTCCTTCATTTCACCGCGTGGAAACTTCTGCAACAGTATATCAGCGTTACAAAAGCCCAGTATCTTATCACTGCATGAGATCGAGATCATGCACATTTTTCTCACACTTTTCTATGGACTTGGACACACTGCTGGGCTTAATGTTGAGTTCCTGCCATTGCAATCAGCGCAAGACAATCTCGCTGTATTTTTACAATGTGATGAATGGATGATGCTTTGTCTGTCTGTACAAAACATTTATGCTAATAACATTGCCAGTGTGCTTTACTAAGGCAGTGTAATGCTGCTTGCTTTAATAAGTCTTAAAGGTAATAAACTATGAGCTGTACTGTATTTGCCAATTATGTCCCAGTGTGAGACTTTAGATTTGAGTCTGATCCTGTTAGTCAGACTGATGTAAACAGAAATTTCAGGTGTGAATACTGTCCCCCACCAAAAAAAAAAATGGGCTGTAATGAAATGGACCAAAATAAACTGAATGTACATTGGCTACAATATTGCTTGAACATGCAAGTTATTCATTTCTCATCATTTTATAATAAAATATATTATAAACATTAGATATATTTTGACATTGATCAAGAAAACAAAAATAAATGCATTCAATTAAAAATGAATTGTCATTATTTACATGCTCTTTTGTTGTTCAATACTTATTTTGTTCAATTTTGTTGTAATAAAAGTGTCTGCCAAATGATTAAATGCAAATCAAAATGTAAACTATTTTAGGAAAATCAATTCTGCTGCATGAAATGCTACTATTTAGGGGGACAATATACACCACTTTCTGTCTGTCATCGGGGCCTACCAACAAGCTTTCTTATACGTTTACAGTATATTCAAAACTCCGCTGAACAGTTTTGACACACTCTTCCTCGCGCCACCATATCACCCCTGTACTTCAGCAACTTTACTGGCTTCCTGTTAAGTCCTGTTAATGGACTTTAAGTATTGACCTTGATTTTAACATATAAAGCATTGCATGGGCTAGCACCTGACTACGTTTGTGACCAGATAACTCGCCACTCCCTCCCGCAGTCTTTGTTATGCATTTAGACTTACGCTGTATCAGCCACACTGTAAACTTAAGACCATGAGCTATGGAAGGGTCTACCCATCAGCATCAGGAATGTCGCTTCTCTGGACTGTTTTATAAAACTTCTCAAGACTCACCTTTTTACTGTTGCTTTTAATTTAGGTTGATTATTTTGGTCAATTTAATCATTCAGTTTTTAGTTTATATTTCATTGTCTTATTGTGGTGTTTTTACTGTTTTTATTGTTCCGCTTTGTTACTGTTTGCCTTGTATGCCTCGTAGCGCTTTTAGGTCTAAGAAAAGCGCACTATAAATAAAATCTATTACTATTATTATTATTATTATTATCATCATAAATTAGTGGATTACATTGTGGTTATTCAGAAAATATTACTATTGAAAATATGTACAGTACCCCTAATTTTTTATATATATATCTTGGCCATAGTCATTTATTTTCCCAAATTCAAGGCCACAATTTACTTAAATTAGGAAACAAATTAATAAATTGTGGGAATTATTGTATATATATATATATATATATATATATATATATATATATATATATATATATATATATATATATATATATATATTATTCATATTTTCTGACTACAATTGAACTAATACAACATATTTTATAACACACAAACATGCTACAGTATGTGCAAGGAGTGCTCTGAGTAATAATAATTATATTTATGCATCACGTTGATGAATAAAAATACCTGGGTCACTGTTTGTCCACTGCCAAATATAGCCTTCAGCAGAACTAGACACCCGTGTTGACTCTTATTCAGGCCAATGAAGTGCATCACACATAAAAGGCTTTATCAATTATTTATGATGAATCACCTGTGATAAGCCATATGCCATATAGGCTAAAGCTCCTTCCAATATATTCAGACACACACAGAAAGTTATGCAGCCCAGGTTAAATAAGTTTAAGCTATGGGTTTTAACAATACAAAATGAATATATAACAATACATAATGAATAATCAAATACAGGATGGATTTTATCACACTGCAAACCCTGACTTTAAGTTATGTCGTCCGTAGATAGATAGATAGATAGATAGATAGATAGATAGATAGATAGATAGATAGATAGATAGATAGATAGATAGATAGATAGATAGATAGATAGATAGATAGATAGATAGATATTTTGCATTTCAGTAGAAGCTATACATGACATACAGGTTATGAATTGCACTGTTGGCATACAGTACACAGTAAACATTTCTGAAAACACCTGCGACGGGGCATATGACACTAGTACACAGTGATAAAGGGCAAAAGGAATCCGTGATGCTGCTGCACCCATCAGTGCAGATGATGCTGCTGCTGCTACTGGGATCACAAATAGCGCCAGTGCGCATGCGCCGTCCGCACCGTTTACTGTATAATCACAGTGGGGGAAAAAGAGCAGGCAACAAAACTAAACCTTTTTTTACGGCAAAGTGACTGCTGCCATGTAAATAACCGCCAGGGAAACAAAGAGGGAATATCAACAGGTATGTTTGTAATTGATATTTTATAGCGTTGTCTGTGTTGCTCTCGATATTTGCATGCATGTATTTGAAGGAATTGCTGTGCCTATAATGGACGCTCAGCCATCCAGAAATCATTCCGTTTTAAAAAGCAAACGGGAAAATAGAGCGTTTGTGGACTAAAAATCAGACGTAATCACCCAAAAAGATCCTGTATCTGTTGCTTATTTTGATGCAACGATCTGAAACGTGTTCATTTTGGGCTTTTTTTTCTGTTGTAAAAATATGACAGGAGACACAAAGGTTTATTATTTTATTATATAGGGTAAGGCTGTTCGTGCATTTATATGAAAGATACGACAGGCTATTGCATCGAATCGGTTTATCGGATGCAATCCGTTGTTTATGTATGTTTTACTCGAATTCGTCATAATAGCAGTACTGATAAACAATAAATCTAGGTTAGAGGATGGGGGAAAATAGAAATGTAATTCTGAAACATGTGCTTTGTTTTAATCAAATGACTTGCATTATGTTGTTGCATTGAACGCCAGTACAAAAGCCTCAAATAACCTATTTATATATAATATAATATGACTATTTTTTAAAAATATTCCTTTATACAGGCAGTCAAATAACGACTCATGATTGATTTTTCATAGAATAGTGATAAACATAGGCAATGAACACGGTTAGATTCTGCAGGATCTTTGGGTGTGATCAACAGCTTTTCTTGCTGCATTTCGACAAATGTTCCTTTCGGGTGTAGCGGATAACAGTCATTAGATTTCAAGTCTTTTTCCATCATACCTCTGATGAATACGCCTCTAGACGGATGTCTGGTCGTGGCAATGAGCATCTTGTCGACTACACTCTCTTTCTTTGCCATTATTTATTTAATTTGCTTTGGAAAAGGGGAGATGTTGGGGGTGGGGGTCTGTTATTTTAACTAGGATTTATGTTGGGGTCCAATGCCGAATCCTTGTGCTGAATTAAGCAACTGTATGTGCTCAACTCAGACGGAATGCCGTTGCAGCTGCAATTTAATATGCAATTAAAAAAAGGAATCTCAATGACAAAAGAAAAAAATGAACGATGCAACGCAAAGCCCCCAGTTTGTTTTGTGTAAGTGAATCCTAATGGGTGGATCGTGTTTTTCAGGGATCCTTTTAGGTGTGATGAGACAAAGGAACAAAGGATGCCTTAGAAGAGAGGCAGCAACGAACAAGGCTGGAACCTGCTTCAAAGCACACCAGATGGATCTATCGCTCCCCTCTCCATCCAGATCATGATCCTTGGCTAAAGCTTTAAGCGTTCTCTATGATCCCTTCTCCATCTATGGCGAACTATAGCCATGCAGGGGACCACAACATCTTACAGAATGTCTCTCCGCTCGCCACTTTCCTTAAACTGACCTCTCTGGGTTTTATCATCGGCGTCGGTGTGGTCGGAAACCTCCTGATATCCATCCTGCTGGTCAAAGACAAGAGCCTTCATCGAGCACCCTACTACTTCCTGCTGGACCTCTGTGCTTCGGACATCCTCCGCTCGGCCATCTGCTTTCCCTTCGTCTTCACCTCTGTCAAGAATGGCTCAGCCTGGACGTACGGCACGCTGACCTGCAAAGTGATCGCCTTTTTGGGCGTGCTGTCCTGTTTCCACACTGCCTTCATGCTGTTCTGCGTTAGCGTGACGCGGTACCTGGCCATCGCCCACCACCGTTTTTACACCAAGCGGCTGACCTTCTGGACATGCCTGGCCGTGATATGCATGGTGTGGACCTTGTCGGTGGCCATGGCGTTCCCTCCGGTGCTGGACGTGGGCACGTACTCCTTCATCCGTGAGGAGGATCAGTGCACGTTCCAGCACCGCTCCTTCCGTGCCAATGACTCGTTGGGCTTCATGCTGCTCCTTGCACTCATCCTCCTGGCCACCCAGCTTGTCTACCTCAAGCTCATCTTTTTCGTCCATGATCGTCGAAAGATGAAGCCGGTGCAGTTTGTGCCCGCTGTCAGCCAGAACTGGACCTTCCACGGGCCGGGGGCAAGTGGACAGGCTGCAGCGAACTGGTTGGCGGGATTTGGCCGGGGCCCCACACCTCCGACCCTGCTGGGCATCCGGCAGAACAGCAATGCGGCGGGCCGCAGGCGTCTGCTGGTGCTGGACGAGTTTAAAACTGAAAAGCGGATAAGCAGGATGTTCTACATCATTACCTTCTTCTTCCTGAGCCTGTGGGGACCCTATTTGGTGGCCTGCTACTGGAGGGTGTTCGCCCGAGGCCCTGTGATCCCGGGAGGCTACCTGACGGCGGCCGTGTGGATGAGCTTTGCTCAAGCGGGAGTCAACCCCTTCATCTGCATCTTCTCCAACCGAGAGCTTCGACGATGCTTCAGCACCACGCTCCTCTACTGCAGAAAATCCAGGTTACCGAGGGAACCCTACTGTGTTATATGAAGGTTCTGTGGCATTTTTTTTGTTTGTTCTTTTTCGCTTTGATATCAGATGTATGGTTCTGGTCTGGATGCCCTGGTTGATGGCAGGGATGTGTTCAATTGTACAGCTCTCTCCACCTGCTCCTCTTCCTCTCTTTCGAGGCCTGTAGTTGAACCGTCTGAATGGAATACGATGACGAACGGACAGAGGACACGATCCACGTTTATGTTCTAGTAAACAACTGATGCGAAAGGCCATTTGAAATCCAATACGCAAAAAGAAAAAAAAGTTTTAAAAAATTTGAGAAAAAAAGAAAGAAAATAAAAAATGGATACATCACGAAAGGACTGACCTTTGCTTTGGATATCTGCGAGACTCTGGAAAAAGGGTGTAAAGAAATCAAACTGTTACCTTAAGGAATCACTGGAATTTGCGTCTAAAAAGTTGCACTAACGAGAAGACCCGAAGATGCTTTTTTTCACTCAGTTGCATTGCAAGGATGTCTTGTTTTTCCCAAACTGAAATACGAATGCTTTAATCTGCAACAGACTTCTATTTCACTGTAAGTAAACAAAACATGTGGGGTGACTAACTCTGTTGGAATACACCTTCACGAGAGGATAAATTGGTTTAAATGTAAGTGATATCTTTTTTCCTTTTAGGGTGGGGCTGGGGCGGGCTGGTGGGCGGGTCTTTAGGGGGCGGGCGGGTACTGTTGTGTGGTTTCCGGAATTGCAACTTAAATTATTTCCTGTAGTTTTATGATCCATATGGTATGTCTCTGTTGTCTGGCAATGTTATTTTCTTATCTCATTTTTCTAAGTCTAAAAACAAATGTTTGAATTTTAAAACAAACGTTGCTCTTGAGAACCTTGTAATTAAATTGACAGTGGAGAACCAGTTAAGCTAAGTTCAGTGTGGCATATCCATGTACCCGAACACGCATATTTTGTTACAGATACCACCACTCCAGCTGTTCTTGCCTTAATGGTTCTGGTGTTTTGTTCATCTTTTCATTTGCAAGGTGAGGGTTGTTTTTTGAAATCCGCTCCTCTAAAATGTCTCCTCGGGGCTTTTCACATCAGGGTGAACTGCATGTTCATTTGAGAAACAGTATTCACCACCTCTATCACAGGCACAGGCTGTGCACCGACAACCCATTTCTTGCCCTGTAACGTTTGCTACACCCTACCGAGTGCGCAGAGCACAGGGAGCATGTGTGCGTGGATGCCTATGCGTGAGTGAACGTGTGTGTGCGTGCTTGGTGAACAGCTGTCATGTCAAGACCAGAGCCTTAGTCTGAAATCTTGCACAATTTGTAAAAAATGTACTAGGAAAAACAAAAAACATTGTATTTAAGGCACAGAGTCTTGTTTCTACTTTCCCAACATTTGCTCTCTACTAATTGTTTTGATTAACTTACTTTTTTCTCTTGTGGCCATTTTAATATTTATTCTGTATTCTTTTTGTATATTATAGGTAGATAGTGTGTAAGTTTGTGAGTCTTTCATTTTGAAGTCCCGAATGTGAGTACTGTTTAAGTTAGGACTGCAATTGCTGAAAGTTAACTGTGTAATCTGTTGCTTACATTTTTGAAAATAAAATTTTACATTTTGCAACACCTGTTTTTGCCATTTACTCCGAAAAACAAAAGCTCTAGTCCCGTGCTTGGTTTCAGCAGGGCCCAAAGTGAAATGAAAGCTCAATTAGCGCCGAAAGCATGTATAAATATTGACCGAAGCAGGCTAACAAGCTTATCTTTGCTATTAATGATCGCTTCGCATTGAATTGTCATGATTAGTCGTGCGCTAATATGTTTCTGTGGCCTGTTTGTGTTCCTGTTTAATTACTGTAAAAATGTCCTCTTGTCTCCTCATTGTTATTACTCCCCAAAATGAGGCTCGCGTTTAGCCATTATGTGCTTTTTGCTTTGTCACTTTACCTCTTCATCTTCCTTGTTTCCTTTCTCGCTAATTTCGGACTATGTGGAGTTTGTTTGGATGCCACTTGTCCCTTGTGAGTGCTGTTGAAAGTGATGAATTATCTCTGCATTCTGCAATACAATACGACAACACAGTGTTTCTCTGTTAAATGTTACATTTCCAATGCATATTTCCAGCTGACCTGAAAAATGCTTCGTGTTGGCATGCATTTGCAGCGAAAGCGCCTACTGTTATGATGTGAGAAGTGTCATTAATATCGCATTCTTCATTTAACTGCAGCCTTCGTCAAAATCCATTTAGATTTTGTAGGCGACCGGGGATGCTTTCATTTGAGTCCATTAGCCCTTAAGTAATAGGACGCTGGTTAGAATAAATCCTGTCAAATATTTCAACAGCCCTGGATTTTATGTAAACACTCATAGAAAATTTTGACATATGTGGGACGCTGCATGTTTAAATTAGGAACAGAGGTCCCTGAGCCAAGCCCGGTGATTTATTTCATGTTTTTAGCTGTAGTTTCCTCTGTAAAGGTCAAGACTGTCTTATGACCTCATGTCGAAATTATATAATCAAATGTGTCAACTAAAATCAAAGATTTGGGACTCGATTGAGGCATTTATTGTCTTTCTGATTCAGGTCTTTGAGATTCAAGTCATATCTCTTCTTAATGTATTTTGATTATGCCAATGAAATCAAACAATTTCACTCTAATTTGCAACATAAGTTCTTTTCTGATCAGCATTTATAATTGAATTTCCAGAGGAGACATGGGGGTACTTTTTTAAGTCTTGTTGTCTCAGACGTGACTTACAAGTTATTTAGTTACAATGCCATTGCTGACGTGTAAATAATAGGCATATTTGTTGCACATTTGATTCATTAATTCAAAACAGTGTTCAGTAATGGTGGGTTAAACAGATAAAATGAATGCATGAATCACCAAAAGTGCATCATCCAACGTTTTTGGAATAAACTTTTTTGACCGCTGATATGACTTACTGTACAGTATGTGAATATAAATAATCTGTTAATTGCTAATCATTGTTGTTTACATAAAGAGGTATGCAATAGAACCATTCTGGACTCCACAAAAGGACCATTTTTTTTATACAGTGAAGAATATTTTATTAATCTGAAGGATTTTTTCTGTAAAGAATATTTTGTGCAAAAGAAACATGACACGAATGTTAAGGGTTTTTCCACAATGTCAATATAAAACCTTTTTGTTAGAGCCCATATTATTTGGTATTTGGTCTGCCAAATATTGAAAACTTTGTTGTGTGTTCAGTCTTTAAGAATGGATATAATTGACATCTAAAACAATCGAAGACTTACAGGAATACGTTTGATATTGAGTGGCATCACCTACTACTGTTTCTATCATGCATAATACAGCATATTTAGTCATTTTCATAGATTTGTTATGTACTGTATGGAAATCATTTTGAAAAAGGTGCTGTGTGTCATTTAAAAAAATGCAAAAGAAATATGTTTAAGTACACTGCAACTTTGTAAATTACCTTATGACATTTATAAGCCATCCACATGATTTTATTAGTGCTATTAGTTAATTAATGCTTTTGATCTTGATCTCATCTATAGCAACTTGATGATTTTGAAACTCTTTTTAGTAGTGTATTGTATAAGAAAAAAATGCAGAGAAAAAAATTGCTGGCAGCTCATTAGATTAAAGGTTTTGTATTATAATATGAATGATCCACCCAGGTCAGTGTGTGTATGTGTGAATGTCTAAATGAGAGAGTGTATGGGTGTTTCCCAGTACTGGGTTGTGGCTGGAAGAGCACCTGCTGCCTAAAGCCAACTCAGGCTCATTGCAGATACGTACACAGGTCTACATTTCTGGGGACAGCGAAATATGTAACCTTAGGTACGTCTGCTCACAGTTTTTGTTTTTACAAATCCACCAGAGACCGCTGTGTACACTTTTTGATGAAGACAAATTCCTCTTGCACGTCATCTTCTCCCATAAATCCACCAGAGGGTGCAATATACATTTAAACTGACCAGGGGTGCGTTTCCCAAATCCATCGTTCCAACGAACATTCGCAAACTGCATTGTAAACTCGTAAGCTTGCAACTGCACCTCTGGAGCTGTAGTTAAAACATAGTTCCTGGCTGTGTTCTAATCCCAGTTATCCCGCCTATGCCCTATTCGTTTAGACCATTCTAACATTTACACTTGAAATTATATAAAAAATAAAGCATTAAAGTCATTTCTCTAAGGTGTAATTTGAAGTATTTTTACAGTTCAGTTTTAGCGATCTTAATGTTTACAATTGCGCTCCCTTCGCAGTGCACTTTGAAAACATTGATGTCATTTTGAACACAGCCGTGGCTCATATAGGTGACCTATTATTTAAAAGCGGAATTTATGTTACGTCTCCAAAGCTTGTGAAAACAAAAAATATAGCATATGTTAATGCTTTTAATTTATAGTAGGTTATTTATAAAGTATCTGTACTGTATATGATATGGGCCTGTTGGTTAGAACATTTCTGCAGTGGTTTGCATGTCAAATTGTAAAATTTGACTTTAAAAAATATATAAATAAGAAAATATTCTACTTAATAATAATAATAATCATCATCATCATCATTAATATTACTAATATTATTATTAAAGTAGGATTTTTTTCATTTCCTAATAAATAGTAAATATTAAATTTCATTTCTTAATCAATAACCTCATTATTTATTTATATGATTTATATATGATATTAGAATACATGTTAGCGTTTATAAGTGATTTTATGTTTTAGAATAGAATATGTGGCGACGCAGTGGCGAAGTAGGTAGGGCTGTCGCCTCACAGCAAGAAGGTCGCTGGCTCGAGCCTCGGCTGGGTCAGTTGGCGTTTCTGTGTGGAGTTTGCATGTTCTCCCTGCGTTCGTGTGAGTTTCCCCTGGGTGCTCCGGTTTCCCCCACGGTCCAAAGACTTGCGGTACAGGTGAATTGGGCAGGCTAAATTGTCCGTAGTGTATGAGTGTGAATGAGTGTGTGTGGATGTTTCCCAGAGATGGGTTGCGGCTGGAAGGGCATCCGCTGCGTAAAAACGTGCTGGATAAGTTGGCGGTTCATTCCGCTGTGGCGACCCCGGATTAATAAAGAGACTAAGCTGAAAAGAAAATGAATGAATGAATAAATAGAATATGTAATGTTCTCAATAATATTTGTAAAGGAAACATTGGTCCTACAGGTATATGAGCCGTTTACATATATTTCAATTAATATGGAAAGTGAGTGCATGTTTTTACCAAAACTAATATTGGATTTTTTTTTAAATGCGTGTGCGTGTAAAACAATATAATTTGCAAAAAAAATTATGGGGTTGTTCTGTAAAGAAGTTATTACCACCCCGTTTAGAGCATCATTATGGGCATTTTACGTTATAACTAACGTGGTTCAAACGATGGATCTGCGACAGAGAAATTACGGGTTTTGGGAAACACTCATCACTACATCGTTCTTTTCCCAAACAATGAATCGTACTATAATAGTTCAGCCGCGAGTTACGTCGTTGTTTGGGAAACGCACCCCTGGCCAGCTTGTTGTTGACTGAAAGAGTGACCGACTGACCCATCCACCCTCTTCCCTAAACCCAACCGATAGTCATCACGTGATTTCACCACGTTTTCAGCCTGTTGTTTGAATTTTTTTACCTGCTTTCTGAAACCATTCTTCGCCAGACTCAAACCCTGTTATTGCAGTCAACTCCGCTCTGCTTCCCAAGCGTACCTCTGGCTACAGAATTCATGCTCACCAGAAATGTAGACAGGGGTACATATCCACAATGAGCCTAAGACATATGCTGGAATAGTTGCCAGTTTATTCTGCTGTGGTGACCCCTGATAAATAAGGGACTAAGCCGAAGGAGAATGAATGAATGATCCACCTAGCCAACATATAATTTTAAACTACTTAAAATTGCAATAAAATCACTTTGTTAAACTTTTCAACATCCAAAAATTGTCGGAGCAGAGATCAAGGTCCCAAAATGCAATTCAAAAGTATAAATCCATGAAGGTGAACCAAAAGCTTTTATCAAAGTACTGTATTATAACCTGCTGTAACTTAATTTTCCAACCTACAACTCTTATATCTTACACAATGCCCTTTTTTACAATTCAGCTAGTTGCTAGACTGGCCTCTATTTTTTCCTCAATGAAAATCCAATTTCTCTCAGAATCACAAAGGTACAATGGGTTGCAAACAACATTGTGCTCATCTTGTTCATGGCAAGGATGCAACAGTGCATTTCAATATGAGAATCCAAGGACATGATGTGTTCTTCATCTAGACTTACAGCTGCAGTGGATGACATTTTTGCAGGCTTCAAAGTCACCACAGCAGAATAAATGCCAATTATCATCTCTGACAAAGGCTTGCTGCCTTTAGCGTCTAATAAAAGACAAAGCAGTCCATAACATGGCTGACCAGCCTGCCGCTTTAATGCATGCAGAGGGCATGTTGATGTACTGCGACGGTTTTATGCATGTGTGTTCTGTCAGTTCATTACTCGGCAGGTGGAGCGGGGTGGATGGGGTAGGAGCGAATGGGGGAAGTTCATTACAGCGCTGTTAGCTTGAGCTGTAAAGCACGATTGAGGCCACGAGGTCCCCGCGTCTCCCAGCATCCCTTGTGAAATATCACAGAGACGGCTAACAGTTATCAATGTTTCAGGAGATGCTTGGTGCTGTTGAGCCAGAGCTGGAACAGCAGGGGTTTATTCCAGCTTTCAAAAGGGGCACAGAACTCCTGTAATGTAGCGCTTGCGGATCGATACCTAAAGTGAACAATAATAGAGAAGTCATTGTGTTCGTTGTTGATTTTGTTCCCTACAAGCAAAATTGACTCAATGCTAACTACAGCAGATGGCTTCAGCATTGTCGGCGTAATCAATCTACATTCTGCGGTATTAAAGCGCAAATATTAGCATTGTTACAAGAAATACATTCTGCACGACAACCGTTAACAGAAATCAGAATGTGATTTCATGAAAACAGCTGCATTATATAACCAAATTCATTTGTTGACAAGCTGATTCACGAAAGAAAAGACTGTCATTCTGAATGACTCACTGATTCACTCATTTAACTGATTTGTCCATAAAGGCTGATTAATTCACAAACTAACACATGATGTATCTTGTAAACATGCATCATAAAAATAATTCATTTGTTGACAAGCTGTCTTAAAAAAAGCACCTGCCTGATTTACAAAAAAACTCCCTTTGTGATTGATTCACTGATTCAATAATTTAACTGATTTGTTCACAAATGCTGATTAATTCACAAATTAATAAATTATGTATTTTGTACACATGCAATGCAATGTAAACATTGAACCCCAAACTTCATTTATTTGTTGTTCAAGCTGCAAAAGCACTTGTCTGATTCACAAAACAAAAAAGACTCTCATTGTGAATGAATCACTTGATTAACTGATTTGTTCATAAAGGCTGATTAATTCACAAACTAACACGATGTATCTTGTAAACATGCATCATAAAACTCAACTTCATTTGTTGTCAAGCTGTCTAGAAAAAAGCACTTGTCTGATTCACAAAAGAAAAGACTGTCATTGTGAATGACTCACTGAATCACTAATTTAACTGATTAGCTCAAAAACACTGATTAATTCACAAACTAACACATGACGTATCTTATAAACATGCATCATAAAACTCAACCTAATTTGTTGACAAGCTGTCTAGAAAAAAAGCACTTGTCTGATTCACAAAAGAAAAGACTGTCATTGTGAATGACTCACTGAATCACTCATTTAACTAATTTGTTCAAAACCGCTGATTAATTCACAAACTAACAAATTATGTGTTTTGTAAACATGCATTACAAACTCAAATTCATTTAACAAGCTGTCTAGTAAAAAAGCACTTGTCTGGTTCACAAAAGAAAAGACTCTCATTGTAAATGATTCACTGACTCACTTATTTAACTGATTTGTTTAAAAACGCTGATTAATTCACAAACTAACAAATGATGTATGTTGTAAACATGCATCACAAACTCAAATTCAATTAACAAGCTGTCTAGTAAAAAAGCACTTGTCTGGTTCACAAAAGAAAAGACTCTTGTTGTAAATGACTCACTGAATCATTCACTTTACTGATTTGTTCACAAATGCTGAGTAATTCACAAACTAACACATGATGTATCTTGTAAACATGCATCATAAAAATAATTAATTTGTTGACAAGCTGTCTTGAAAAAAAAGCCTCTGTCTGATTCACAAAAGAAAAGACTGTCCTTGTGAATGACTCACTGAATCACTAATTTAACTGATTAGCTCAAAAACACTGATTAATTCACAAGCTAATAAATTATGTATTTTGTAAACATGCATCATAAAACTCAACTTCATTTGCTGACAAGCTATCTAGAAAAAAGCACTTGTCTGATTCACAAAACAAAAAAGACTCTCATTGTGAATGACTCACTTGAATCACTCGTTTAACTGATTTGTTCAAAAACGCTGATTAATTCACAAACTAACACGATGTAGTTTGTTAACATGCATCATAAAACTCAAATCTATTTGTTGACAAGCTGTCTAGAAAAAAAAAATCCCCAATCTGATTCACAAAAGAAAAGACTCTCTTATTGTGAATGACTCACTGAATCACTCATTTAACTGATTTGTTCATAAAGGCTGATTAATTCACAAACTAAGAAATGATTTATTTTGTACACTTGCATCAAAAACTCAAACTCAAATTTGTTGACAAGCTGTCTAGAATAGGGCTGCACGATATTGAAAAAATCTGACATTGTGATATTTTATTTTTCTGCGATATCTATTGCGATACACCATATCAAAACAATTTCACTAAAAATCTGACATTGTGATATTTTATTTTTCTGCGATATCTATTGCGATACACCATATCAAAACAATTTCACTAAAAATCTGACATTGTGATATTTTATTTTTCTGCGATATCTATTGCGATACACCATATCAAAACAATTTCACTAAAAATCTGACATTGTGATATTTTATTTTTCTGCGATATCTATTGCGATACACCGTATCGAAACAATTTTACTAAATGATTGAATAGCACTATTTGGAAAGAATTTATAGTCACACTTTATTTTAACTATTAGCGAACCATTATCTATGACCTTTGCTTCAATAAACAAACTCCTCGTTTGCTCCCTATTAATAGATATTACAGTAGTTTAGATTGGGTTAGGGATGTAGAATAAGTAAATTTAGTTTTTAAGTACTAATAAGCAGCCAATATCTCAATAACATGCATGCTAAAAAGCCATTATTTAATAGTTATTATTAAATATTATAGTTATAATTATTTAATAATGAGCATTGGTCCCTAAAGTGTTACCAAATGTATTCATTTAAATTGATTGGGATGATTCTGTAGGGAAGTGAATGATGCATAAAATGTAATAAACAGATTACAAGCATAGATGAAAGTGAAATAACAGTGTATCCTTTGTGGTTTTGTATATATATAAATGTAAAAATTACACACCAATTAGTCTTTATTGTAAAAATAACGCAATGAAAATGATTCTTTATTAAACTTCCAATTGGAAAAGGGTCTTGTGCCTGAATATTTTAATTTCTTTCAGGCTTTAAAAACATGCAAACTATAAAATTACACTCTGTTGTGGTTAAACTCTGCAGTGACTCCACAAATATTGTGTTCTGAACTGTGACTTTTGCTCAAATATAATCCTAACTCAACATTGCATATCTTAGCAATGTGACTACAGGGGATGCATACATTGCGATATTGATGCTGAAACGATATATAGTGCAGCCCTAGTCTAGAATAAAAAAGTCCCTGTCTGATATTCATTAGTAATTGTTTATTAAAATAAAATCATTAATATAACATAAAAGTTAATGACTCAGTTCTAGTATTTATATTGTAACTTTTATATATCCTTCCCACAACCTAATAACCAGAATTATATATATATATATATATATATATATATATATATATATATATATATATATATATATATATATATATATATATATATATATATATATATGTATAATTATTTTAGAGCTTTTAAGTCATGTTTAGAAGTGCTATACAGTGGTCCTTCATTAATCGCGGGAGTTTCGTTCTAAAAATAGCAAGCAATAGGTAGTCTGCTTTATTTTTTACAATTATTATAAATGTTTTAAGGCTGTGAAACCCCTCACTACAGACTTTATACACTTTTCTCAGACAGGCATCAACATTTTCAAACTTTTCTCTTATGTTTAAACACTTGCGTAACTTCTACCTTTATTTGCATGTCCAGAAGTCCAACTTTTTGTGCGATGGTTAGCATCTTCCTCTGCCTTTTGGGTGCTACCGTGGGTGCGTTTGACGGTGCAGAATGTTTCGTCGACATTATGGGGTTTGTTGGGGAGAAAACCTGCAAACATACAGTACAGCACTTCAGAGTCACACTGCTAGCGATTGAAGATTTATGTCAAATTTGGCAAGCTGAACTCATTTTGTACTATACAGGTGACATGGCGCAGAGGAGATTGATTAACAATGGGTCACAGCCAACAGGACGCAGAACATAATGTGCGAATCGGGACGCAGAACACAAAGCGCTGTAAGAAAGCATGTCGAATTGCACTAAAAAAATCCGCGAAACTGCGAGACCACGAAAGGTGAACTGCATTATGGCGAGGGACCACTCTATATTAAGTATAGAAGTATTAAGTATAGCATTGTGTTTTGTTGTTCGATATGTGCCCTATAGACCAAACTGACTCATGCTAACATGCTAACCGGCAGGTTTGTCACTGATCAATCAATCTACATTTGCAAATATTAATAGAGTATTAATGAGCAGTCATTTTTTCAGCTATGAAATACTGTTAGCATGACAGCCATAAACAGAAATCAGAACATGTGATTTCATGAAAACAGCCACATCACGAACTCAAATCCATTTGTTGACAAGCTGCCTAGAAAAAAAGAAAAAGCCTCTGTTTGATTTAGTCTGAAGTTGTCTGGATGGGTTTCTGAATGCCCTTTATCTGGAAGATGAAAAAAAAAATGCATGGCGGAGTGCAAGATGGAGGTGCTTGAATGAAAGGGCAATAAAAATCAAGATGATGATGGCCGTTCCCTTGGGATCCGCCATTGCTGTATTTATCGTCATTCTCATTCCTGTAACAGCCCACCGGGGCCTTTGAATACTAATGATCGGGTAGACCTGACCAGACGGATGTGTCCAAGGCTAGATTCTTGTCTGAAAAAGTCTGCATATTTAGTATTATCTGCCTGCCGTTGCTGCTGGCTTTCAAAAAAAATATATATCCATGCTTTAGATAATAGCTGATTAAAACGAGGATATAAATAGAGGAAGCTTCAAAATGTGCCTGCGGCTTATTTAAAGGCATAGTACTAATGAATATATGGCTTTTTTTGGAATCATGCTTTTTTACTCTGTAAAATGAGGATAAATGTAATAGTTATATAAAAAAGTATGAGTTTTCATTAATGTTAAAGAAATACTTGATTCATTTATTCAGCTGATTCATTATAGCACAAAATTGCTCATTGAATCATTCACTTAATTGTTCCGTTCAAAAATGTTGATTCATTTAAAACCAAAACAACTAACCGTCATTATGAGAGAGTCATTGAATCATTAACTTAACTGATTTGTTCAAAAATGATGATTCATTTACAAAGGAAACAACTTGTTTGTCATAATGAGTAATACATTGAATCATGCACTTAACCAATGTTTAAGTGAATGACTCAAGTTTATTCACAAACAAATCAAAACGGTGTATGAGTGATTGAATTGTGCACACAACCCTTTGTCATAATTTGTGATAAATTGAATCATTCACTTAACCAATGTTAAGAATGATGTGCACTAGGGTTGGGCCAAAAGACGATGCCATCGTCCATCACCGGAAATGGCCCACGTCCACTCTGGTGTTTCATCTAGCATTTCTGAACAGCCCTCTGTCCACTGAAACATCACGTGACCACACACACACACAGCCACAGACACAGAAACACACACTGTCATGCCCTCGTCTGAGCTCCAGAGAACAGTGTACATCGAACAGTTTATCAAGGATATATCGCTGGATCGTGTCTTACTATAGTTGTTAAACGTGATATTTAATTAATCTTGTCTCTATCCAGGGCTTAATTTGTGCCGGAACACGCCGGATCTGGATCCGGCACCTCATTTTTACCAATCTCCCTCCTCTACCGCCCTCTTCCCCTGTCCGCTGTTCATTTTCACTTTCGTCCGCGACACCCCAGCGCCGCTCACTTTTGTCCGTGAGACCCCCGCGCCGCTCACTTTCGTCCGTGACACCCCTCCGCCATCCACCGCACCAAAAAAATGACTGACACGGAACACTCTGCCTACTCATGCCAAGTCCTGCGGAAAAAGTGATTGACAGGTGGTAATTTGTGTGTAACTTATCTTTATTTATTTATGATTTGGTTAAGGGTAAAACAAAGACCAGGTAGTTAAAACGGTAGGCTACAAATAATTAATTCGTTATGAATTATTTAATTATTCATAAATAATTAATTCACCTCCGCCTAAGAAGACGATGCCATCGTCCATCGCGATGTTTCACATTAGACACATCGTACGATGCTAAATTGGTCAACATCGCCGAACCCTAATGTACACTAATATGTATGGGGCTAATTTGATTTTTACATTTTTAACTTATGTTGTTGTCTTGATGAGTGTTGTGATTGTGTGATTGTTGTATGTATGCAATTGTTGTCTTAAATCCAGTGTTAAAGACAAATTTCCTTTCTGTGCTAAGCAGAACTGACAATAAAGTTTAAACTAAACTAAACTTCAAGTTTGATCACAAACAAATCAAAATGATGTATGAGTGATTGAATTGTGCACGCAACCCTTTTTGTTATAAATATTACAGCTATTCAACAAATGACATGCCATTGTGTGTTGCTTCCAGATAAACATTTGCAACTGTTTGTTCAATTTATATGACTAACCTAATCATTAACTTAACTGATTTGTTCAAAAATGCTGATTCATTTACAAAAGAAAGGACTTGATTGTCATAGTTGGGCCAAATCCCAATTCTATTTTTGTACCCCTACCCCTACCCCTTCCCCTTGGCCCTTACAACTGAGGGTGAAGGCGAAGGGCTTCAAAATTTACCCTTAAGAATTGGGACAGCACTACAGCTCCTGTACACCTCATCATATATCATCGCGATCTCTTGCTTCATATGAGATCAGACGATGGCGACTGCTGTAGTTATTCCAGTTGTGTTATTTTTGGTATTTATCTTCAGGAAATCACTGAAGGCATATATTATGTTATCATAACGATATAATGTGGCAATAAGATGGTAACTATACTGTGCAGTTACACAGTGGTCATATTCATCTATGTAAACACACGAAAACCTAACTAACATTATAGCAGACACTGTAAAAAGCTCATTCTCAGACACTAGACTTTTCTGACAGGGTATTCGAGTGTCATCAAGTGTCAGAATGATGTAGGACTGCTGTACAGGAGTTATTATTAGGGATTAGAGATCGTGAAATTTAGCGTATTTTTTTTGCGTTTTTTTTTTAAGCATTACTGTAAAACACGAACGGGGTTATGAATATATTAAAACATATATTTGTTTGTCGTAAAAATTCATAATAATGACAAAAATACTAATTTGTGGATCTCCTGACTTCCGGGTTCAGCAATCCTGCCGTGTGGCTGGTGTATTCTGGGAAATTTTCTTAACCCTTGGTTTCGAATGTGGTCCTGAAAAATCTTCGTTCGAAGGGCTATTCACCCCTTTCCCTTAGCCCTACACCTTCAAGCTAAAGAGAATTGGGACAGCCCTACCTCTTGACGTGAACACACAAAATGAGGGGTAGGGGTAAGGCGAAGGGCTAAGGGGTAGAATTGGGATTGGGCCATAATAATACATTGGCAGTGTTGGGCAAGCTACTTGAAAAATGTAGTGAGCTAAGCTATTAGTTACTCTACTTAAAATGTAGCTTAACTACACTAAAAGCTACCCCCTGGGAAATGTAGTAAGCTAAGCTAAAAGCTACATGGTAAAAGTAGCTTAGCTACATCTAAGCTATTTTTGCAATTCTCATTTTTAAATCAAAGCAACTTAAATCCAAGTCAGTTCTGTCTTAGTGATCAATAAAACTGCCAATGAAACATATGCAGCATAATTGTTAAGTTCAGTTATTGTCCTTTTTTATGGTCCTGCTTCAGAAATAATTCCTCTACAGTCATCTTTCCATCAAGCAAGTTTCTCGTGTCAGCCCAATGATTGATTGGCAACATCACCGACCGGAGTGAGAGGTGGCAGTAACTCACCAAAAAGTTTGTTTTTGACCACCGTTAAACACGAAGAAGAAGAATTCGTCACTCTCGCTATCATATGGATTTACTTTCATTGGCCAGACACCGGCTTCACAGCTCTGTGTATGGTGGTGGTGTGTTATAATAAATATGCTAATTATTCGATATTGCATGTGCATTACGTAACTTTACTAATGCTAGATCCATGTTTTCAAATGGTTTTGCTTCAGGACCAAGACTTTACATTGCACATAAAGTGGTAAAGCCCAAAACTATATTGTTTCTTGCTCATGGCAGCCATTATTTCACCACACAAAACACGTGGTTTACACTCCTTATAAGCGATATCCTATATTTAAAGGGATAGTTCATTCAAAAATAAAAATCATTTACTCACCCTCTTGTGGTTCCAAACCTGTATGAGTTTGTTTATTCGGTTTAACACAAAATAACAAGATATTTGGAAGAATGTTGGTAACTGGCAGCCATTAACGTCCATAGTAGAAAATATATATTTATACTATGGATGTCAATGCTAACTGGTTTGCAACATTTTACAAAGTATCTTATTTTGTGGTCAATGGAAAAAAAAAGGCTTCACAGCTCTGTGTATGGTGGTGGTGTCACCTAATGATTCATGATATGTAAATGTAGCTTGTGTGGACACTATACTGTGCTACTTGCTTAAAATACGGCGTACTCACATTAGGTACAGTTGCCTGAACCGTGCCGAAGCGCGATTGTGCCCTCCTCACCTTTTTCCCTCAGCCTGCACTCACATTGCATTTTTCACTACCGAACCTGAGCACGCTTACGTCATCGATGATGATGTTTAGTTTAACAGGAAGAGAAGCGCTCTTGCTCAGCACAGCGGAGAATGCTTAAGTTATATTGTTTTGTATTATTTTTTGTCGGTTGAGATGCAGTGACACTCCTGCAGTGATCCACCACTTTTGACGCTCATAAATTATCATAAAAGTCCTCGTGCTGCAGGTATTATGAGGTTTGCTGAAGGTGCAGCTGACGTGCAGAGAGGGGTTTGTGTCTTTAATAAACTACGACAGTCCACGTTTCATTAAAAAATGTAAGAATATATGATAAATAAATATGAAACAGTTCCTTAAAAGTGATGTCGGGTCTTCAGTTTCGGGCTCAGGCGTGCTTTGCACTCACACTACAAGCATACCACGCCAAAGCCCAAGTGAACCGCGCTCTGGCATACCTCTTCCAACCGGGCCAGGGCCGGCCAACTGAACCACGCCTGAGCCCGATTCAGAGCACTCACACTTCTCAAACGAACCAGGCAACGCGTCTGGGCACGGTTCGGATAGCATAGTGTGAGTGCGCCCATAATAGCTTTGCTACTAAAAAGCTATTTGATTTAGAAAGTACTGAGAAATGTAGTTAAGCTAGTAGCGACACTACTGCCCAACACTGTACATTGAATTTTTTTCTTGACCGATGTTTAAAAACGTTGATTTATTCACAATCAGATCAAACAGTGTGAGTGATTGAATTGTGCACTCGACCCTTTTTGTTATAAACATTACAATTATTCAAGAAATGCCATACATAAACGTAAACAAATTTAAATGTTTATTACATTTATTTGACTAAAAAGTTCTAAAATATTTGATAAATATATAAAGTTAAATGTTAATGTTTTTTCATAACTTATTTTTGTAATTTTATCTTTATGTGTAGCAATAATTAATATTTATTTAAATATTACTAACTATAAGAAAAGTTTTAGTGCTTCAACTTATTTCAGTTAAAGCAGTGACCTTTACAGAGTTTCAAGTTCTAACATCAATATATAATTCAACATTTTTATAAAAAATGTATATTCAAACAGTTATATTAAGTGTATAAAATATTGTGAGTCTGTAATGACAAGAGAATAGCAGAGCGTTCACTTGTAGCTCTTTAAACACCTCTTCTCGTCTGAATGAAGGATTGAAAAGTAGTTTCATTACAGCATCCCAGAGGAATTCAGACATTGTCAGATCACCAGAGCCGCACTCAGTAATGGATGACATGTGCGCGGCTGCTTATTTTCCTGACATCACGTTGACAGAGGACATTATTCATTCATTCTCTATCATTTCCTTCATGTCGTTGCGGCATAAACAGCGATTATCCTCCGAAGATCAAAGATCTTTCCTATGGCTGCATGAAAACCTTGATTAAACCTCGCTTTTGTATTTCCAAGTACTGACACATCCCCTCAAAACCCCTTCAGGGGACTAAATGAACACACTGCTGTAAATGCCTCTCTCGGGTTTCATATTTAATAAACTATATGTCAGATTATTTCAAAGACAGACAAACTGTTATAATAAATATGCTAATTATTTGATATTACATGTGCATTACATAACTTTACTAATGCTAGATCCATGTTTCTCAAATGGTTTTGCGTCAGGACCAAGACTTTACATTGCACATAAAGTGGTAAAGCCCAAAACTATATTGTTTCTTGTTCATGGCAGCCATTATTTCACCACACAAAACACGTGGTTTACACTCCTTATAAGCTATATCCTATATTTAAAGGGATAGTTCATTCAAAAATAAAAATCATTTACTCACCCTCTTGTGGTTCCAAACCTGTATGAGTTTGTTTATTCGGTTTAACACAAAATAACAAGATATTTGGAAGAATGTTGGTAACTGGCAGCCATTAACGTCCATAGTAGAAAATATATATTTATACTATGGATGTCAATGCTAACTGGTTTGCAACATTTTACAAAGTATCTTATTTTGTGGTCAATGGACAGATTTGGAACAAGTGGAGGGTGATTTAATTATTAATTAATTTAGGATGGTTTTCATTTAACTGACAAAGTTTTATTTAGGGGTTTTAAGTATGAAGATCACATTTTTTTAGCCTTTACCAAATAACATATGAATCTGTCTCAAAATACTTCAACAGTTCATTGGATTCATTATTAATCTTGTTTATTTTGCATGTGTACATGTATCCCGTATGTTCATGCTTTCCACAAGCAAATCAGACTCATATTTGGGTTTCATTGAGCAGCAGTAAATCATGGCATGAATGCTGATGTGTTAAATGTTGGCCTTTGTCATCTCATTTCCAGCCTCGTGTAATAGTTCAACAAGCTGACGTGTTTGATATGTAAGGACAGGTTGTCATTTGCATGTCTTCTCTTTTGGTTACAGTGACAGTGTCAAATACTGAGTCTGGAGGAAGCGTCAGCATAAAATGGACAGACCACAAAAAGTATTTTATTTATTTATTGACTTAATATAAACTTTTTGTTTATTTTGTGTAATAAATTAAAAATGACTTATAAATTTTTTACTAAATATATTTTGGTCATTTATTTCGCATATAACTAATCTTGTAGCATTGAGTCGGTTCATTTCAACAAGACTATAAGAAAATCTAAACGTTTTATTTTGCAATACAGGTTTATGGTAATTACTGAATTTATGGATTGTAAAAATGTAATAATTACTTATAATTACAAAAATCTAAATTCATTTTAGAATTATGAGCATATTTCATTTACTTAATCATTTTAAGGCAACAGATTTACTCATGTTTCTAAGTAAAGTCAAGTAATCAATTTAAAAAACAATGGGTTTACTCTCTTTTTAAGTAAAGAGTAACTAATCACTTTAAAAGCATTGGGTTTACTCACCTTTTTAAGTAAAGTCAACTAATCGCTTTTAAAGCAATGGGTTTACGCACTTTTTTAAGTAAACAAATCACTGGGTGGCACGGTGACTCAGTGGTTAGCACTGTTGCCTCACAGCAAGAAGGGCACTGGTTCGAGTCCCGGCTGGGTCAGTTGGAGTTTCTGGAGTTTCTGTGTGGAGTTTGCATGTTTTTCCCGTGTTGACGTGGGTTTCCACGTGAGTGCTCCGGTTTCCCCTAGTCCAAAGACATGCGCTATAGACCATTTTGAGGGATGTAAACAAAAACAATGGTCCCAATGTATTTCCTGTTTTACATCTTTAATTTCTATAGCTTCTGAGAATCCAAAAAGAGCCACATATTGATAAATAATGTTATGACAGCTGTTTTAACATTAAGTTATGATTGAATTGCCTCTTGTTACAGTTATGAAATAATTTAATAACTAGCAGGAAATGTTCATGGGCCAATGAAATGATCACATTGAAATGGTCTATAGGTGAATTGATTAAGCTAAATTGCCCATAGTGTATAAGTGTCTGTGAATGCAAGAGTGTATGGGTGTTTCCCAGTAAAATAAATAAATGAAACTAATCGATTTAAAAGCACTGGGTTTACTCACTTTTAAAAATAAAGTCAACTAATCGCTTTTAAAGCAATGTGTTTACTCACTTTTTAAAGTGAAGTCAACTAACTGCTTTAAAAGCAATGTGTTTACTTACTTTTTTCAAGCAAAGTGTAACTGATCACTTTTAAAGCAATGGGTTTACTCACTTTTCTACGCAAAGTCAACTAATCACTTTTAAATCAATGGGTTTACTCACATTTTTAAATAGTCAACTAATCCCTTTAAAAGCAATGGGTTTACTCATTTTTTAAGTAAAGAGTAACTAATCCCTTTTAAAGCAATGGGTTTACTCACTTTTTTTTACGCAAAGTCAACTAATCACTTTTAAAGCAATGGGTTTACTCACATTTTTTAATAGTCAACTAATCCCTTTAAAAGCAATGGGTTTACTCAATTTTTAAGTAAGCAGTAACTAATTGCTTTTAAAGCAACGTGTTTACTAATTGTTTTCGTAAACTAATTCCTTTTAAAGCAATGGGTTTACCTAATTTTTTATGCAAAGTCAACTAATCACTTAAAAAAGCAACACAATTTTTAAGTAAATAGTAACTAGTGGGTTTACTCACTTTTTTTTACACAAAGTCAACTAATCGCTTAAAAAGCAATGGGTTTACTCACTTTTTTACACATAGTCAACTAATCCTTTTTAAAGCAATGGGTTTACTAAAAAATTTTAATGCAAAGTCAACCAATCGCTTTTAAAGCAATGGGTTTACTCACTTTTTTTTACACAAAGTCAACTAATCGCTTTTAAAGCAAAGGGTTTAGTCACTTTTTTTACACAAAGTCAACTAATCACTTTTAAAGCAATGGGTTTAGTCACTTTTTTTACACAAAGTCAACTAATCGCTTTTAAAGCAATGGGTTTAGTCACTTTTTTTACACAAAGTCAACTAATCGCTTTTAAAGCAATGGGTTTAGTCACTTTTTTTACACAAAGTCAACTAATCGCTTTTAAAGCAATGGGTTTAGTCACTTTTTTACACAAAGTCAACTAATCGCTTTTAAAGCAATAGGTTTACTCACTTTTTTTACACAAAGTCAACTAATCGCTTTTAAAGCAATGGGTTTAGTCACTTTTTTACACAAAGTCAACTAATCGCTTTTAAAGCAATGGGTTTACTCACTTTTTTTACACAAAGTCAACTAATCGCTTTTAAAGCAATGGGTTTACTCACTTTTTAAATTAAAGTCAACTAATCCCTTTAAATGCAATGGGTTTACTAAATTTGTTACGTAAACTAATCCCTTTTAAAGCAATGGGTTTACTTATTTTATTATGCAAAGTCAACTAATCGCTTTTAAAGAAATAGGTTTACTCACTTTTTAAAGTAAAGTCAATTAATCGATTTAAAAGCAATAAATTTGCTCACTTTTTAAAGTAAAGAGTAACTAATCACTTTTTAAAGTAACCTAAGACTGTCAAGGCAAAGTATGATCAATATGTGATGAAAACAAGTTTTTATGTTAATTATAACTTTAAACTATAAGTTTATAAGTCATGTTTCTAACTTGTTTTTGAAGTACAAGCTGTTTTAAGTCAATTTAATGTCATTTAAGCTAGACTTGCCAAATGCCAAAGGTCAGTTTGATTTAACTTAAAATAGTTTTTTAGTTTACAGCTTGAAACGCAAGATACAAACTTACAGTTATGAGGAAAGGAAACTGCATCATGTTAATATTCATTGTAACATTCAGTACAACTGTGAAATATAAACCCACAATTGTGAAGGAAAAAAGTCAGAATTATGATTCACATTTTTTTAAATTACTGTATTGTTTTTCAATGACAAACTCAAGGTTCAATAGTGAGCCCTCTAAATGCATATTCATATTTTTTGGTAGTAAGACACCAAGATGTAAAGGCTTTTTTATGCATGATGGATTTGAGGAAATGTTTGTTGAATGGCTATAAAGGGACACTGTGATTATATAATCCGAAATACGGCTTCTCATTCTCAATGAAAGAGCTCTTTGCTTCTTATTTTCTCTACATCCCACTAATCCTGAAGCAGGACTCAATCTCCATCAGCAGAAAAAGAGAGAATATCCTCAAAACCTTTGGACACAACTGGAAAACGAAGAGTCTGCTTGGCGATTCAGAGCGAGCAGATTATAATCTGAGCCATGAAACACATGGAGCCACAGCGAGCAGATGGGAATGAAGCGGAGAGTCGAATTGAAGAGGAATATTAAGGTCATGAGAAAAACCCGAATGGAAAGCTTTGATTGTGGGCAAAACCAGCCGCTTTTTCCAACTATACCACATGCTGGCCTGGCAATGTGTTAAAATGCTGGCAGGATAAAACAGGCCACCGCAAACATTTCCCCCTTTGCTTTATGAAATATTTAAAAGCCACTCAGAGCAGGATACATTCAGATGCCTTTTTTCCAGGAATAAAAAAAAAAACCTGAAAAACTGCTGATTTTCAAGCACTTTTATATATATATATATATATATATATATATATATATATATATATATATATATATATAGCACGTGCAAATTCTGCAAAGCCAGTGATACGAGTTTACATATTTTGTGTATATTACTTATTTTTCAACTTTAAGCCCCTAGGCAAGATTTCACTAAAAAAATCTGTTCTATGCCCTACAGTGAATGTTTGAGGAATGTTTGAGGAAATTCAATAATAAGACATAATGTTTGATTTGTAGAGCTTCAATATTTAAAGTGAATTAGGTAATTTCAGTAATGCTGTGCTGAAGTTTACTGTATCACATTACTCCATTGATTCAGTACATAAATTTGGATGCTCTTTTTTATATAAATCTACATTTAGCTATTTATTTTAGTTATTGTTTGGCCTGTAAAATATATTTACATTATGGGTAACACTTTTAACAATACATTTATTGCAGTATTTGTTCAAGTTTGTTAACTTTAGTTAACGCAAATAAAGCCATTCATTATTAGTTCATGTTAACCCATGGTGCATTTACCAATGTTGACGAGCAAAAATTGGGATTTTAATAATGCATTAGTAAATGTTGAACTATTTATAAATAAATGCTGTGCATGTATTGTTCATTATTAAGTCTTGTTAGTAAATACATTACCTAATGAAACCTTATTATAAAATATGACAATATTATGGGATTAATTGCAGTACATGGTTTCATGTATAATTCTTTTTATATGCATCTTAATCTTTTGACATGATTATTTGCTTCAATAATGTATTTTAACAGAGTAAAAATCTTCTGAGGTGCAAACAATTTATTATATAAGAAAAAAAAGTCCCACAGTGGCTTCTCCTATACAGCAAATTCAATTTTAATTTTGGATATTTTGCACCAGTTATCAGGAAGTGATTATTTTGTTCTCTTTGATTCATTTGGATAGAAATGACGCTTTATTCGCAAATATTTTATGCAATATTACAGTTTTGTGCATGTCTAATTTGCATCTTTGGATGGAAAACTGGTCTGCAAATCTAGATTGACAGCTCACACAGATATACAGTTAAAAATAATAGATTCTGGCTGCTTGTTCAAACACCTTATTTAAAATAAGCCAAAACATCACAATTCTTGAGATTTTTTGGGGACAACTTAATTGTTTTATGTACAATCCACTTAAAATTGTTAAATCAATTAAGTTATCTTAATTGGTTTGTGCTGGGACAAAGGAATCGTGTGGAACCCAGCATTTTTTTTACAGTGTACCAGATCACCCGCCTTACTTCATAGATCACAGGTGTCAAAGCCGTTTCCTTGAGGGCCGGAGTTCTGCACAGTTAATTCCAACCCAAATTAAGCACACCTGATCAAGCCTGAGTTCTTTAGGCTTGTTTGAAACCTACAGGTGATGCCGCAGTCACACTAGAGTTTGTGTGTGCGAAATTCGTCGTATGGCTCTGCGAAAAGGGGCGGGATTGAACAAGATTAGACATTTAAAAAAAGCGAGCGATTGCTCCATGTTTTAAATTTCTGTCCAGAGAGGTCATGTTTTAATCCTCGATTGGTTATGTGATGCAATTTCTTTGCAACGCAGCGCCCTGGGAAACTTGACGCACAAACTTGCGTTTCCGGTCTGACGCACTCGCATGCGTATGAATGGAAGTCTATGGGGAGAAAAGTGCAGTGTGACCGCAGCTTTAGTGTGTTGAAGCAGGGTTGGAACTAAACTGTGCAAGGCTGCAGCCCTCCAGGAACTCTCTGACACCTGTTTCATAGACCATACTGAGTGATCTCAATTGATTGTGTGGTGATCTGACTGTGTTTGTCATTAGCAGCAATGCTGCAAAAAGCTTGTGGTTTCTGTGTTTTTATGTGTGTGTCAATGGTTTCCAAGGCAGCCTAAACAACTCAGCATTATAGAGTTGTATAAGTGCCTCTCATGTTACTGTAAGCTGACAGCATCAGGGTACGAAGTAAATGTATCATTACCCACTCTTTGTTTAGCGGGGGAAAATATCCACTGTCCCTGATGTGCTAAGGAAATTCTCTGGTGTACTGCACACAGTTTGTTCAATACTGAGGGTTTAACCTACTGTACAAGCTTGCAATTACTAGCTCAGACTGTTAGAATTTGAACAGTTTCTGTGTGGATGTTCATGTAAATTGATGTTCATATCAAGGGATGTAATTGTAAATCAAATGTATTAATGGGAACACAGGCTTATTGTGAAAATGTACACCTGTATACATTTCTGGAGAGCGCGAATTATGTAGCCAGAGCTATGTATGGCTGCATTTTGTCTTTAAAATTAATGATATGGGGCGGTATGATGCTGCAGACGGCTTCTGTTTCTTTTTGGGCTACCAGTTGACCGCTTACCTCCGTTGCTCACAACATACGTCGGCAGACGCAGATAGGAGTTGACCACGATGACAGGGTTTGAGTCCGACGAAAAACGGTTCCAGAAAGCAAGTAAGACAAAAACAAAAGGCAAAAAATAAAATAAACAAGTAAATAACAGGGTGAGAACGTGGTAAGATCTGAAAACGTGGTAAAAAATCAGGTGGCCACGAGGGCTTTTCTTTTTCTGGATTGCGAAAACACTCTTGGTTGGGTTTAGGGAAGGGGGTGATCGGGTCAATCGGAGCTTTTAAAAACACTGTTGGTTGGGTTTAGAGAAAGGGATGGGTTGGGGCATCGGTTGGTTGGTCAGTCAGTCAGTTGACAGTGGCCTCTGGTGGATTTATGTGAGAACAGCAGGTGCTAATGGCACTCGCAAGAGAAATTTGAGATATGAAAAAGCATACACAGCGGCCTCTGGTGGATTCGCGAAAACAAAAACTGCAAAAACATACCTCCTGGGACTTATTCCGCACTCTCCAGAAATGTATACAGGGGTATGTATCAATAATGAGCCTGGGTTGATAAATGGACAGAAGTCCAGACATTAATTTATAGTTCACGGCACGCAATAATACAAACTCTGTCATCATTTACATAACCTCCACTGGTTCCAAACCATACAAGTTTCTATATAATATAAGAATATATTTAGAAAAAGTTTGTAAACTGGTAGCCATTGGCATACCTTTTTAATGTTACATATTGTTAGTGTCAGTTTCCAAAATTCTTCAAAATATCTTCTTTAGTCTGTAACAGAAAGAACAATCTCAAGTTTGTAACCACTAAATGGTGAATAAATATGTTTTCATTTGGGGTGAACTGCCGTTTGAATGACGATAAAATCAACAAATAGTAGTATTGAAAAGAAATGAGCAATTACACTCAACAGCTACAATGGTATCTTTAGCTTTTGGTTCTTTGCATCTCACAAACAGAATTGAATGTCTTTATTAGGGTTGGGTTGATAGACGATGCCATAGTCCATCACCGATGGCTGATAGACATCACGATGCTGAGCATTGAGAAAAATACACACTTATGCCCCGTTTCCACAAATACGTCATTGTTTTAAAATGGCATTTTAGAACGAAAACACAATGGTGTTTAATCTAGCATTTCTGAAAAGCCCTCCTTCCACACTATACCGCTGAAAACGCACATCACGTGACCACTCACACACACACACTCTGTCATGCGCTGCAGCGTACGCGCGCGTCTGAGCTCAAGCAGTCAATGGGTGCTTTGAGCACAAAACCCCAGACAGCAGTGCACGTCGGACAGTTTATCAAGGATGTACCGCTGGATTGCGTTTCACTATAGTTGTTAAATGTGATATTTAATTAATTCTGCCTCTATTTAACGACTCTTCGGTCTTTTGAATCTATCAGGTAATGTGTCACAGCGTCAGTACACTGCTTTAATCTTTCACTTGCACGTTTGTACTTAGTAATTTTAGCGAAAACCTCAGATACTTTTGGTTGCTGTTGGTTGTGCACCTTTTTTACCAACCAAGTTTGTCGACACTATTATTATGACACAGATCATTCTGCCTATTCATGCCAGAGTCCTGAAGAAAAAGTGATTGACAGGTGGTAATTTGTGTGTAACTTATCTTTATTTATTCATGATTTAAAACAAAGACCATGCGGGTCAGGTAGTGGAAATGGTAGGCTACAAATAATTAATTTGTTATGAATTAATTATTCATGAATAATTAATTCACCGCCGCCTATGACGACGATGGCATTGTCCATCGCGATGTGTCACATTAGACATCGGACGATGCCAAATTGGTCAACATCGCCCAACCCTAGTCTTTATGGTAAAAAAAAAGTCATTATAAAATGGTAATTATAAATTTACCAAATCTTAGAATTATTCATAAAGGAACAATAGAATTTGAATTATTAGCTTGAAATTATTCATAAAATTTGAAATACATAAAAATTTCCGCTGTCATTTAGTGTCAAATGTTAAAAGTAAAAAAATCTATTCAGATTTGTATTTTTAAAGTGTGTAAAAGACTATCATACTAAATTGTAATACATTTCTTAACAAAATAAATGAATAATGGATAATAAATAATGCCAGAATTTTCATTTTTGGGTGAACTATCCCTTTAAGCTGCCATTTCATCCATGTATTGACATCTGTGTGAGTCACAGTAAAAATCTCGGATACAGAATATAGGATATAGGGATTGCATCTGCATGCAGCTGCACATCCATCTGTTTCTATGTTTCCTGATTACAGACACAGATAAACCTGAAAAGAGAATGAGCATAGTTCACTATGGGTTCTGTACTTAAATAAGCAGAGTCTCCAGCAAGCGGAGGCGGTTTGCATAATCAGTGTCGACACAAAGCAAAAGTGGGAGGGAGCAAGAAGAGGAAAAACAACCCTTCCACACGTCTTCAAGCAGCAAATCTTGCACAGCATGCAAATAGAAAAAAGCAAGGCAAGTAGGTGTTGTGCACGCGTGCACTCGTGGCCTTCAGCATTGTCACGCGGCCATGGCTCATCATGGCCAAAGAGTCCTGTTGGAGCGAGAGGCTTAAAGACACCGCTGTGAGACTTGGCTGGCGATTCCAGCTCGCTTTAACAGAGCCATCACTTAAACCAAATGAGCCCTTCAGATCACAGAGGTCAAGTGTACTCTATGCGCCAATTAGATCACAAATGGGACTTGGTCCAATTAACGGCAGCAAGGACTGGGCTATTCATTTGTCCTGATGACTGTGGTGTTACATATGTGTGAAATAAACACTTGGAGGAATATCAGGCGTGATCTGTTTGTTGACAGATGTTGAGGTATGTTTCATGTCACCTGAAATGACAGTCTGTATTGTGCCGACGCTGGGAAAATCAATGCTATAGTGGAGATATTCGTCAAAGCAAGACGTTGACTGATTTACTAGCAGTTTGCGTTGGTGTCAAATGCATTGTTGGGGAGTGAAAGTAGCACCACTGGTAATTCAGTTTCCGGAGGTTGATGTTTGTAATAGCGTAGAAAGTGATTTTTAGCAGAGTATTACTGTATTTGGCACATATTTGGCTGACAGAATTACATCTACACTGCAAAAAATGCTTTTATTACTTAGATCTTTTTGTCTTGCCTCTAGTCCAAATGTCTAAAAATTCCTAAACTAAGAAGCATTTTCTTGACAAGCAAAAAAAGTTAGTAATATGTCAAAATTAAGTGAGTTTTTCCTTAAAACAAGCAAAATAATCTCATGTGAAAAGCAAAAATTATTATTTTAATTATGTTTTGCTTGTCTAGCAAATCTTGAATAAACAAGACTAAGGCCCAATTCCAATTCTACCCCTTACCTTATGTACGTTTTGCACATTCACGTGAAGGGGTAGGGGTGTCCCAATTCTCATTGGCGTAGGAAAGGGCTAGATACCCCTCGAAACGTAGATCTTACACACTGTATATTATATATATATATATATATATATATATATATATATATATATATATATATATAGTTGAAGTCAGAATTATTAGCCCCCTTTGAATTATTATTTTAAATATCTCCCAAACTATGTTTAACAGAGCAAGGAAATTTTCACAGTATTCATTCATTCATTCATTTTCTTGTTGGCTTTGTCCCTTGCGGGGTCGCCACAGCGGAATTAACCGCCAACTTATCCAGCACGATTTTACGCAGCGGATGCCCTTCCAGCCGCAACCCATCTCTGGGAACTTCCACACACACATTCACACTCATACACCATGGACAATTTAGCTTACCCAATTCACCTGTACTGCATGTCTTTGGACTGTGGGGGAAACCGGAGCACCCGGAGGAAACCCACGCAAACGCAGGGAGAACATGCAAACTCCACACAGAAACGCCAACTGACCCAGCCCAGCCGAGGTTCGAACCTGCGACCCAGCGACGTTCTTGCTGTGAGGCAACAGCACTACCTACTGCGCCACTGCGTTGCCCCAATTTTCACAGTATGTCTGATAATATTTTTTTTTCTTCTAGTTAAATATTTGTTTTATTTCGGCTAGAGTAAAAGCAGTTTTTAATTTTTTAAAAACCATTTCAGGGACAAAATTATTAGCCCATTTAAGCTATTTTTTTTCCCAATAGTCTACAGAACAAACCAACAAGAACTTGCCTAATTATCCTAACCTGCCTAGTTAACCTAATTAACCTAGTTAAGCCTTTAAATGTCACTTTAAGCTGTACAGAAGTGTCTTGAAAAATATCAAGTAAAATATTATTTACTTTCATCATGGCAAAGATAAAAAAAATTATTACATTTATAAAATAAGTTATTAGAAATGAGTTATTAAAACTATTATGTTTAGAAATGTGTTGAACAAATCTTCTCTCCGTTAAACAGAAATTGAGGGAAAAAATAAACAGGGTGGCTAATAATTTAGAGGGGCTAATAATTCTGACTTCAACTATAAATATATATATATATACATGCCATTTGGCCTTTAAACAAGTTTTATTTGGAAGATGGTAAGACAAGATGGTGTAAATGTGAGCAACATGGCTGAATGGATGTTTTTCAATACTCTAATTGCTGCTTCCTGGTTTCCTTGCTACTCCGTCCTCAAGCCAGTGACCCAGAAATCGATTGAAGTCATGAAGGACATGCCAGTTCTTTAAATGCACTACGAGGAAGTGAGAATCTAGGAAAGAGGAAGGTTCCAGTCGAGAAAACACTTAAGTATTTACCTTTTGGGATTTAAAATTCCACATATTTCAATAATGATCTTGATTTTATGAGGATGTTTTGATTATTCAAGCTCCAACAAGATCAAGGTCCCATAGGAATACAGTAAGGTAGCACAGCTGTGCAGAAATATTTATTTTGAAGATGCTCGAGTGAGCAAAATACACTAGTTTACTTTATAACTAGAAAGCATAACTTCTAGACTATGAATCTTAAAGGCATAGTTCACCAAAATTGAAAGATTCTGTCATCGCTTACTCACCCTTAGCCACCAACCTGATTTCACCAAGTAGGACATGTTCCTGAATTAACATCTATGTTGATCGTGGAACAGCATTCCAATCAGCCAATCAGAATTAAGGGATATCTTTACAGTTTATAGGCTTACGGTTATGTTTATGCACATGAGTGTTATCCAACTATTTTGGTAATCATTTACAGCTATTGTTGGGTTTAGGGGTAGGGATTAGGTATGGATTGCATTTTCAAACAAAAATAATGTTCCAGGATCAACATAGATGTTAATTCAGAATCTCATCATACTTGGCCAAATCATGACATGCCACCCTTAACCGTCTTGCTTACGGGTCAATCGTGACCTGGATACCATTTTAACAGATGAAAAAACGTAATAATATCGACCATAAAATGATTTAAAAAACATTAAAAACTGATTTTATTGTAGCCGAAATAAAACAAATAAGACTTTCTCCAGAAGAAAAAATACTGTAGGAAGTATAGGAAATACTGTGAAAAATTCCTTGCTCCTTCCTTTTTTTTTTGTTTTAGCAATTGCATGAACATTAATGCACAACTGAAAAATCCTTCAGTATTGATCAGCATGAATAATTCTCCATAATAATAATTAACCAAACCCTAAAATCAACGAATCTTTAAGTGATTTTCATTTCATTGCAACTTTAACTCAAATTGCAGTTTGGAAACTGTCCTCCCCAACACTGGTGTAATGAAACAAAATACCCTGTCTAGTCATCCACTCTTGGTATTTCTCCAGCAATCAAAAGCCTGCGTGACATTTCAGAAAGTCAGCCTAAAGAGGCAGATGATGATTCCCGTCTGCTGAAAGAGCTTCCCCATCATTAGCTTGGACTCGTGTGTTTATGGGATAGGTAGAGGGAAATGTCAGGTTAGGTTACGTCTCCGCTACATCATATCCAGCTGTCAGCGAGAGAATGTGAAAGCTGAGCAGACTCAGAGGATGAAGAGAGGCAACTTATTTTGAATGTGTTAGAAGAAGGGAGATGGGAAATGAAGTGAAGATATACTTTCAGAGAGGGGATTTGCGCTTTTGTTGTTGGTTTTATTTTATTGTTTGGATTTTTTTCTTTATTTATTTTTCTATGTTGCATTTCTTTTCCCTGCAGGAAAGATATATTTTAATTCATTTGTTGTTTAACCTTTTTTTCCTCTAGCCATTAACTGGGCTTCCATCACGCTGTGTGAATGCGCATTTTGAATATGAAATTATATATTGTATTATGGTTTTAAATGTATGTTTTTATTCATTCATTCATTCATTTTCTTTTCGGCTTAGTCCCTTTATTAATCTGGGGTCGCCACAGCAGAATGAACCGCCAACTTATCCAGCACATGTTTTTACTCAGCGGATGCCCTTCCAGCCGCAACCCATCTCTGTGAAACATCCATACACACTCATTCACACTCATACACTACGGACAATTTAGCCTACCCAATTCACCTGTACTGCATGTCTTTAGACTGTGGGGGAAACCGGAGCAACCGGAGGAAACCCACGCGAACACAGGGAGAACATGCAAACTCCACACAGAAATGCCAACTGACTTGAACCAGCGACCTTCTTGCTGTGAGGCGACAGCACTACCTACTGTGCCACTGCGTCGCCTTGTATGTTTTTATAGTATTTGTAATTCTTTTTATTTTTTTCCTCTTTTGTTTTAGTAAATCTTGTGCACTTTTGTCATTTTTAATTTAATGATTATTTAATTTAATTATTATTTAGAAAAACAAACATCTATTTAAAATAAAGTATATATTTCTGTATAGATTATTTATTTCAGTTTATTTATTTATTGTGTGTTTCAAGTGTGGTTTTTCATTGAATATTTGTTATTTATTTCAGCTTTATTTCAATTAATATGCTTTATTACTGGATTAACTATTGAATTTTATATGCATTCATTTTTTTCTGTTTTGTTTTTCATTAATTAATTTATTTTTATTGAACATTTGCATTTTATTTTAGCTTTATTTTAATTCAAATTTCAATTTTCTTACTTCGATTTCTTGTCTTGTTTCTTGTCCAAATATCTAAAGATTTTTAAATCAAGAAGCATTTTCTAGACAAGTAAAACATATTGTCTTATTTTAAGAAATAATATGTCAAAATTAGTTAAGTCTTTTCTTAAAACAAGCAAAATAATCTGCCAATGGCATAAGCAAAATAATCTTATGTCAAAAGAAAAAAAACAAAAGATTATTTTGCTTACACCATTAGAAGATTTAGCTTGTTTTAAGGAAATACTCACTTAATTGTGACATATTATTTCTTAAAACAAGACAATATGCTCCTTGATTCAAGAGTTTTTAGATACATGGACTAGAAACAAAACAAAAAATCTGAATAAGAAAAGCATTTTTGCAGTGCAATAACCTCACTGGCAAATATATAATGGTATACTCATATACTGTACAGTAAGACTCTGATTAAGAGCAAATACTTTGTATATCAGAAATGTTTTAAAATACAAACTCATGCAATAGACTGTAGAATGTGTACATAACGCACACTGTATTTAGTGATGCTGAAAATGCATTGTATTACCAACTGCACTCACACATCCCTAAAAAAGCAATGCATTAAAAAATAAAGTCAAATGTTGCAGGGCCGTCTCAGGTGAAGCATCCTTATTTGACATGAACCCCTGTCTGACATGAACTGTACTGCTAACAGATGTCAGTTCTTCTGTGCTATTAACATCCATAATCCTCAAGAGAGTTTACAAGCTCCAAACACAGATGTGGCAAGCTATATATATTTATATAACGTGTATAATGTATGGAATAAATGTGATTTTAGCACACATTTAACGGTGTGATGCATTTGAGTCTCTTCTGACGAGGAAAGAGATGCATACAAATGATCTGCATGTTTTTTAGTAAAGAAACAAAATCTTGTAACTGTTTTAATGCACTTTAGTTTTAAAACACTATATTTTTTAAGAGATACAGTAAATAAAAATATTACACATTTCGTGTTCAGGTCATTTTGGACTCAAGTAGTAATGAGCGATTTTAGGTCAATAATACTATTTCTCAAGTGACGTTAAGATGTATTACTCTTTTAAAAAATATATTTAGCATTTGAATTTGCCTATGAATTTGATGAACCATTGCAGCATGAAATACTGATCACTTTTATCTGAAATTGAATATTTATACAGATAAAATAAATATGTATAGTCTGAAACCTTTTTGGCGTAATATTTATATTGTTTTGATGTTTCGTTTGAAATGCAAATGTTGGTTTTATGAATTTGGCCTGTTTTTGAGCAATCATTAAAATTCAAAAAGGTTAATAATGGTATTTCTTAGATTATACATCATTTAAGTGCATCAATTTTAAATGTATTATATAAACATGAATATTATCATTTGGAGCATTTATTTGCAGATTATTACTACAGGACAGGTCAATATAAAACATGTTTTACCTTACATATTGGGGGGGAAATCATGCATATTTGCATATTTTACATATAAACATGTCATTTCCCCCAATATTTAAAGTACTAAGGCCTGGGATATTTTTAATTTCAGTTTTTTGTCTTGTTTCTAGTCCAAATAGAAACAAAAAACTTAAATCAAGAAACATTTTTAGACAAGCAAATCATTTTGTTATGCTTTCAGAAATAATGTGTCAAAATTAAGGGAGTTTTTGCATGAAACAAGCAAAATAATCCTATCTAATGTTCTATACACAAGATTATTTTGCTTACCCCATTGGCAGATTATTGTACTTATTTTAAGCAAAAACACACTTAATTTTGACGTATTTCTGAAAACAAGAATATATTTCTTGCTTGTCTAGAAAATGCTTCTTGATTTAAGAGTTTTTAAATATTTGGACTAGAAACAAGACAAAAACTCTAAGTAAGCATTTGTAAATGCACTGCAGTCTAAAGTAATTTTCTGCAAACAAATTATCTTAATGACATGTTGAACATTATTACTAGGTTTAAAAATAATACACATATAAAGTTTGACGCAAAAAACACTCATTAATGGCAAATCCAGAGAGCCGATGATAATTTTGAAGTGTTCTTAAATTTTTCCAGAGCTGTACTGATTGATTAATTCATTGAAATTGATTGATTAAAGTTTCAAATTAATACAAAAAGTGTTAAAACATGGAAAATGGCACTCAGTGACTGATTGATGAGAAGTTACCAATTACATCCAATATGCTTTTAGTGTAAAAAGTTAACATTGCATTATAAAATAACAATGATTAGGGTCCAAATGAACTCAGATTGTGAAAACAAACAGATTTTGAATGCACTGTGATGGCTAATAGTTATTAATAATTGTGTTTATTTTATTTTTTTGTTTTAGTAAATGTTGTGCGCTTTTGTCATTTTCATCAATTAATTTAATTATTATTTAGAAAAAAAAAATACTTCTATAAACTTAATCTATTTTAATTAAAGTATATATTCCTGTATAGATTCATTATTTCAGTTTTATTTATATTTCTTTATTTACTTATTGTGTCTTTCAAGCGTGGTTTTTCATTGATTTCAGTTTATTTAAATTAAAATGCTTTTCTTACTTAAATTTTTACTTAGAAAAAGTGTTAAAACATGGAAAATGGCAATCATTGACTCATTGATGAGAAGTTACTCATCAGATACAACATGCTTTTAGTGTAAAAAGTTATGATTGCTTTATAAAATAACCATTATTAAGCTCCAAATGAACCCAGATTGTGAAAACATACAGATATTGAATGCAATATGAAAGCTAATAGTTTAAAAGATGGCTCTCAAGTAAAAAAAAAAACCTGTGTTTGGTCCGAGCAGGTCTCGCTGCCGCCCTACATGCATCTCTGTCTCCTTTATCTCCCTGGACTAAAGCTCCAGCAGCATGTTTGTGCCAGGACCTCGCCTCAAGATAAAGTTGAAGAGCTAGAGTCCTGCTGCCGACAACCTCAGATAAACATCCCAGCCTCCACAGGTCCTGCGCTGGAAAGAAGAGCACCAGGAATTAATGGAGACAAAATGCTTACGCTTTTTTTTTTCTTTTTTTTTACTGTCTACTAACCCCAAAACCTCCAACTGATGAATGGATGCCTAAACAGATAGGTCACTGCTTTCTTCCTCAAAATCTCCAGAGAAACTTTATTTACTTCAAAACAGAAATATAAGCTTGGGGAGTGAATGTAAATGCAGGAAACAGTATTTCCTCAGTATACACTTGATCAATAGGTGTCTTAGTGAATTAGGCCATGCAGACGGAGCAGAGCGGCTTTCAGGAGCCTTTGGGGTTTCTCTGGTCTATCTGTTAATGTACAGTTCGCTGGCTGAGCCAAACTAATCCTCTTCAGGTCCATCCTTTACATTGACTCAGTGCTGTGCAACATTCTATTACTGTATATCACAACAGAGGAACTAGGGCTGTGCAATTAATCGAAATTCAGTTTCGATTTCAATTTTGCCTTCTAACGATTATGAAAAAACTTTAATCGAGATGAAACGATTATTGCATCATATACCGCCCCCCCCCTTTTCAGTTGTACACATTTGTTGCTCAGTTTCACTTGAAAATTACTAAAAGCATGTACTGTAATGTAACTTTTGCAGCATGGGATGCGCATCATTCATGTTTTTAAAAGCGTGATGGAGATCGCATGCTGTTGTGTATATGCACTCAGCCTCAGAGACGAGCAGAGCACACACATCTAAAGTCCTCTTAATGTGAGCGCTCTAATGGTCAAATACATGCAAATTTGTCAAAACGTGGTGTTTAGTGATTATTACTATTAACCCTCATTTATGTAATAAACAAACAAGTTGAGACTTGTGAAAGTGAAACCATAAATCAGAACCGTACTGACAGTGACAGCGCGCAATATTCCTGCTGCCGACTGTTTTTATCATTATTAATCAAACAACAAAAGGCCAAAATCACTCACTGCTCTTGACTGAAGGACTTTTGTAGCTATAATTAAAGTTTTTTTTCTTACAGTGAATATGCTTAAAGCACAGTTTGTTTAATTTTTTTATTCTAATGTATTTATTTCCCTTTCTTTATTTACGGGGAGGAAAATAACTGTATACAGTTGAAGTCAGAATTATTAGCCCTTCTGAATTATTAGTGACCCTTTCCCCCTCAATTTCTGTTTAACGGAAAGAAGTTTTTTCCCAACCAATTTCTAAACATAATAGCTTTAATAACTCATTTCTAATAACTCATTTATTTTATCTTTGCCATGATGACAGTACATAATATTTTACTAGACATTTTTCAAATACAACCATTCAGCTTAAAGTGACATTTAAAGGCTTAATTAGGTTAACTAGGAAGGTTAGGGTAATTAGGCAAATCATTGTTTAACAGTAGTTTCTTCTGCAGACAATCAAAAATATATATTGCTTAAGGGGGATAATAATATTGACCTTAAAATAGTTTTACAAATATTTAAATCTGCTTTTATTCTAGCCAAAATAAACAAATTCCAAAAGAAAAAATATTTTAGGAAATACTGCGAAAAATTCCTTGCTCTGTTAAACATCATTTGGGAAATACTTATTGAAAAAACAGGCTTTTGAGTGTCCTTGCAAAGAAAGGTGGCAATATTGGTCACTGATTTGTTTTTGTTTTGTTTTTGAAATGTCAGAAATGTATATTTGTGAATGTTGAGATGTTATATTGGTTTCACTGGTGAAAATAAATAATTGAAATGGGTATATATTTGTTTTTTGTTAAGTTGCCTAATAATTCTGCACAGTAATAGTCACCTGCACACACAGATATCCTCCTAAAATAGCTAAAACTAAAAACAAACTAAAAACTACTTCCAAAAATATTCAGCTTTGATATTAATGAGTTTTTTGGGTTCATTGAGAACATGGTTGTTGTTCAATAATAAAATTAATCCTCAAAAATACAACTTGCCTATTAATTCTGCTCTCCCTGTACTTAAACCTAGAGATAAATATTTTTAAAAATAGGTTATGTTTTATGATAAAAAAGTAGGTTACGTTTTGGTTGGTCGATATCCCATTGCTCCGCCTGTGCAGTTTGTTCAACATTTAAAACTCCACACTAAAAAAATTTAGGTTGTTTCAACCCAGATTTGTCAAATATGAACAAACACAATCTTTAAAAGTTTGAACTCATCATTCATTCATTCATTTTCTGTTCGCCTTAGTCCCTTTATTAATCTGGGGTCGCCACAGCGGAATGAACCGCCAACTTATCCAGCATGTTTTACGCAGCATATGTTTCCCTTCCAGCTGCAACCCATCACCGGGAAACATCCATACACACTCATCGTCAGGCCACCGGGAAATGTCCCGGTGTTCCCTATGGCCAGTCCGCCCCTGCCACCGTGACACCCAAAATTTGAACTGTTTAATGTTTTTAAATAAAATGTTTAACTGGATGGTTAGCTATAATTAATATTCATATTATAAGTATAATTCCTTCATTAATTTGATAACATGTTTTTCAGGTGCGGAATTATCAACAGGATCATTGAACATTATTTACTCACTTGCTTTAATTACCTTCCTTGGAACTGAAGCTTTTCAGAAAAGATGATGTGTTTGGTGCTGCAGTTTTTATAGTTACAGCAATATTTGAGTCTTGAGGATGTTATTTTTTATGACAAGACATGGTGCTTCGCAGAAATGTAGCTCTGTTCAAAATCGCCCCTTACACCCTTAAATAGTGTATTATTTAGGTAAGTAGCCATTATTAGTAGTGTTTGAATCCCACAATGCACTACAAGAACGAGTATACGACCGATGTACACTCAACCTCTAAAGAATACCCATAATGCACTGTGAGTTTGCGCGCCGAATGTATTTCCACGTCTGACCACAAGATGGCACAGCGGATTCCAATCGGTGTTTGTGAGTAATTAATTGTTTGTTCAGCCTACATGACAGAAAACAAAGTGCTTCCATTACTAACATACAGCTAAGGGTTAAATAATTATCACTATCGTTATGGTCTGCCCAAGAAGTTTAAATTCTAATTCATCTGAGGGAACAGCATCACAATCAAACCATCATGTGCAATCACTGCTTATATTCACTTACTCGTTTTCATTCTCTCCTTTAAGTGCACTAAGTAGTGGCCTTATCATATGTATAGTATCTATAGCAGTGGAATGTATTATATGTAGCCATTTTAGGTATATATTATGTGGGCGATTTCGGATCCAGCCGTTGTTTTTGTTTCAGTTGCTAGCTTCGCCTGCCGACGTCGCACGTACACAATGTTAAAGAGGTAGTTCATCCAAAAATGAAAATGTGCTGTTTATTTAATCACCCTCAGGATATCCAAGATGTAACTTATTTCTTTAGAAGAACATCAAAGAAGATTTTTTTTGTGAAAACCTTGGTCCTTACTATTGCATAAAATGGCTACCAGTCATAACAAAAGAATAGGCTACACACATGTATAGCTACAGACAAAACAAAATGAACAGTGTTGGATAAAGTTACTTTTAAAAGTAATATATCACAAGTATTGTAATATTAAGTCATTTTTTATGAAGAAAACATTGAGTGCAAAATAAAAAGAAGAAAAAGTAATGTATCTACTTAGTTACCTTTTAAGGAAAGTACCTAATGTGTAGGCAAAGTGTTTGTTATTTTTGCATCTTTTTTAGATTAAATAGGCTTAAGATTGTAATAAATTACTTTTTTTACCCAGCACTAAATACTTATACCCACTGAATACCCACACACATTTGTTCGTTTGTTCGTTCTTCATTGATTAATTAATTAATTTATTTTTAATCCCTTTAAAAATGGCAAACACTGATTGGTTGAGAAGCATTAAGAGCAGCCGATTCAAATGTTATCACTCGATTGAATTGGCGTTATCAGTGGTTATCAGCTGATGCATGGTTTCCGCTACATTCATTCTTCCATGGCGGGGCGCCACACCAAAATTCATCCCGCCACGGCTACATTACAGCTTCTCATTCAAAACAGTCAGTGGTTTTTTTAATAGCAGGTTATAATCGCAACAAAACGTATTAAAAAGTAAGTGAATTATAACAGCGCAAACTTTTCTGTAACCGTAGTAGTGCTGTGACATGGTGACATGCTGACTGACTGACTGAGTGACAGGTGTGTGATGCGTGAGGCCAGCAAACATGACATAACTTTCAGTTAAGATGAACACAGTTTCCATAATTATACTTTATAGATAAAGGTCTATGGCTCTGCAGACAATGCCTTTATCTCGCTGGCGTTTATAGCCGTTTTACTTTACTTCAGGACACATTAATGTCGCTCTGTATGTCTATTGGAGACAGCCCCTGGGCACAATGTCTTGATTAAAAAATAAGATTAATATAATATTTTTAAAATAAATTTAATCTAAAATATTTTGCCCACATTTTTAAAATAAATGACATAGTGCATATATTTATAGTCAACAAAGATTTACCTGATTTTAAAAGCATTTAAAGCACACTTTGATAAAAAATACTAATACAACTAGTGAAAATTAATGGATTTTAATACACTTCTTCGGGTTCACTGAAGTAGTACTAAAAATTGATATTTAGGGGTATTTTTAATGTATAACTTCTACAAACTTATAATGCATGATTTGGATATAACACCTCTCCAATCTAGTTCTATGAATCTGAATCTTCCATAATACACACACTGAATAATGATTCCTACTGTCTCCCTCGTGATGAAGAAGAGTAGGCAAAAAGCACTTGATTTTAAGGCTGAAAGTATCCGAAATCACACACACTGTACTAGTTCTCTCCTGTCTTTCTCCTCTGGGGCTTTTTCTGTCTCTCTCTCTGTCTCTCTCTCCATGAGGTCGGAGAATATGGGTGAAGCAGGGCGACTAACATTGTAAATACAGATTAATGATATTAAGATGTCGCTTGCATTTAACACCAGGTGGAAAATAACTGTTTATAGAATATTTAAAATGATTATTATCCTTATTAAATACTTTGTGACTCATTTTATATATTTTATATACTTTATTTAAATTTTTAAACAAAAAAATTCCTTTCTGTTGAAAATAAATGTATTTCCAATCTGTTATGTAATGGGGGGGGGGGGGGGGGGGGGGGGGACGTGTTCATCAGCCGCTGGATTCGAACCGGGTTCATGATCGATCGCCTCAAAACACATATCCATGCTCTTTACGAGCTACGCCACTCCCACCTGCTGTCTATCGCGCTCTTTAGTTATGTTGACTCTGTCGATCAAACGGCGCTGTCGGGAAGCACTTAGCTAGCTTATTACAACGAGGTGCGCTATTTGCACTTAGCCTAAATAGACACTCCAAAATCAGCGTTTTTTTTCCCCCCTCACAGGGGCCCCAAGTGCGCACGGGCCCCTGGGCCTGTGCCCATAATGCCCATTGGTTAGTCCGGCCCTGATTGGAGACATTCATAAATATAGCAAATCTAATAAATGTTGGAGACAAACTCGTTACATAAATGCACTAAATCGCACTTCAGCAGTGTTTTTTTGAGAGCGCACAAGAAAATCTACACTTGAGCAGCGTATATTTGAGGGCGTGCAAGAAGTTGTGCACGAACAGAGGAAATCGGAGCGCAAGCAATGAGATTCGCATGCTCGTATTACATAAATGCGATCTTGACTTGTAATACTGCGCTCAGAACATTTGTCATTGAAATAACGCCACAGGTGGTTGGTAGATCTGTGTAAAAGGCCCAACAGAGTCTGCTGCCACAGCTTGAAAAAAAAATTCTAGAGGAAACACTGTGATAGATATGGGCCAGAAGGGGCCTTCTGCGCCTATGGTAGGCTCAGAAGGCTGTCATCATCCATTCACATGGTTAATCAGCTATATGGCTGGGACTGGAAGTTAACGAGAATTATATATATTATGTATTAAATTTCCCATTAATTAAACAGTAAAAACAGATCTGGATCTGGAGTCTTGTCTATTAGGTATAGCTGATTAACCATGAGTATGGATGATAACAGCCTTCTGAGCCTACTAGTTGGTGCAGAAGACCCCTACTGACCCATATCTATCAGCTGATAACCACTGATAATGCCCATTCAATCGAGTGATAACATCTGAAGCGGGTGACATGTGGTCTGAAATGTATCTCACCCATGACCCATAACTGGGTCAAAAAATATAGTCCTTACCCAACATTAATCGTCATAAGAGGCATCCATACTACGAGAGATGACATTCATCAAGCAAAATTTTCAAAAGGTGTAAAAAAACCAACAAATTCAGTACACTGAGATCATTCAAAGCAACGTGGTGCCACAATTAACGTTTATCTCCACTTACACCGACCACATAAACTGAGGTGGAAATTCTACCGTCCAATTCAATTAATGACAAAACAACAATCAATGTTGAGGAGGAGCAGCTCTTGACACTCTGCCAGCCACTGGTTTCCGCTGCGCACTGAGTGAAACTGACAGTGTATGTAAAAAGCGCACACACAGTTGTTTTTACAAGATGACTTCGCTGATGAAGGATTCTGGGCCATCCGACCCAAATCACTGCACACTGATATTGAGCATCCGCCGTATGAACTAATTAGGGTGCCATTAGCACCCGCCCTTCTTTTTCTCACTTATTACATTATCACTTGTGCTGCAAGAGCTGGAGGGGAAGAAAAAAGAGAAAGAAACATGGGAACGAAGAAAAACACGCATTAATCATCTGCACTGAATTGCAGGTTGAACATGCTAATTTAGAAAATAGTTTTTTTTTTTTTCTTAGAGTGTTAGTTAATGCTTTGCTGGTTTCTGGTTATGATGAAAGTCCTTCTGTTAAGCACATATGGTTTAACCTTCATCAGTGTAAAGAAATGATTGCAAAAAAAAACTAATTTATTATGAGCTGGAAGCGAAATATGCTAGATGAATTGCTGTGTGTAGTAATAATAATAATAATAATAGTGCCGATTTCAGACAGCATTAAATTTAAATATTCTCCCACACACACAAACACATACAAAAAACAGTTTCATTTATTGACCATGTTGTCATATGTTTAGGTCAATGTTGTATATTTCTATGCACATTTCCCCCGTTTTATATTTTAGATGGTCTTTAGCATGTTTAAACAAACAATTAAAGTTGAAAACACTAATAATTTAGTTACACATTTTTAATTGTGTACATTTTCTGTGTATATTTATTTGTAGAATTTAAAACTTACATTTTCCAAGTTTTTGTTTGCATATAGCTAGACAAAACAACATAAAGTATTTATTTTCATTTTACACCTTATAGGTTAATCATTAAACTATACAGTGTAAGATTTATATTTATGCTGTTTTGCCTATTTAAACTTTAATATCGAAATTTGTTTATTCTTAGAAGTTGAAATTTGAGTTTTTAAATGTGTCATACAAAAAAAACTTAGTATTGATTTATCAAATTAATATCAAAGAAATTAATATTTTTTTCATGTTCTACACTGTAATCTTGTGATGCCTGAATTTATTTGTATGATTAAAAATGGCTGAGTTTTATGCTATTTTAATTTCTCGAAACAAAATATAAGGATAAATATACATTTTTACACTATAATTTTGTATTATAATATTCAGCATTATAATATTGTGACGCCTAAATTCTAGATCCGTCAAACAAATAATTGCGATTAATCGCATCTAAGATAAAAGTTTGTATTCACATAATATATATTTATGTCTATATTATATGTATATATACACGCATAAAACATAAAAACCAACATAAAATACATACAAAAAATCCATAAATAGTGAAAAGAAATATAGACCTATATATATCTAAGAAATATATAGTCATGCATATATTTATATCCACAAAAAATATACAGTTCAAGTCAGAATATTTAGCCCCCTTCTGATTTTCTTTTCTTTTTTAAGATATCTTCTTAATGATGTTTAACAGAGCTAGGAAATTTTCACAGTATGTCGGATAATATTTTTTCTTCTGGAGAAAGTCTTATTTGTTTTATTTCAGCTAGAATAAAAGCAGTTTAAAAATTTTTAAAAGCAATTTTAAAATTATTAGCCCCTTTAAGCTATTTTTTTTTATAGTCTACAGAACAAACCATCATCATACAATAACTTGCCTAATTACCTAATTGCCTAATTAATTATTTAAATGTCACTTTAAGCTGTATAGAAGTGTCTTGAAAAATATCTAGTAAAATATTATTTACTGTCATCATGACAAAGATAAAATAAATCAGTTATTAGAAATTAGTTTTTAAAACTATTATGTTTAGAAATGTGTTGAAGAAATCTTCTCTCCGTTAAACAGAATTTGGGAAAAAAAATAAACAGGAGGGCTAATAATTCTGACTTTAACTGTATATATTTTAATATTAATAATATATTTTAGAAATATATTTATCATAAATGATCCTTTGACAGCACTACTTAATTCATTTGAATAATTTTGTGATATATTTTTTATTATCTAAATAAAATAGACTATCAATATCACTCATGTATCAATAATATGCTATTGAAAATATTGATTGGCAGTATCAGGCATTTGTCAAACTACAGCACAATTGTAATTGTTAATTTACAGTGTGCTTGTAAACTTTACAGCATTACTGGCCACCAAAATTGCCAGTAATACTGTACACAGCCATTTTTTACAGTGTATGCATGTCCAAAAACCGACCTGGTGTCATTCAAGGCCCATTTAATTAACCCTCCGATGCATTTGTTGCACTTTCACTAGCTGTTCTAACACAAGAGTCGACAAGCTCAGTCTTAAGCCTTGCTGCGTTCTGTTTGGTGTAATTGTACATGCTGAACGATGTTCTGTTTTTGGCACCGCTCTCACACTGTAAATAGCACTGGGAGCTTGAGCGCTGTAAGCCAGCCGCTTTGTTTTTGCCAGGGTTTTGATAAAGAGAGTCTCTCAGCACTGATCAGAGGAGGCTTTGTTGACGAGTCTTTGTCGATTTATAACCACACATGACACGAATCTTTATGAACACACCGCTTGCTTTCCAAAACTACATGCATCGGGGCACCTTCACCACATTAAAAATCAATAGAAAATGACATATCCATGCATTTTTACGGCTAATGCATCATGTCTGGCGCTGACCTATTTGTTTTGCATGCATGAGAACAACAACATTGCAGCTTCTTACATAAGAGTGTAATTATAGTCACTGTTGGTGGTTGATACTCATGTTAAAACAAGAGGCGTTGCATACTTTGGATAATGTTTACTTCTTGATTATTTTTGTGGCTTGATATTATTGTTTATTGTAGACGGTGGTGTTATAAATAGGGAATTGTATCAAGTGTTTATTACATTCGATTACGGTGATTTCCAACACGTAGAGTTCTGTGAACCTGTGTGCAAAGATTGTTCCAGGAACACATAATGAATGTGTAATTTTCTTCTAATTGACATCCCTTAGAGTGAACTATACAGCTACAAAAAGGTCTAAGAAGTAGATATTTGAAGGATATTACTGAAACTTTCTTTTCTGTTTCTTTCAGACTTTTTTTAAAGTTATTTTATTTTATTATTATTTTTTTGTGGTCACTGAAGGAATCAGACAAACGCTCAAAAATATCTTTTAATACATCAAAAACCCTTCAGAAACATAAATCGCTTTTTTCTGGCTTTCAAAACAGTGACTGTGTTGTCATTTGATGACAAAAATACTCTTTTTATATTTGCTAATTACTATTTTTTTCTCATTTATTATCCATCAAGGACCATCTGAGAAAAATAAAATGATTTTAGATGTTGTCAAAGTTTCCATTTTGCACATCTAAAGCACATCAGGAGTCATCTTTTATGAGAAGACATGTTCATTTGGTTACAAGACACCATACCTGTCAAAACCGCCATACATAGCACGTCACATTTTCCAGATCTGAGCTTGTGAATGTCTTGTCGTGTCAGTCTGATGACATTAGAGAGATGTGATGTCCAAACTAGTTATTATTTTTGATTGCATGCTTTGGATTTTGTTTGATGCAAGATGCTGTTGTATGAAAAGAAATGCAGAAAAAAGAAATATACTTAAGAATATCCTGTTAAAAATTCATTAAACTTGTAATATGTTTTAAAGTTTTTTATTGATTTAAAATCCTAACGTTTTTTATTGATTTTAAAAGTATATATTTTAATAACTACAGATGACAGTATGTTTGTTGGTTGTACACAAAATCATTTGCTTTAGACTGAATGATGATGGAACATTATTTCATCAAAATGTTTATATTATACTATCATAAAAGATTTTTAATTTGATGCAGACACCAAAATGTAATTTTAGTTTAGTTTTACTTAATTAAAGTCATTAAACTTAAAGGAAAAGCAAGAAAAGTGTAAGACAAATATATATAGACTCTCTTTCTCTCATACATATTTTCAGTTTCAGTTAAGGTTTCAATTAACAATATTACTTTTAGTTTTAGTAAACTATAACCCTGGTCTAAGCCAAGATTTGGAGCTTGGAGCGTCTACATGGATCTGGAAAGCAGGTAATGGAGAGCGAGCTGCTGGAGTATGAATGAATGAGTGTCAGTAGGTGTGCAGTGGGTGTGTGGATTCATCACGCAGAGCAAGAGAGAGAGAGAGTGACTGAAATAACACACGATCACTGCATCCTCAAATGCCTTTTAAGATCTTATTCATCACAATAATTAGCGCCTCTGCAATGTGATCATTTTCCACTCACAGCCTCCATATGGTCTGCCGCTCATCTGTGTTCTAAGATTGAGGTGTTAAAATTAGTATGAGTCAGTATTCATGACAAGTTTCATTTTTGTAATGTGAAATATTTGATAAGTGAATCTATCTATCTATCTATCTATCTATCTATCTATCTATCTATCTATCTATCTATCTATCTATCTATCTATCTATCTATCTATCTATCTATCTATCTATCTATCTATCTATCTATCTATCTATCCATCCATCCATCCATCCATCCATCCATCCATCCATCCATCCATCCATCCATCCATCCATCCATCTATCCATCTATCCATCTGTCGATCTGTCTGTCTGTCTGTCTGTCTGTCTGTCTGTCTGTCTGTCTGTAGGTCTGTCTGTAGGTCTGTCTGTCTGTCTGTCTATCTATAGTTATGTCTATCTGTCTATCTGTCTTTTTGTTCAGCCATCTATTCATTTTTCTATCATCCATTAAGCTGTCTGTCCGACTATCTGTCCATTTAACTGCCTGTCTATCCCTCTATCCCTCTATCCGTCTATCCATCCATCCATCCATCCATGCATCCATCCATCCATCCGTCCATCCATCCTTCCATCCATTTGTTTGTCTATCCGTCTATCTATAGAAAGGATGAATGGATAGATGGATACGTAGATCTAGAAAGCCATTTTGCTTTCTGTCACTTTAAATATGCAACTATTTAAGGCAGGATGGGTTCTGATTGGCTGTCAGTGTTTTCATCATTCATTAATTGAAAATAAAACTGAAAAATAAAAAGGCCAAGTTTTGGTGCAGACTATTGTTCAGAACAATTTTTAAAATTATATCTTTATCATTATGCATTATTCTCGTCCTTGGTGTGAACAGAACTTTAGCTGTAAGCCGATTGATTCACAAGATAGAATTAATATTTATGAACCTGTTCAGGATTCTGTTTCAAGCTATAGATTTAGAAAAGCTGCTGCACCGCTGCTGAATACTAGTGAAAGAAACTAGAAAAAGTACTTTACTACAATATTAAGTTTGCTTCATGTGAACCCCAACTGAACCCCAAAAATTTGCATAAGCATGAACATTCTACAAGACCAAAAGATTGAGTGCATTTTTGGTTTAATGTTGTTTTTAAATAAAAAATACATGAAGATGATGCGTGCAAGGTTTCTATTTGTTCAAAAAAGAAAAAAAAGATTATGCATAAATGAGGAAGTCCTTCTTAATCTGAAATCAAACAAGCTATAACAACATTTGCTAACAAATGAGAAAAATATCTTTAAATGTCTGCAGGCATCGTCTGATTTACACATACATATTAAACTAGAAAACCTAGACATTCACAGCAGTTTAATATTTGAGGATTTTGTTAAGCAGCATCCCTCATGCACAGATATTGGAAATGTTGCATGCATATTTGTAATGTTTTATCCATTTTCTTGTTGATATGTCTGGCAACCCCTGCTCCACCACGGGAGGCCGGTGATTAAAGGTGTTTATCAGCTGGAGTGGACGGTTTTGCCAGCGAGCCACAGCGCATCCTAAGATCCATCGTTCAGAGCGGAGTTCAAGAGCGCTGCTGCTCCACACCACAGGCCGACACAGCAGGCACACCTGTTTCACTGATCCGCTTCAAAATCAACAAATGACTGGCTGCCAAAGCGAGCGCTATTCCCCCATGACAGCGGGACTGGAGGCCAGCTCTACTGAGGTACTAATATTTCAGCCTAATGAGGTTCTGCACTACTCGTAATTATACTTTATATTCTAAAGCAGCTTCTGTTGCCCAGGGTCTTTCATAGGGTTGCATTGCTAAAAAGCTATTTGTAATGTGATCTGATTAAAGAGAATCCTTACTGTGCAGATTCTTTGAAATTTGTATTGTGCTGCAGGAAAGCTGCCTGCTATATTTTATTATACTAGAATGACAGGCAAATCTATGTATGTATGTATGTATGTATGTATGTATGTGTCTGTCTGTCTGTCTGTCTGTCTGTCTGTCTGTCTGTCTGTCTGTCTGTCTGTCTGTCTGTCTGTCTGTCTGTCTGTCTGTCTGTCTATCTATCTATCTATCTCGTTTATATGTCCATTCATCCATACGTCTATCCATCCATCCACCCTAATAATCCTTAGATCTACCTACCCGCCCATCCATCCGTCCCTCCAACCAACCATCCATACTGTATGTCCATCCATCCATATGTCTATCCATCCTTCCACCCTAATCCATTCGTCCCCCCAACCAACCAACCTACCAACCAACCAACCAACCATCTATCCAACCATCTCTAATGTCTATCTCTACAGACTTTTTAAACTTCTTTCCAAAGATTTAATCAAGTTAGTTTTTTTAACCTGATCTCACCAATTGGTGGTCTTCTTTGACCATCTTAAAATATTATGACTACTTGTTGTACTATAGCTAATAACCAGCATAGGTTATCTTGAAACCAGCAACCGTTTTTTTACCAAACCTCCAGCCTACTGGATTTTAAAATGAATGGTTGATTAGGCATAATATTCCAAAAACCTCATAAAGGTTGTGAAAACGTTGAAACAACCGACTATATGTTCCTCCAAAACCAACAACAATTCAAAATAGTTTTTTTAAATGAAGGGCAACGCTGACTCAACATAACAATCTATGACAGGAGATCTGGAAAAATAACTCACTGCAATTCAGTATAGCCATAACTGTCACCCTTACTATGCGAAACAAGCACACACACACACCTTACTGAAAAGGCACTCGATGTGTCTCTACGGGAGCTTGTGTGTCTATTTGTTGAACCGCAATCACAGTAGAGCTTGTCAGCACACACTCTCATATTAACTCCAAAAGCTGTTGGAAAGCTGCCCCCCTGCCAAATGACAGCTGCTTCCCCTGGAGCGTCTGCGTTTGCCCCGCTGGCACTGCCTGCCGGGTGCCAGGTATCAGCCAAAGGGGTGCAGAGACCCCGATCGCATGCTTATGACAGTCGCTACCTCAAGATCAGCCTCTCTGTAGTCGCTAGCTCTTTCTCTTTTTGCCTTGATGCATTTATGGCTGCATGCATGGATGAACTGCTAACACCACAGGGTCAAAGGGCAATGTGACTCTGGGTTTTTATGGGATGAACAGGGATAGAATGAACTACTGTACATCATCCACAGCTCTTGATCTTGTATGCAATAACATACAAAGTCACCAAAATCATATTGACGTCAAATACTGACATTTATTCCTCAGGTATGGCAACCAAAATCTAACATCAGATAGGCGTAATAGTAGTAACATCCACACAATGTCAAGCTGTAACATCATTAGACCTTGATATTTGGTCGATTTTAGGTTAAACATTGGACATTGACGTCAGCCTGACGTTAGATTATGACGTCAACGCGATTTTCATTTCCAAACAAAATGCAACGTTCTGACAACATTAAGGTGCAACGTCAATCTGACATCATGTTGATGTTCTGTGCCTGCTGGGTATCTATAACTGTAGTTATTTGCATTTTAAGTTATTAAGTCAGTGCTTGTAAACTGACTGACTCAATAAGGAGATTGATTTATGTGAATTGATTAACTGCCTTAAAAATGTTTTTTGCTCAGAAAACAATGGATTATTCTTTTTCACTACAGTTATCACCTTTATTGAGCCACGAGACAACCAATGTCTGTTTAAAATGCAGAAAAGGTCACCTTTCTCGGGATTCATTTTTGTCCTTGAGAGAAATATATTTACATACATTTACATTACATATATGCATTTTGCTGGGCAACGCAGTGGCGCAGTAGGTAGTGCTGTTGCCTCACAGCAAGAACGTCGCTGGGTCGCAGATTCGAACCTCGGCTGGGCTGGGTCAGTTGGCGTTTCTGTGTGGAGTTTGCATGTTCTCCCTGCGTTCGCGTGGGTTTCCTCCGGGTGCTCCGGTTTCCCCCACAGTCCAAAGACATGCAGTACAGGTGAATTGGGTAGACTAAATTGTCCATAGTGTATGAGTGTGAATGTGTGTGTGTGTGGAAATTCCCAGAGATGGGTTGCGGCTGGAAGGGCATCCGCTGCGTAAAATCGTGCTGGATAAGTTGGCGGTTCATTCCGCTGTGGCGACCCCACAAGGGACAAAGCCAACAAGAAAATGAATGAATGAATATGCATTTTGCTTTCATTCAAAGTGACTGCATTTAAGTATACATGTTCAACCACAAAACCTTATAACTTTGTAAATTATATTCCTGCACATCTACTCATGAATCTAGTGTTTTTATGTGAATGATAATGTATATTGCAGTAAAAATAGCATAAAGTAACAAAATATAAAATAGTATTCAATTCATTCAATACTATATAAGGTTTTTAATAATTACAGTGTTTGCCATCTGTCTTTAAGCTATGTAAATCATCCAATTTGACTTTTAATTTTAGTTGAATATATTTAATATATATAATAAAAGCAAATCTTGTAAACTATGTGCTTCTACTGATGTATCTGTGTATCTGTTAAACATATTAAATAATACAATTTAAATATCTAAATAACATGAAACTTTAATTATCTATCTATCTATCTATCTATCTATCTATCTATCTATCTATCTATCTATCTATCTATCTATCTATCTATCTATCTATCTATCTATCTATCTATCTATCTATCTATCTATCTATCTATCTATCTATCTATCTATCTATCTATCTATCTATCTATCTATCTATCTATCTATCTATCTATCTATCTATCTATCTGTTTTAAAGCCAATAATTCATCACCCAACATTACAGTTCTCCTTCACTTTGGTACATTTCTCAGATCATAATTTAAATTTTGCAAAACAGTAAGTGCATTTCTCACAACAATGCGTACAAATAGCAAAACACCATGGATTGCCTGCAAAAGCCAGTCTCTGGCTCAAAATCCTTAGTTCATCTCTCAAAACTAAATTTCTGCGTCAATGAATCTGTCAGTGCCATCAGAATTAAAAGCCCTTGTGTCATTGTGTATGGATGTCAAATTGCTTAATCATGTTGTCAATAACATCTGGAGGGGTGTTTCGATGTAAACTATGGCTAATTTTATGGCTTTGTACTGTAATTTGTTGACAGAATAATTGGAGAATTTCAATTCTGATGTGAGAAATAAACCAAAGCGACTGAGAAAAACTGTAATATTAAAAAATAAATAAATTAAAGTTTTGCGTTACAACCGTTTGAATAATTGGAATACTGTATATAATAAATTACACAAAAATAGTATCACAGTTTTTCTCAGTCGCTTTGGTGCATTTCTCACAACACTATTTACATTTGCACAACAGTTAATGCATTTCTCAAAACAATTAGTGCAAACTGCAAAACCTAGTTGATAACCTGCAAAAGCGTGTCACTTGCTCAAAATGGAGAGCTCATTCCTCAAAAGCAAGTATTGATGTCAATGAAAGTGCCAGTGTCATCAAAATGAAAAGTCCTGCCACCATTGTTTATGAACAAGATAGTCAAATGGCTTTGTCATGTTTTCATTATGACAGTTTACTCTGTACATTTATTCCAATGCAAAAAAGTCAGATTTTGGTGACACTTTCTGAAAATGCTCAAGACAGCACTATATACTATTAGCACAGCCATTTGAAAACTACAGTAAAGTTAGACATCACTGCATTTAGTGAGGTATCTGAGTACAAGACACTGAATATGTGTGTTTCACATTTTTACTGCATTTGCTCTTTGCAATTCTAATTTATTCACAGCATTGTGCAAAAGAATTACACCCTTATTTACAACAAACAAAAACTCCCTTTGGGTAGAGCTGTGCACAACTGTAAACTATATTGCAGTGCATATTGTAACTGAACCTACAACATACACAGGTCTGTAAATCATTCATGAAATTGTTCAATTTAGGAGACATTTTCAGAAAAAAAAAGATTTAACATTTTTAAAATAAAATTAGCTTGACAGAATTTGACAACTAGTTCAACATTTTTGTATGTAATGACTCAAGTAATGAAATGAGGACTATTAGTTTGATATGGAATGACTATTCAGCATCCACAAGTTTAGTTAATTTTGACTGACATGACATAAGCAAATGATAATGTTACAAACAGCAGAGAGTTGTATGAAAGCAATTGATGCATGTTCAAAAGCATTTGCAATTTGTTGAAAGGAATGAGAAACTGCTACTATGATGTGCTCAAATGACTAATTGTTTTGAGAAATGCATTAACTGTTGTGCAAATGTAAATAGTGTTGTGAGAAATGCACCAAATCGACTGAGAAAAACTGTAATACTTAATCTATACTTACTGCAATAATAAAATGCAATAACATTCATACAGTTGTCAGGCTGATTGCACTTGGATCCCTAACACCTCTCTGCACAAAGACATTTTTGGCAGGTAAAGCTATTCGCTTCAACAAAACTCACATCAAATTTTGCAAAACACAAAGATGACAGTGGTCTGCACCAGCAGCCTTGGATGACACCATGGCTCTTTAAAAAAAACCCAGAGAACTGTCATTAGCTCGGCTTCCAAAGCCCTCAAGATCCTCCAAGCCAGTCACAACCTATTTGAATTTCTTGTTGATGATTTAGGTGCGAGCTTTTACTTTTATTTTTTTATCTTTTATTCCTAGACACACACTCCAGTCAGGCAGTGTTCCTTGTCTACTTATGACCTTCTCCGGAGCCATATTCTTCACAAAGCAAGAACACAGCCTTTAGCGAGACGTCTCTCTTTCTCTCTCTCTCCAAAAGTCTTTGGCGCTTCTTTAAAATTTCCCACCGAGACAAAAGACGGATTAAGTAAAGTTGCTTGAAATCCTCGGCAGGCGAGTTAAGGGTTCTTCCTGAATAACGATGATAAACATGCACCCCTTTTTTTTGTCTCTTAGATTTAAGCAATGCAGCAGCTTTTATCCCAAGCTAATATTTTTACAACAATGCACGACTGCCCAATTCAGTAAAAAAAACAATGCTTAATAATTTTACAAGTCCCCATAGCTTTGGCTACAATGTGAATTATTAATCTTTCACAGCATGCAAACTCTTGTTTCAAAGCTTTGAGAGAAAGAGAGAATTTAATCAAATCTTAATAAAGAAGAGTCTGAAAGGCTTTTGGAAGGGTGTGCAAAATGCAAGAAGGACGAGCCTGACCTCTGCTAGCACCTCAGGTGAGTTTTTTCGCAGCATCCAGCTCACATTGGCATGTTCTTACTGCAGTACTGCATCTGTCTCTCTCTCTTTCTCTCTCTCTCTCTTTCTTTCCTGAGGCCTGCTCATGAAGGGAAATGTTATATTTAGCTGACCAGTATTTTGTTTGTTCACTGAATGTAACGGTGCCCTTGGAAGGCTGCCAGATTGCTGCAAAGCCCAGTCTTTCTCTCCCTCTCTCTTTCTTTCTTTTTTTGTCTCCCATATGCAGTTGAAGTCAAAATTATTAGCCCTCCTGTGAATTTTCTTTTCTTTTTTAAATATTTCTCAAATTAAGTTTATCAGAGCAAGGAATTTTTCACAGTATTTACTATAATATTTTTTCTTTTGGAGAAAGTCTTATTTGTTTTATTTTGGCTAGAATAAAAGCAGTTTTTAATTTTTTAAAAATAATTTTAAAGTCAATATCATTAACCCCCTTTAGCCATAGTTTTTTAGATTGTCTACAGCAGGGGTTCCCAAAATTAGGGGTCGGGACCCCCCAGGGGTTGCGGGACAATGAGGAGTGGGGGAGTGGGGTGGGGGGATGATTCGCTTGATGATTTCCAAAATAGTTTGTTAAAAAAAGTAAAATGTTAATAATAAACATTCAAAAATAACATGCAAATAAAAGCAATCAGCCTTTCGATTATTTTTTTGCGACCCCTGGAGTGATTACGTTGCAGCACGGTGATTTTATGGCACCAGGTGAAACTTTCTGACACATTTACGGCACTCACGTACATTAAAAATAAATACAGGCCACAAATGAACATGGAAGAGTGGGGTTCTCTAAAATGAAATGATGAATAGACTTAAGCATGTGTGCACCTATTGATATGTATGCGCTATTTTGTGCAATGTTTATATATTTATAACCATCTCAAAGAATATTGAGGGTTAGGGGTCACAGGGAACCCCTGGTTTACAGAACAAATCATTGTTATGCAATGATTTGCCTATTTACCTTAACTTGCCTAATTGCCTTTAAATTGCACTTCAATCTAAATATCTTGAAAAATATCTAGCAACATATTATGTACTGTCATCATGACAAAGATAAAATAAATCAGTTAATAGAAATGAGTTATTAAAGCTATGTTTAAATGTTTAGAAATGTGTTTAAAAAATATTTCGGTTTAACAGAAATTGGGGAATAAATTACATACAAGGGGGCTAATAATTCTGACTTCAACTGTATATACAGTACATTTATAAATATAGATATATTTGATTGACTGCCTTGAGCCTTTTGGGCTCAAGACGGCGGATTTATTGTGACATTGCTTAGCGCAAATGGCATTTGCAAAAGATGCTTATTGCATTCCCAAAATATAAATAATTGTGCCGAAGCATGAAAGGTTATAAAAGAAAGAAGAATGCACACTCATCTATTCTTGTCAGTCACAACTTGGGATTAATAATACTGTGTGTTCAATAACATTACCACTTTAAAAGATCACCATACATTTCTACTGTCATTTATTCAGCTTTAGTCTGAGGAACAGTTTTGAAGAATAATTCTTTTTTGCACACAATCGATGTGGATGCGGTGCAAAGGTCACCAAGCTCTTAAAAAAAATCATAAAAGTATGTTTTATACAATTAATTAAAAAAATAAGTCATCAATAAATCTTTCACATTATTTTTATTATTTACATAAAAGTCTTGAGCATCATTTACAATCTGACCCATTCAGTTTTTTTGCAATACAAAATTGGAAGTTTTGTAGAATGATCCTGCTGCTCTTTTCCACACAGTGGAAGCGGATCATACTGTATAATCATTTTTAAGCTTCTAAAAAAGCACTAGAAAATCATCATGACGGTGGTCAATACAACCTGAATGTTTTATTACAAGTGATCTGAAGCTTTGTTTAAAAACATGACAAGACACACTGAACATTTTTTGTCTATTTACATGATTTTGTGTTACTGTAAGTCAAATGTGGTGTAAACAACGGCTTCTTATGGTGCTATTTTCAAGTATATAAAATGGCACCCACCTCAATTCTATAGCAAATAAATTTCACTTTTATTGTACGGATACGGAATGCAGAAGTTTAATGCTATTTCAGCCTCTCTTTGCAGAGCAAATGGCATGTAACATTTGAATGTGAATTTATTTAATGTGATTATGTGCATAAATATTGCAGTAGATATTGTAGAATAGAAATAGCACTGTTCTCACTACATTACGTTAAAGCTGCCCCACAGTAAGCCACAAAAGTTTACTTGTATCTGACTCAAGGATTATCAAAATAAGAACTTATGAAATTGATATTCGTCGTGTTGTTTTATCTGACGCATATTTAGAGCGTAATGAGCTCAACTCACATCAGATACAGCTTAATCGGATGCATTACCTTGGCACCATTTTTGCACGCGTAGGTGCCATGATCCTGGAAGGTTTTGCCATGTAAAAGAGCTTTAAGGGTCTTAAATGACATTTGTGTTTGAAAAACAAATCCCGAGCAGTCATTTAGGCTTCAAAGGACCCTGACCTACTTCTAAATGTGGACACACTCAAAAGGAAGTCAATCCACATGCTATTGTTTCCTCGATTATAGCAAAAATTGCAGTAAACCTGCTGCCCTGTTGGGTTTCTGGCACAAATTCCCTGGGAATGAGATTACTCTTCTCAGAAAGCTTTTGCGCACTCCAAATTTGTTTTCTGTGTACACATGTGTCTTTTCGCAGAATCTGGTCTCTCCGCGAGAGAGATTAATGCAAGCAGACAGGAGCGAACAGCTGAATCACATTTTCAAAGGCTGCATGGCATGGCAGCCGGGTGGCCACCTCTGCTCTGGCCTCGTCTGGTCGCTGGACCACGTTGGCTTTTATCAGCACAATCTGCTCTTGTGTCCCTTTTGATGAGAAAGCTTCCAGCCGTCAACAGGGAACAAGCTGCTCACCATTAAGATGGTTTGCACTTTAAAGGGACTATATGTACAATTCAAAAAATCCTTAATAGTGACATTGGTGGCTGTTAAGGAAACTGAAGCAAAACATGCTTTAAAAGTCCCGTGAAGTGCTTTAAAATGTGCATTTTTTTATTCAATATTTGACAAAATCTCAGAGAGTGGGCTGTAGATTAGCTCTTCCTCTTTTAAAAAAATAGCATTTCATTTTTATCAAAGCTCCTGTTGGTGTCATCAATCTGGCAACCTGCATGTGTGTCAAGTCGGAAGAGGGCAGTGCTTAATTTGTGAATTGCAAGGTCCCGGAACAGATCTGAGTAACGGATCTGACATGTTACCGAGGATGGAAGGTGTCGCGCAAAGTGGAGAGCGTGGGGGGTGGTTGGCTGTGTGTGTTTACATTCGTCAGCTGAGCGATCACGTGTCTTGCTGCTGCTCAGTCTTACTCAGCTGTTATCTATTAACTACAGGTGCTGTGCGTTACCGCGCGCCTTTATATGTTCAGTGTTTGTATATCGTGTTTGTCAGTTCGTTGTGTTTCACGTCTGTGTCTGTTTCCTGTTAGGCAGCTCTCGTTGAATCCGCTGGTGGTGAGACATCATAGAGTCTGTTGCCTTTGGACTTTTCAAGCACAGCTTGTTTCATTGATGTTGTTTCAGCTGCTTGCACTGATGACTCCCATAAGAGATTCACGTTGTCTGTTGCTCTGAAGAACGATTACCGCTGTTTAGCGTGTCGATTTCCTTGAGAGATGCACCATTGCTCTACCCCTTCCCTCGATATCTGGTGAGATATCAGTGAGAGACTTTACTCTGGATCTGTTGCTCTGAAGAACTATTACCGCTGTTTAGCGTGTCGATTTCCTTGAGAGAAGCACCATCGCTCTACCCTATCCTTTGAGATCTGGTGAGATGTTGTTATTCCTGTTATCCCTGTTAATAAATCATCTTGCATTCACTTGCATTTGGGTCTCCTGTGTATTTGTGACAGGAGAGGTGTCGTGGACGAAAGTGAAAAGGATTAGGGAGTCGCGGAAGAAAGTGAAAGTGAACAGCGGACGGGGGAGGAGAGCGGTTGAGGAGGGGGATCGGTATAATGAGGTGCCGGATCCGATTTCAGAGATGCCGGATCCGGCATGTTGTGGCACAAATTAAGCCCTGGAAGAGGGGGGAAAAAAGATAGAACTGCAAGACAGGGTAGTAACATGAAGGGGCCTAAGGGCGTAACTTGAAGTTCGTTAGAGGCGTAACTTGAAATTATGGAGACATGTCAAAACTATGTTGCTGGAAAGATGGCGCTGTACATCAGTTATTAACGTCTACACCTACTCCACATTTAAACCCGACCATCACAGTTATTAACGTCTATACCTACCACAACCCTAAACCCAAACATAGTTATTATTGTCTACACCTTCCCCAACCCTAAACCCAACCATTACAGTTATTAACGTCTATACCTACCACAACCCTAAACCCAACCATCACAGTTATTAATGTCTACACCTTCCCCAACCCTAAACCCAACCATCACAGTTATTAACGTCTACACCTTCCCCAACCCTAAACCCAACCATTACAGTTATTAACGTCTATACCTACCACAACCCTAAACCCAACCATCACAGTTATTAACGTCTACACCTTCCCCAACCCTAAACCCAACCATTACAGTTATTAACATCTACACCTACCCCAAACCTAAACCCAACCATCACAGTTATTAACGTCTACATCTACACCTACCCCCACCCTAAACCCAACTATCACAGTTTGTTAACGTCTACACCTACCCCAACCCTAAACCCAACCATCACAGTAATTAACGTCTACACCTACCCCAAACCTTAACCCAACCCTCACAGTTATTAACGTCTACACCTACCCCCACCCTAAACCCAACCATCACAGTTATTAACGTCTACACCTACCCCCACCCTAAACCCAACCCTCACAGTTATTAACGTCTACACCTACCCCCACCCTAAACCCAACCATCACAGTTATTAACGTCTACACCTACCCCCACCCTAAACCCAACCCTCACAGTTATTAACGTCTACACCTACTCCCACCCTAAACCCAACCATCACAGTTATTAACGTCTACACCTACCCCCACCCTAAACCCAACCCTCACAGTTATTAACGTCTACACCTACCCCCACCCTAAACCCAACCCTCACAGTTATTAACGTCTACACCTACCCCCACCCTAAACCCAACCATCACAGTTATTAACGTCTACACCTACCCCCACCCTAAACCCAACCCTCACAGTTATTAACGTCTACACCTACTCCCACCCTAAACCCAACCATCACAGTTATTAACGTCTACACCTACCCCCACCCTAAACCCAACCCTCACAGTTATTAACGTCTACACCTACCCCCACCCTAAACCCAACCCTCACAGTTATTAACGTCTACACCTACCCCCACCCTAAACCCAACCATCACAGTTATTAACGTCTACACCTACTCCCACCCTAAACCCAACCATCACAGTTATTAACGTCTACACCTACCCCAAACCTAAACCCAACCATCACAGTTATTAACGTCTACACCTACACCTACCCCAACCCTAAACCCAACCATCACTTTATTAACGTCTACACCTTCCCCAACCCTAAACCCAACCATCACTTTATTAATGTCTACACCTTTTCCAAACCTAAACCCAACCATCACAGTTATTAACGTCTACACCTACCCCCACCCTAAACCCAACAATCGCAGTTATTAACGTCTACACCTACCCCCACCCTAAACCCAACCATCACAGTTATTAATTTCTACACCTTCCCCAACCCTAAACCCAACCATCAGAGTTAATAACATACAGCCGCGAATTGCGGAGGCTATCATACTTGACTGGCTCGGCATTACGCCCACGTCTTGCAGTCCGCAGACAGATACAGTACACTTGGGAAAAAAAAACTAATATTTTTTATTGTACTGCAATACTCAGTTCAACCACTAAGTGTGGTGAAGTATTGTTTGATTCTTCTACAAGACATACGAATCTGTAAGTACCTTTGGAGCCATGTAGGCCTATATTGTTAGAAAACATCCTAGAACAATGCAATCAGTGGCTGAGAAGTCTTTCCGGCAATGCAATACTCAGTATTGCCATAGAAACTGCATCACCATTTGTTTCATTTTGCTGTTGTTGTGTCACATAATGTATTTTTGCCATTTTTTATCAAAAATGTGCGTCGGCTGGCGTTCACATCACTCACAAATGCTGCAGAGAGCAGCCTTACCATGGACATTAATCCTCTATAATGCTCAAACGAGATAAATAATTTGTTTAGTTTATATCTAATGCTATATTTAATGACTGATAGTAACTGCAGAGTTAGACTTGAGATTTGAATCTATGGCAGAAAGGAGTAGTTCTCACACAAAAGGATTGTACTGTCGTTTAATCCCAATATTACACTCGTATTCATGCATTATTGTACAGATACTTATATGATATCGCTTAATTGTTTTATGTATCATTACATTGTAAAAAAAAAAAAAAAAAAAAACAGGAAGAAGGAGGAGGAGTCTTTTTTTTTAACCTTTTTTACAAGCTTTTCACACTTTGACAATAAAAAAGTGGTTAATGCATATGAATTCTTACCTATAGCTTTTGCTGCCGCCACCTCGCCCTGGTCAAATATGAAACCACAGCAGTGGAAAAAGTCCATAACATAAACATTGGAGCTGTTAATCATTACGAAGATGATTTCCGTGGAAAGCACTCCGATTGAATTTGTTCATTTTAATTGGATATATGGACGGTGGCTCACATTTCCTAAGCAAACAGTGGGAATTGAGCTTTGCCATTTTCCGAGTGCAATGAGTCTGATCGTACATCAACAAATGGAAAGTGCAATGAGGAGTAGCTGTAAAATCATTTACTTATTCATAAAGAATTATTCGACCTCTGCTGTACTAGCGTGAAACGCCAAGACTGAGAAAAAGTTTCAACAATATAGAAAAGTTTTGTGTCAACAGATGATGGACTAAAAGTGCATGTTCATAATGAAGCTTACAGTAAAGCTCCCAGGATGTAATTAGATATTATTTTTACTTTCTTCTGCCAACCTTTCCATTTTACTGGTGTCACAACGCCAACCTGATTTCACCAAGTAGGACATGTTCCTGGATTAAGATCTATGCTGATCCTGGAACAACATTCCAATCAGCCATTTAGAATTAAGGGAAACATTTACTGTTTATGTTAAGTTTAGGCTTACGGTTAGGTTTATGCACTTTGACATAAGTGTTATCCAACTAATATTCCCCTCTGATTTTGGAAATAATTTACAGTTATGGTTAGGTTTAGGGGTAGGGAATAGGTATGGATTACATTTTCAAACAAAAATTATTTTTAACATAAATGTTAAACCAGGATCGCAAAATCATGACGTGCGGTGTCACTATGCCAATATAAACCATTAACCAGCAAAGGAAATTTTCACTGCAACTTTTAGGAAACTCTGTCTTGTTATTTTGTTAGCTAGCAATGTTCTACAGTGCACATGCATCATGGGAAAATTCTGTCACTTTTAATTTTTATTAGAGAAAGTGGGAATATAGTAGGTAATAATAATAAAATTATTGCTATCATTATTATTTTATATCAATCATTGGTTTTTCAGATAATTTATTTGACCACGTTACAGATCAGAAAGAAAACACAATGTTTAAAAAAACAATTGTTTATTTGTAACCAAGTACAGCAACCTAAATAAATATTTAAAAAATTGTTGATCGCTGTGTAAAATATTGTCACAATTGTAATTTGTGTAAAACTTGATGTCAGCTTTGCACAATAATTAATACAATAATATTTTAAATCTTTATATATATATATATATATATATATATATATATATATATATATATATATATATATATATATATATATATATATATATATATATATATATATATATATATATATATAATGTTTACTATATTATTATTATTATATTTACGATATTACTATATTTCTAAAATTTAACTCAGCGACTGTGGTTAGTGAAATTAGCATCTAGCATGGGATATTTCCATAGTGTGCTTAGTGTATTGGTGTTATTATTATTATTATTATTATTGTTGTTGTTGTTGTTGTTGTTGTTGTTGTTGTTGTTGTTAATGATAATGTCGCCTAAAGGGTTTTTGTCACCTGCAAATGAAGATTTATGATTTTATATTTTTCTTAATTACTGTAGTATTGTGAAGTCTCAGGAAAGTGATTTTAACTTCACATATGCTGTATTATTCATATTTATCAGTCTTTAATTATATTACTACATTTATGTTGTATTTATACAGTATTACTGTATTTATATTTGTAAAACTGTTTTGTATTATAAATAAAATCATTAAAAAAAACAGACTGGAAAAAAACTACACTGTTAACAACTTACTGGCAGCAGTTCGCCAGTAAATTACTGTAAATCAAATACAGCAAAAATACCATATTTACATTTGCACCATTTATCTTGCTGCATATGTATTTACAGAATTGTATGCAAATCTTTACTGCAAAATGTAAAGTGATTTTCACAATGCAACTAAAATACAGTAATAAACTGCATAACTGTCCTACAGTAAAATACAGTTTATATCGCAGTTAAATACTGTGTAATTTACAAAAATCATTAACAGTGTGTAGTTACAGTAATACAAATACAGTATATATATATATATATATATATATATATATATATATATATATATATATATATATATATATATATATATATATATATATAATATATATATATATATAATATACAGTAACAATACAGTAATATTAATGCAATATAAATCTTTATAAGCATTCATTTTTAATGAAACATAAAGATGGCATTTGAAAGTCACATTTTAATTGTTTTATCATTATTTTTATAATTGCTTTACTATTTAACAAAGAACTTTGCAAAGCAATTATAACGTGACCTTTAAATATCATTTTTTTGTTTGTTCCATTAAAAATTAACCCTATAAAAATATCCATAATTGAACAACCACCCATTAATGTGAATATTACATCCGTCTCAAGAAAAAAAACAAACAGTGTCATTGAGTTTTTGTAGGTGGCAAATCAACGCCTCCTCGAGTCGCAGCTCTGCTTATCTCAGTCAACAGGCTGCCGGGAGTCTGACATGCGCTTTTGTCCCTGCCCACGTGCTCGGCTTTATCTTGGCCTTTTTCTTTTCCTTCACCCTCCTCTTCTTCCTCAACAGCTGTCCAAACCCTCAGCCTCTTCATCACCCACTTACGCCAACTTTGCGTGGCCAATTAGCATGTTGAAATCCCAATCCAAACAGCAGGCTGTCACTGGGTTACTCTGCCTCTATAATCCATGCGGCTTTGAGCTTTACAAGAACAAATGCTCTAGCTGTTGCAATATCCCTGTGTGTGTCTGTCTGAAGACTTTCCGAATGTCATTGTATACCAACACACACTTCAACTCTCAATGCAATAATGGGACATCGTATATAGCCTACATTAATGGTCAAAAGTAAAAACAAATCATACTGCCTTAAAATTTGAGTTGAATCAAATTATCTTTTCTAGTTATCTTAACTTACATCAATCAAGCTGACTACAAATGTTAAGTTAAACTTTCGATGTCCCTGTGTGTTTGTCTGAAGATTTTCCCTTGTGTCCTTGTATACCAACACACACTTCAACTCTCAATGCAATAATGGGATATCTTATATAGCCTACATTAATGGTCAAAAGTAAAAACAAATCATACTGCCTTAAAATTTGAGTTGAATCAAATTATCTTTTCTAGTTATCTTAACTTACATCAATCAAGCTGACTACAAATGTTAAGTTTTGTATAACTTAAAAGAATAAGTTGAACCCTGATTTTCTGCTCACCAATGCTGCATTTATGTGATTAAAAATACATAAAAAACTCCAAAAATGTGAATTAATATAAAAAATGTAAGTAGTGCTTTTCTTACTGGATGTAGTGTACGAATTAAATGTCTTAGTGTGGTTAAAAGATACATTTTCAGCTTCATTACTCCAGTATTCAGTGTCATTCAGAAATCATTCTAATATGATAATTTGCTGGTCAGGAACTAGTTATTATTATTAATATTATTATTATTATTATTATTATTATTATTATTATTATTATTATTATTATTATTAGCACTATTGAAAACTGTTGGGCTGCTTTATGTTTTTGTGAAAAAGAAAAGTGACATTAAAATGTCTTTGCATATATACAGTTGAAGTCAGAATTATTAGCCCCCCTGTTTATTTTTTTCTCCAATTTCGGTTTAACGGAGAGAAGGTTTTCTCAACACATTTCTAAACATAATAGTTTTAATAACTCATTTCTAATAACTGATTTATTTTATCTTTGCCATGATGACAGTAAATAATATTTAACTAGATATATAAATAGATATATAATATTTAAGACACTTCTATACAGCTTAAAGTGACATTTAAAGGCTTAACTAGGTTAATTGGGTTAACTAGGCAGGTTAGGGTAATTAGGCAAGTTATTGTATAATGATGGTTTGTTCTGTAGACTATTGAAAAAAATATATAGCTTAAAGGGGCTAATAATTTTGACCTTAAAATGGTTCATAAAAAATTAAAAACTGCTTTTATTCTAGCCTAAATAAAAAAAAAATAGACTTTACCCAGAAGAAAAAATATTATCAGACATATTGTGAAAATGTCCTTGATCTGTTAAACATCATTTGGGAAATATTTAAAAAAGAAAAAAAAATTCAAAGGGGGCTAATAATTCTGACTTCAACTGTATATTATGTCAAAACGAACTTTAATTTTGGATGTGATTAATATTTGCACTATTTAAGTAAAGTTTCACAAACAAATTTCGAGAGGAGCACGTGATATGATTGATTGCGGCTGGTCTCTCATCTGTAATCATTAATAAACCAATCAGATTATTCCAAACTCACGATAAATAGCCTGTTTCGCCTTACTGCCTTATCTTTGTTTTTGAAGAATCCCCCCATCCACCCCATCTCCCCGTTTTCCTCCTTTACCAGGGGGAGCTCTCGAGAACTACCTGATCTTGTACCCCCCTTACATGCTAATTGACCAGGCGGGAGCCCTGGGCTCATGTTTCTCCAAGCTCAGGGTTCTCTCCCAGCTGCAAAAGCATGTCAAACCTGCTATTAGTATCAAGCAATATCTTAGTGTGAACTCTTGAAATGTAAATAATATTTCACAGTATTACACGTTTTAATACTTTTGATCAAATAAATGCAGCCTTAGTGAAGAGTAGACACTTAATCAAAACTATAACAAAAATCCTGATCTCAAACTTTTAGGCTATAGTTTGCAGTAGTAATCTGTGAATTGGGACGCCTCGGGGCAAATGCATTCAGTGTACTCAAGCTCTGTTCAGCACATTTTTCATAGTGTTCATTTACTCTAATAGGCTTAATATAGTTGTTGCTGATTTAGAGGAAATGGGACTAAAATTGAACTCAGCGACTGCGATTAGCAAAATTAGCATCTAGCAAGGGATATTTCCATAGTGTGCTTGGTGTTGGTGTTATTATTGTTATTATTATTAACAGGCACTGGTTATGTCGCATGAAAAGTTTTTGTCACCCTCAAATGAAGATATATGACTTGATATTTTTCTCAGTTAGTATTGGGAAGTTTGAGGAAAGTGGTTTTAACTTCACAGATGCTGTCTTATATATTAAATTCAAGAAGAAATAAATAAATAAATGCAAAGAAAACATCTGCAAAGGGTGAAGGGCTTGTCATTGGGGGACGAATGAGGAGAGAAAGTGTATTATTTGCATAAGCTGTCTCAGCATTAGCTGTGAGATGGATTTTTGCTTCACTAGCTTTGTGATCCCTGACTGTAAGAGCTCCTCTGAGATTCTAGACAAGATGAGGTTTTTTTTTTGACCACAGAATCTAAAACGGACTATCACCGAATGCAAATGTAAGCGTTAAACACTTTTAAAATGAATGGAATAGTTGCATTCATAGCATGATTAGCTGTTTATTTTTTTGTCCTCCGATTATGCACAATTTAATTGAATTTGTTTTTCTCTGTAGAGCATTAAAGAACATTTCTATCTGAAATTGTGGTCCTTAAATTAAAGACTCAAACTCAAATGATAATTTTGATTCAAATGATCTGTTCAGAGTGAGTCTGCAGTTCATGACTCACTGGTTGAAATGATTTGTTCAAAATAAGTCTGCTGTTAATAAATCTCTGATTCAAATGATTCATTCAAAGGGAGTCTGGAGTTTATGACTCACTGATTCGAATGATCTGTTCAGAGTGCGTCTACTTTCAATGGCTCAACTGATTCAAATAGTTAATTCAGAGTAAGTCTACTGTTAATGACTCACTGATTTAAATGATTAATTCAGAGTGAGTCTGCTGTTAATGACTGACTGATTCAAATGATCTGTTCAGAGTGAGTCTAGTGTTAATGACTCTCTGATTCAAATGATTCGTTCAAAGGGAGTCTGCAGTTTATGATTCACTGATTCAGATGATCTGTTTAGAGTGAGTCTACTGTTAATGACTCACTGATTCAAATGATCTGTTCAGAGTGAGTCTACAGTTAATGACCCTCTGATTCAAATGATCTGTTCAGAGTGAGTCTAGTGTTAATGACTCTCTGATTCAAATGATTCGTTCAAAGGGAGTCTGCAGTTTATGATTCACTGATTCAGATGATCTGTTCAGGGTGAGTCTATTGTTAACAACTCACTGATTCAAATTATTAGTTTAAAGGAAGTCTACAGTTAATGACTCTCTGATTCAAATGATTTGTTCAGAGTGAATTTACTGTTAATGACTCTCTGATTCGAATGATTAGTTTAAAGGGAGTCTACAGTTAATGACTCTCTGATTCAAATGATTTGTTCAGAGTGAATTTACTGTTAATGACTCTCTGATTCAAGTGATTTGTTCAGAGTGAATTTACAGTTAATGACTCTCTGATTCAAATGATTTGTTCAAAGTGAGTCTGCATTTAGAGGCTACTATTACTTTGAGAGTCAAAAAAAAACCCACATCCATATAGAAATCTGATGCATGGAAATATATGCATATAATATAAATATAATAAAGTGCAAAAAAACTATTAACTAAATCAGATAATAAGGGAGATGGAGACAAATTAATAACCAAAATAAGTAATGACTAAGGAACAAGACAGGCTCAACGGAAAACACACAAAAGATGTGAATCATAACAGATTTATTCACTCATCTCATTTGTTGAAAGATACACTGCATTGCTCAGAGTTGTGGTTAAACAAGTTTGGCTTCATTTAGAAATCTTTAACTGGTAGAAAAACAGACAAAGTAATTGGCAACATTTTGTTTCAGCTCACATTATTCACATGTCCGTTCGATTTTTGGCTGAGTTTATTGAACCACCATATTAAAGCAGCATCACACAGGTGAGAGCACAACCAGATTGGCTAATATATAATGTTTGAGACAATAACCCGGTCTATTTGCTAGCGAGTATACAAGGGAAATATTTCTCTGTCACTAGGACGCGACTGTTTTATGATGAGATACTGCAAAATACAGTTTCATGGTCAGTAAGAAATATTTACGGCCCATAAATTTCCCTCAATTCGCCAGCATTTGGCAGGCCAGTCATAAAGTAATCTTTTGACCCAGCGTGTTAACTCTTTCTATTATATAGTTTACCAAGATGGAAAGTAGGGTGTGTAAGTGAAAGAGACAAATAGACAAATGCTTTTTCAAAACAAATTTGTACATCGATTCCCTCAGGCTGTGGAACAAGCGAGCTGATTTAATTGGGAAGTTGCCCTAGAATAGGAGCTCACCTGGAGAGGAGCATTTTTTTTTGCACTCTTTCCTTGTCTCCCCCTCCCTCTCTATTTTCTTTATCTCAGTCTGTCAGAGAGGGCCTGTAATCACTTCATCTGTTATCAGTCATTCCCACTGTTTCTGCCATCCCAGAAAGCTGGGCTATGGTTGAAAGTCTCTTATATCGACAGCCCCGGGTTATCAGCAGCCCGTGAGGGAACATCGCCCGCATACTTTGTTTGCCGTGCACGTTTATACTGGATTTGTTTATGTTTAGTTCTAATTTATAGTTCATCCAAGGTGAGCAGTTATTTGTTTTTTATGTAGTATTAGTTGTTCTTAAAGGTGCAGTGGGTAGCGATGTTGCCTCACAACAAGAAGGTCGCTGGTTCGAGTCCCGACTGGGCCAGTTGGCATTTCTGTGTGGAGTTGCATGTACATGTTCTCTCTGTTTGGCGTGGGTTTTCTCCGGGTGCTCTGGTTTCCCCCACAGTCAAAAGACATGTGCTATGTGTATGTGTATGTATGTGCTGGTCCTCCAGGTTGGGGGTTAAACGTTGAGCTAACGACCCACCTTGTAAAAATTAGATGTTGCGAAACACCAGCATGGTGCGGCTAAATATCAACTTCGATATAAATGGCCCTGGGAGTAAATAAGAATCAGTAGTTCTTAGAAGTCATGATTTAGTGCATGTTCACTCTAAAAATGCTGGGTTGTTGTAACCCAATGTTGGGTCATATATGGACAAACCCAAAAGTTGGCTTAAAAAGTGTAATTGATGATGTGATAAAACTAGAAAAAATTAAATACACACTAAGGAGGACAGGTTTTATACGTACTGGGAACCTATTTCAGTGGCGGATTTAAGCATGGGCAATATGGGCGATTGCCCAGGGCGGAATCCTTGGGGGCGGCATGGGGAGACGATGCAAAGAAAAGTGACCTAGTAAAAGCTTTAGATAAGATTTACTTTATGCAAGTGTATTGAGTGGTTATCCCAGAATAAAGACATTAGGGGCCATTCACATGTGGCGTCTTTTGCATATGCAATTTTGTTATTCTTTATGTTCAACCGAAACAATGCTGGTGAAAACAAATTGACGCATGTGCGCAGAAAACCACTCATGCGCTGCTCCTGATCCCGGTTGTTTACATGCACCCCGATATGCGTCGACATGCAAGTTGACAAAACTAAAGTTTATATAATATAATGATGTTACTAAGCTATGATGCAGAAAGGAGGGATAATGAGTGAGGGCGGTAACAAAGACTTCATAACATTAATTCTCGCCATGAGTCGGGTCTAAAACAACAGATAATTCTATAAAACATATTCTTACTTTCATTCTTTCTTTCTTTCTTTCTTTCTTTCTTTCTTTCTTTCTTTCTTTCTTTCTTTCTTTCTTTCTTCTTTCTTTCTTCCTTCCTTCCTTCCTTCCTTCCTTCCTTCCTTATTATAATATATTATTATATTATATTATATTATATTATATTATATTATATTATATTATATAATATAATATATTATATTATATTATTATATTATTATATTATTATATTATATTGTTATATTATTTATATTATTATATATTTTATCTTATATTATATTATATTATTATATTATATTATATTATTATATTATATTATATTATATTATATTATTTTATATTATATTATATTATTATATTATATTATTATATTATATTATATTATATTATATTATATTATATTATATTATTATATTATATTATATTATATTATATTATATTATATTATATTATATTATATTATATTATTATATTATATTATATTATTATATTATATTATATTATATTATATTATATTATATTATTATATTATATTATATTATATTATATTATATTATATTATATTATATTATATTATATTGTTATATTATATTATATTATATTATATTATATTATATTATATTATATTATATTATATTATATTATATTATTATATTATTATATTATATTGTTATATTATTTTATATTATTATATTATTTTATATTATATTATATTATATTATATTATTATATTATATTATTATATTATATTATATTATATTATATTATTATATTATATTATTATATTATATTATATTATATTATATTATTATATTATATTATATTATATTATATTATTATATTATTATATTATATTATTATATTATATTATATTATATTATATTATATTATATTATATTATATTATATTATATTATTATATTATATTATATTATATTATATTATATTTTATTATATTATATTATATTATATTATATTGTTATATTATATTATATTATATTATATTATATTATATTATATTATATTATATTATTAATTAAATGTCAATAAAATCACTTTGTTAAACTGCAGAGTTGAACTTCATCAAAAAACATTAAAAGTCCACGATATCATGATGCAATTCATGACTATAAATATATTAACAAAATAATTGACCCAAAAATTAATTAATAAATAAACCAAAAAAACTATTTTTTTACAGTGTACCTTACATAATAAAGCATTTATTTTTCTTATCAATGCATTTGATTCCCGAGCCTTCCACAAAACATATATACTTATATTTAGACTATTTTTTCTATTATTTATTCCTATGATGATGCAAATCGAGTTTAAAACCTGCCTACCTTCAGTGAACTAGCTTTTCTGCTTCATTGCAGATATTACAGTATAGTATAGCGCTGTTTTACATCACGCATCCATCACTTTGATTAGGAGTGCTGCCGTCCTGGACGTGTTTTGTGCCGTCTGTTTGTTTTGTTGTCTTATTTGTTCTCCTTTTATTTTTGCATCACTTCCAAATCCATATCATGACTCAGCCCACAAGCAAGCTGCCCGCTTCTATATTTGCTCTGTCTCAAATGCGCACCGTTAAGTGGGTCACATCTTAGGAAACTTTGGCCTGCTTTGCCAGTTGGACCCATGATAATGAGGACAAAGAGAGGGCGAAATCTGTTGGCCCTTGTGCACCGCTGACTCACAATCGAGATTTCCACACATTGATGCAGTCTTACCGAGCATGTATATGACCTCCTCGAGCATCTTCATAAATCGAGAAAAAAATTGCATTAAATTGCATCCTGGGAAGTTTGTTGCAGTCCACATTCAAACAGTTAAATGGAAACGGCTGCGAAGGAAGAATCACTTTTACGACTTTGCAGCCGAATTAAATGAAGCATGTTAATGGATTTTGTGCCTAGGGTGATAAAAGTGATTTTCTTTTCTTTCTTTTTTTGCAACCAGGTCTTAGATAGCCTCAATACTTGGCTTGATCAATGGTGGACAGTAGGGTTTTTTGCTTCGGTAAAATATGTAAGTCAAAAATTAGGGTATTGGAACTTTATTGCATTTTTATTTAATGAATTTCAGACTCATTTTGGACTGGGGAATCATCATTGAGTCCAAGACGTGAAGTGTCTGATTTGTGAACTGATTCAAGTGAATCTGATTAAATGATCTGGATAATTTGTTCTTGAGTCAACAACTCGCTGATTTAGGATACTTTCTGAGTGAGTCTACTGTTAATGACTCACTAATTCAAAAGATTCTTTCAGAGGGAGTCTCCATATAACGACTCATTTATTCTGCCCAGAGCAAGTCTACAGTTAACAACTCGACAATTCAGATGATTCGTTCAGAGCGGGTCTCCAAATAACAACCTATTTATTCAAGTGATCTGCTCAGAGTAAGTCTACAGTTAATGACTCACTAATTCAAATGATTCTTTGTGAGGGAGTCTCCATATAACGACTCATTTATTCTGCTCAGAGCAAGACTACAGTTACAACTCGACGATTTAGATGATTCGTTCAGAGCGAGTCTCCAAATAACAACCTATTTATTTAAATGATCTGCTCAGAGTAAGTCTACAGTTAATGACTCACTAATTCAAATGATTCTTTCTGAGGGAGTCTCCATATAACGAATCATTTATTCTGCTGAGAGCGAGACTACGACAACTCTACGATTTAGATGATTTTTTCAGAGCGAGTCTCCAAATAACAACCTATTTATTTAAATGATCTGCTCAGAGTGAGTCTACAGTTAATGACTCAATAATTCAAATGATCTGTTCAGAGTGAGTCTTCAGTTAATGACTCGTTGATTCAAATGATTCTTTCTGAGGGAGTTTCCATATAACGACTCATTTATTCTGCTCAGAGCGAGTCTACAGTTAACAACTCGACGATTCAGATGATTCGTTCAATGCGAGTCTCCAAATAACAACCTATTTATTCAAATGATCTGCTCAGAGTAAGTTTACAGTTAATGACTCACTAATTCAAATGATTCTTTGTGAGGGAGTCTCCATATAACGACTCATTTATTCTGCTCAGAGCGAGACTACAACAACTCGACGATTCAGATGATTCGTTCAGAGCGAGTCTCCAAATAACAACCTATTTATTCAAATGATCTGCTCAGAGTGAGTCTACAGTTAATGACTCACTTATTCAAATGATCTGTTCAGAGTGAGTCTTCAGTTAATGACTCGTTGATTCAAATGATTCTTTCAGAGGGAGTCTCCATATAACGACTCATTTATTCTGCTCAAAGCGAGTCTACAGTTAACAACTCCACGATTCAAATGATTCATTCAGAGTGAGTCTCCAAATAACAACCTATTTTTTCGAATGATCTGCTCAGAGTGAGTCTACAGTGTATGACTTGTTGATTCAAATGATTAATTTAGAGTGAGTCTCCAAATAATGACTCATTAATTTAAATGATCTGTTTAGAGTGAGTCTACAGTTATTGACTCACTAATTCAAACAATCTGTTCAGAGTGAGTCTACACTTAACAACTCACTGATTCAAATGACTCATTCAGAGTGAATCTCCAAATAACAACTTATTTATTCAAATGATATGCTCAGAGTGAGTCTACAGTTAATGACTCACGGATTCAAATTATCTGTTCAGAGTTAGTTTACAGTTATCGATTCGTTGATTCAAATGATTTGTTCAGAGTGAGTTTACAGTTATCGATTTGTTGATTCAAATGATATATTCAGAGTTTACAGTTATCGATTCAATGATTCAAATGATTTGTTCAGAGTGAGTTGACAGTTATCGATTCATTGATTCAAATGATTTGTTCAGAGTGAGTTTACAGTTATCGATTCATTGATTTAAATCATAGATATATACACTAGATATCGCATAACGACCCTGAGCGTGCGTCAATGGCGTTGCCACATTTGTACAGTGTTCCCAGCACAAATGTTATTCAACCGCACTAGTCAGGACCATGTGCCAACATGTAGATGCTGGACTTTAGCGCTGTGTACGGGTGTAGTAACGAGCAAACAAAGTAAACAAAGCACAAAGGCAGAACATTTCATATTTCGTTTTTAACGTTTTTATGTTATGAACTTTTGTGCTCACGTTATTGATGATAATACAAACATTTACTGCATTCACCATAAGGCAAAGTAGCACCAACTAGCACTAAATACTGGGCTTATGCTAGTTTTGTTGAATAAAATAAGCAAACAATGCAAAAGAAATATGACAAGATGCTGCGGTGCGAGAAACTTGTATTATTGTCGGCTAAGTGAACGAGTCGTTCATAACGGAGATTCATTTACAAACGAATCGCTCCCTCCGTCAGAATGAGAAATGAAAGCAGGAGAGTGGGTGTGTTTCAGGACATGGATTAGATCAAATATAACAGGAGGGAGGATAATACATTTACATACACACAAACACACACTCTTTGTCAGCAATGCCCGTGGCCGTGCGGGCACATCCATCAATATAGAAAAGTGATGTAAAATTATAATTCTCGTAAAAAAAATATATTTGCGTACTGACCACCGGGGAAAACTCCCGATCATAGATATATGTGTATATGTGGGCACAGTCCTCCACTGCAGCTTGGTCCCGCATTCATTTCAAAGGAGCACTACCCTGTACTAAAATGGCGGCTCTATTGGCGCATTCCTTCCAATAGACAACAACAGGGCAGGCGACATCTAATGTAAATATCTATGGATTCAAATGATTTGTTCAGAGTGAGTTGACAGTTATCGATTCGTTGATTCAAATGATTTGTTTAGAGTGAATTGACAGTTATCGATTTGTTAATTCAAATGATTTGTTTAGAGTGAGTTGACAGTTATCGATTCGTTGATTCAAATGATTTGTTTGGAGTGAGTTGACAGTTATCGATTCGTTGATTCAAATGATTTGTTTAGAGTGAGTTGACAGTTATCGATTCGTTGATTCAAATGATTTGTTCAGAGTGAGTTTACAGTTATCGATTCGTTGATTCAAATGATTTGTTTAGAGTGAGTTGACAGTTATCGATTCGTTGATTCAAATGATTTGTTTAGAGTGAGTTGACAGTTATCGATTTGTTGATTCAAATGATTTGTTTAGAGTGAGTTGACAGTTATCAATTCGTTGATTCAAATGATTTGTTCAGAGTGAGTTTACAGTTATCGATTCGTTGATTCAAATGATTTGTTCAGAGTGAGTTGACAGTTATCGATTCGTTGATTCAAATGATTTGTTTAGAGTGAGTTGACAGTTATCGATTCGTTGATTCAAATGATTTGTTTGGAGTGAGTTGACAGTTATCGATTCGTTGATTCAAATGATTTGTTTAGAGTGAGTTGAGTTATCGATTCGTTGATTCAAATGATTTGTTCAGAGTGAGTTGACAGTTATCGATTTGTTGATTCAAATGATTTGTTCAGAGTGAGTTGACAGTTATCGATTCGTTGATTCAAATGACTTGTTTAGTGTGAGTTGACAGTTATCGATTCATTGATTCAAATGATTTGTTCAGAGTGAGTTGACAGTTATCGATTCATTGATTCAAATGACTTGTTTAGAGTGAGTTGACAGTTATCGATTCATTGATTCAAATGACTTGTTTAGAGTGAGTTGACAGTTATCGATTCATTGATTCAAATGATTTGTTCAGAGTGAGTCTCCAAATAAAACTAAAATAAAAACACTCTTAATGATTCACTGTTTAAAATTGTCTGTACAGAGTGAGTTTAGAGTTATCAACTCATTGATTTAAAAGATTTGTTCACCTAATAATGACTCGTTTATTTAAATCATCTGCTCAGAGCCAGTCTACAGTGAATGATTCAATCATCAAACATTTTGCTTATTCTTTTAACACTTAAGTGCATAAAAAAAACAAGCAATGTCTTTAATTCGAGTAATGGAGCACTCATTTACTCATTTACTGGAGTTAAAATCTGTGCTTTTACCCAAGTGCTTGATTTGTGCACCTTGATAGAATCTGTCTTGCTCTAGTGGAGTTGAGGAGGCTTGTGATTGTCCTGAAAAAAACATCCGTACGTGTGCCCGTGAGTGGATGCGCCCTGAATCAACCCTTGATCACTTTGCTCGACAGTGTAAGGTCACTCTGGACGGCTGCGGGGGGAATGGAGGAGGGGTTGCACACACTTTGCGCAGTGCGACCGGCTAATCCAAGTGCTCAAATATAGGGATTACAACCTCGCTTTACATTACAACATTCACATCGAAAGAAAATGACCAAAACACATGCTTAATCACAGCGGTATAGCATCTTCTGTACTTAGGAGTTGCCATGGCGACCGTCAGCCATGTTGATGTTTTTTTTTACAGTCCTCTCTAATTACGCTCCATGGTTTGAAATGACTCAGGACAATTCAGTGCGCCGTGCAAATGCTTTTGACAGCACGGTGCACTGAAAGAGATACTGTGAAGGTAATGTTTACACCATGACAACCTGAGGACAACCACTCTGAATCTGTAGTCCATACACACAGGCGACTAAATTATTAGTGGAGTTGTTTACATTAACATGTTTAGTTATTTCTGTATATTCGTTAACATTCATGTACAAAATTACTATGCTTTATATAGAAGTGATACTGAAAGAGATACTGTCAGTGTAATGTTTACACCATGAAAACCTGAGGACAACCACTCTGAATCTGTAGTCCATACTACACAGGCGACTAAATCATTAGTGGAGTTGTTTACATCAACATGTTTGGTTATTTCTGTATATTCGTTAACATTCATGTACAAAATTACTATGCTTTATATAGAAGTGATACTGAAAGAGATACTGTGAGTGTAATGTTTACACCATGAAAACCTGAGGACAACCACTCTGAATCTGTAGTCCATACTACACAGACGACTAAATCATTAGTGCAGTTGTTTACATCAACATGTTTAGTTATTTATTTGTTAACGTTCGTCTACAACATTACTATGCTTTATATAGAAATAATACTGAAAGAGATACTGTGAAGGTAATGTTTACACCTCGAAAACCAGAGCACAGCCTCTGAATCTGTAGTCCATACTACACAGGTGACTAAATCATTAGTGGAGATGTTTACATCAAAATGTTTAGTTATTAGGTGACACGGTGGTTCAGCGGTTAGCATTGTCGCCTCACAGCAAGGAAGTCACTGAGTCGAGTCCTGGCTGGGCCAGTTGGCATTTCTGTGTTTGCATGTTCTCCCCATGTTGGCTTGGGTTCCCTCCAGGTGCTCCGTTTTCCCCCGCAGTCCAAACACATGCACTATAGGTGAATTGAATAAACTAATTCGGCCGTAGTGCATGTGTTTGAATGAGAGTGTTTGAATGGGTGTTTCCCAGTACTGGGTGGCAGATGAAAGGGCATGCGCTGTGTAAAACATATGCTGGATACGTTTGCGGATCATTGTGCTGTGGTGACCCCTGATGAATAAGGGACTAAGATGAAGGAAAATGTTATTTATATTATTAATTATTAGCATTATATGTGACCCTGGTCCAGAAAAGCAGTCTTTCGTTGCAAGGTTACATTTTTTTGCCAACAGCCAAAAATACACTGTATGGGTCAAATTTATCAGTTTTTCTTTTATGCTAGAAATGATTACAATATTAAGTTAGGATCATGTTCCAGGAACACATTTAGTAAATTATCTACAGTACCATGCATATATCAAAACTCAATTTTTAATTAATAATGTGCACTGCTGAGCACTTCATTTGGCCATTTCAAACACTGATTTTCTCAGTATTTTGGTTATTATTATTATTTTTGATCCCTCAGATTCCAGATATACAAATAGTTGTATCTCAGCCGAATATTGTGCTGTATTACAATATAACAATCCATACATCAATGGAAAACTTATTAATTCAATTTTAAGATAATGCATGCATCTTAGTTTCCCAAAATGTACATGTATGACTGGTTTTGTGGTTCCCAAGTCATATATTTCCATACTCTATTATTATATAATGGCTACTATTATTATAAGTTAATAATTTAGTGTGGAACAGATCACTTGAATTAGATTAGTGTTTTTAAAGATGTAAAATGTCATTTCAATGGAAAAATCCTGTAAATGTTGCATCCACAAGCATTCAATACTGGACTATGTTTTTAAAACGTCTAGTACTGGCTGATGTGATCTAGCCGTAGTTACTGAAATATCATGCATGAATGCACAAAGTGAATGGGTTCCCTTTTGATTTCATGACTTTAATCATCTCTATATAACATCAATCACGTCCTTATGATTTTGTTAACTTGCAAAGCATTTTTGTTTACTTCCATAAGCTTTCCACGTCATGCTAACCCGGCCATGTTGCTATGGAAAGTAATCCTTTCCATTTATAAAGCACATTATTCTACCTGCCATAAAGATTATCACATTATCTCTCCCTGAAATGTCATACATACATCATGCCACGTAAGGCCTTAATGTGATTTAGCTGGACATTTCATTCATCATGGTGAACTATAAACAAAAGCCAGCCTCCTGTGAGGGAAGCAGTCGTGAGGTGGCCGACACTTTCTGACAGTGTCTCAGAGAGGGAATGCTGAAACCAGCGCCTCCAGCAACCGATTTATTTTTAACTCTCCCTCATCCCAACGTCTGTAAAAAAAAAAAATGCTCCCGGCTCTCCATTAGTGCGGTCACGTGCTGTTAGTGATGCACGGGCCAGTGGATGGCAACAAGAGACTGAGAGTCCCTTTCACACATATCCAATCAACTCCTCTCCACGTGAGGGGAGATATCCAGAACTTACGTCTTTACCTTAAGGGTCTGTGGTCATGTCCATCAAACTACCATAGAGCAGCTAAAATGTGATTTTAAAATAAGAGAGTAGGCAGAATTTTTTTTTTGGAGTTTGTCTGAAGATGGCTGGTTATTTTATTGTATCTGAGTGTGGAAGGACATCGGGGCCAAAACTCATTAAACGAAGCATGTGACATTTGATTATGTCAACAAGCAATACAGCAACAAGCAACTATTTTGTGTGTAGTCAGAAAAATGGCTAATTCATATGTTTAAATTCATATGAAAGCGTGTTTTTTTTTTTTTTTTTTTTTTTTTTTAAAGAGACATGCCCCCAAATCCCACCCCAAATATACCCCTCATTGGGGGATGAGGAAATCATACTAAAACGCATGATTGAGATTGTACAAATGACTACAAATTTGCCACTAAATCAAAAGTTACAAATTTGTCTTGAGTTACAAATTGTCTTGAGATTGTCTTGAAAGTTGTCTGAAATCTGATGTTCAGGGTGGCTGGTTATTTTATTGTATCTGAGTATGGAAAGCAGTCTGGGCCAAAACTAATTAAACGAAGCATGTGACATTTGATTTTGTCAACAAGCAATACAGCAACAAGCAAACATTTAACTATTTTGTGTGTATCAGAAACATGGCTAATTCATATAAATTCATTCATATGAGAGCGTGTTTTTTCTTTTAAAGAGACATGCCCCCAAATCCCACCTAAACCGACCCCTCATCGGGGGATGAGCAAATCATATTAAAATGCATGATTGAGATTGTAGAAATTACTACAAAATTGCCACTAAATCAAAAGTTACAAATTTGTCTTGAGTTATAAATTGTCTTGAGATTGTCTTGAAATTTGTCTGAAATCTGATGTTCAGGGTGGCTGGTTATTTTATTGTATCTGAGTATGGAAGGCAGTCGGGGCCAAAACTAATTAAACGAAGCATGTGACATTTGATTTTGTCAACAAGCAATACAGCAACAAGCAAACATTTAACTATTTTGTGTGTATCAGAAACATGGCTAATTCATATAAATTCATTCATATGTTTAAATTCATATGAAAGCGTGTTTTTCTTTTAAAGAGACATGCCCCCAAATCCCACCTAAACCGACCCCTCATCGGGGGATGAGCAAAAGTTACAAATTTTTCTTGAGTTACAAATTGTCGTGAGATTGTCACCTAAACCTAGCCTTCATTGTGGGAAAAGCAAATGACACTAAAATGCACGAATGAGATTGTACAAATTTAATTAATTAATGCTGTATTTGCAGCCAAATCTCACTAGGGAACGTAACTATTTTGTGTGTTGTCAGGAAAGTAATTTGTATATATTAATATGATTTTATTCATATGAAAACGTGATTTTTAAAACAAGGCGTGACCCCAAAGCACCACCTCTAAATCAACCTCTCACAAAGGAATGAGAAAATCAGGAATGAGAACGTATTTTGCGTGTCTAAGAATAGCCTAGTCTAGTCATCAAATACACTCATTAGACAAACTTCACATCTGTAGTTCTACATTCGTGTCTGTTTGATGACTAGTCTAGTTTTAGGCTATTGTTAAGGGGGGTCACACATTGTTTTTAATTACGTTTTGTACAACTTCAGTGGAATTAGGGTCTGTTTTCACAGCCTACAACAGTCAAAAAATCTAAACAAAACAAAAAGCTTTGGATTAGATCTGTGGTAACTCAAGGTTTGACTTGAAATACAACATCTGAACAATGCTTTTAGGTGTGGTAAGCTTAGTATAGGCAGAATAATGGATTCTGGTCTGTTGGATTATGGGGAAATAATGCACATTATTTATTAATAATTCAACTAATTGTTGTCAGTTGTTTTTTGCATGCCGCTAAAAAAAAAAATATTGCCGCCTTAAACTTTTAAGTTGAATCAAATGAACTTTTCTCGTCATCTCAACTTGTATCAATCCAACTGACTAAAAATATTAAGTTAAACTTTGTGTACCTTAAAAAAATGTTGTTGAAACCTGATTAACATCCACACAATTTCTTCATGTTATTCCAACACAAATCGATTAACTTAACATAATTGCTTTCACAAATTTAAGTGAATTGAACATAAAACAATTAAGTTGTCCCCAAAAAACGTCAAGAACTGTGTCAATTCAACTCAAATTAAATAAATAGTTTGTACAAGCAGCAGAAATCAATGTTTTGAGTAAAGTTAAAGCGACATAAAAATATTTGTTGTCTTGACTTTTTGATTTTTTTACAGTGCATAATAAATAAGATAAGTTAAAGCATTTGGACGATTGACGGACACATGACAGCTCAATAACACAAGAACAGCACGCAGGATGGCATATGTGTGTGTTTGTGTTGCTTGATTTTTGTCGTGCTGGTTTTAGGACTTCCAGCTGTGCCATGTTCCAGTTTTAAAAGAGCCGAAGAATAGTCTCATAGGAGAGCAGAACATGCCGTCTTAGATGCAAACGAGAAGCGGACGCCCACTTTCTAGCATTATGGCACTTCAAAAACAGCTTGGACACATTAAGCGTCTCTGGTTAATATTCTGAGTGTGCGGTGACCCTGATAGAGCGATGCATAAAAACTCCCACCCGTTTTTATCATGACAGTGGTGATCTACGGGCGAGCGTATGGTCGTACATGCGTGTGAGGCCAAGGGTGTCTTCTTTTTACGATTCATTCTGTGAGCAATCAAGCATCTCGGCCGCTGTGTCTATTCTGTCATTACTGTTTTAATGAAGTGTGAAAGTGGCTCGCTTGCTCACCTTGAATGTGTGTGTGTGTGTGTGTGTGCGCATGTGTTTGGATCTGTGTAAATATGTGTGTGTGTGTGTGTATGTGTGTGTGTGTGTGTGTGTCTAAATATGTGTGTGTATATGTATGTATGTGTCTGTGTACCTTATATTCTTTACAATATGGGGACCAAATGTCCCCACAAGTATAGCAATATCAGTAAATGTTGATCTTGTGGGGACATTTTTCGTTCCTCGAGTGATAAACGGCTAATAAATCACATATGATGAAAAGTCTAAACGTTAGCTTTAGCTAAATGTAACTAACATAAACTCATAAACTGTTAAAGTATCTTTATGTCATGACTTTACTTGAGGGGCACAGTATCATTAACTCATTCTACATGAACTCCTGTGTTTAAACTGTTCATTTTGATGTAGACAGAACATGTTTTTATTGTTTTTTGACATAAACACACATTAGACGGACACACATAACTGTTACATTTAAGCACAGAAGTTCATGAAGAATGTTTTAATGGTAATGGGCCCCTCCAAGTAAAGTCATGACACAAATATACATTAGCAGTTCATGAGTTCCTGTTAGTTACATTTTGTCACGATCACCAGCGATCTAGCCTGTGCAGATCGCTGGAGAACTACACATCTGCCACTATAAGAAATACAACTCCCAGAAGTGTTTGCAGTCACACACCAGTTTCTGATTTCCCCTGATTGCACACACACACAGCTGGAAGCTCATGATGGACTGATTACCAGGACTATAAAGACCTCATTCACACTCACTCTTTGATGAGTCTTGTAAACTGTAAGTGAGCATAACTAAGCATTTTCCTTGTCTTGTCCTGTTGTGTTTTGACCTTTGCTTTGTTTTACCGTTTACGTTGTTTTGCCGCCTGTCCCGACCATTCGCCTATACACTGACTGCCTTTTTGGATTATCTGCATGCTCCTATCTGTCCCTGTTTTGACCTTTCTCTTATTAAATTGCACTTGGATCCTCACCTTCGTTGTACCCTGACTCATTACACATTTAACATAAACTAAAGTCTTTAATACTTTAATTAACAAACATGTAACAAGTAATTAAGGTATGCCATTGTTAGTTCATGATTATCACGTCTTAGCTCATCATTAGCTCACAATGAAGTAATGCTTAATTTACATATTAGTACATCATAATTCATGTACTGCTATTATAAAGTGTTACCATGGTTTTTACTGTATAAAAATAAATTACGCCTATTATGGAAAGTCCTCATAAACCACCAGTATGTGTGTATGTATTGGAGGAGTGAAGAGTGTGTCAAGTGTCGCTGCTGGATTAGATCATTGGTGTAGCAGTGGGTAGACGATCAGAGCTCCTCATGCAGTCACATCATCTCTCTTGCTCTGTCCGTGTGTTTTGCCAAACACTTAAGTGCGTCCTTGTGGAACGGCCTTACAAAGTGTTCATAGAATTCTGCCATATTTAAAAATATATGAACATCACAGAGAAAAAAAAAATACTGTGAGATATTTCTCAGATCTAAACTGCATTTCTTCTTGTTCAACATATGAACGGATTTGACCTTGTTGCTACAAGAAGTTTTTTTTTTCATTTGAAGTTACTTCAGAATCTATTGGCCTTCATAAACTTGCTTTGTAATGGGTAGAATTCACTTGCGTAGAGACAATATTTAAGGAAAGGCCATTTACATCTCACTGTTGTTTTTTTTACTTTGAGGTGGAAACCAATAGTATCTGGATGCAGACTTGGATTTGCAAGCTGAGACTGCATATCTCAGAGATATGCAAGGTAAACTCTAAACTCCTTGATTCACAGAGGAATTCAAACACCAAAGATCAGGGATCGGGAAATTCGCTTATACAAGACAGTAACAACGCACCAAAACTGAAACAAGAACAAAATCAAACTCTAAAGTCACATCAAAATATTCATTCATTCATTTTCATTTCAGCTTAGTCCCTTTATCAATCTGGGGTCGCCACAGCAGAATGAACCGCCAACTTATTCAGCATATGTTTTACGAAGCGGATGCCCTTCCAGCTGCAACCCATCACTGGGAAACATCCATACACACTCATTTACACACATACACTAGGGACAATTTTAGCTTACCCAATTTACCTATACCACATGTTTTTGGACTTGTGGGGGAAACCGGAGCACCCAGAGGAAACCCACGCGTTCACGGGGAGAACATGCCAACTCCACACAGAAATGCCAACTGACCCAGCCAAGGCTCGAACCAGCGACCTTCTTGCTGTGAGGCAACAGCACTACCTACTGTGCCACCGCGTCGCTCCCACATCAACATAATAACTAACTAATAATTATTAATAAATTATATATATATATATTTTTTTTTAAAGAAATTATATAGACTACTTGCCTATTAAGTTGGGATAATTGATCACTTTCGACATTGGATGCCTTTTGGATTGATATTTTACTATCTTACCATCATTTTTTTTAAATGTAACCACTATTACTCCATTCCCTTCTCATCAGTCCTTGAGACTGCATATCTCAGAGAGTAATAAGGATAGAGTGAAATAATCACACGGCTGTTCTCTCTCTCTCTCTCTAAGAGTTTTGGCTTTGAATCAAGCCCCCTCCACACACATTCTCCCTGTCTCTATCTATCTAAACGCCTGCTCTCTTGCACGGCTGAAAGCGCTTTCCCAGGGGGCTCAGCGTTGTCTGGCGTAGGGATGGGGAAACTCTCTGACTAGGCATGGTACGATGCAGAAGGAGGGTAAGTGCTGCTTGGCTCATGGTGCTGCTTTGGGTTTTTTTTTTCTATCTCTCATGTTCCCTGACTCCCTCTGGCCGGGGCTGTGGAGCACTGGGAGATGTGAAGGCTGATGAATGGAGCAGTTGGGGTTTTGGGAGGATCGTCGTTCCCTCCTGGAATCTTTCAGTAAGATGTGCCATCACTCATGGCTGGCCAGCCAGAAAGCTTAATCCCAGGTGCTGCTGCTGGACGGTGAATTTCAGCCCCTCCTTTTTTTTTTTTGGCTAGAATGTTCAACACAACGGATAATAGAGTGTGATGGAAAAAACTGGTTGAGATACGCTTCTCCTCCCATGAGGCTTTGTATGTCCACTCCGTGTAATGGAAAAGTTTAACTCTGCAAGTAAGTGATGGATCAATCGAAACCACAGGGCAAGCACTATTAAAAATAAAGGTGCGTGGTAGAACCAACTTTTTTTCAGGTCCCCGTAGAACATTGTAGAGAAAATGAAAGAAATTTTATAACATGAACAATGTTTTATTAAGCTAAAGCACGTTTATTTCACTAAAACTCTTCATAGAATAAGAAGGTTCTTCGTGGAATCATTTGTACCTATAATGAAACTATATTTTTAAAATGAAGCATAATATTGAGTAAGAATTTTCTGAACGGCATAACTTTGCATTAATCTTTATTGACTTCTTTATCTTAGTTGATCTGTTCTGAAAGCAACGGTTTTCCTGTCAAATAAGACCTCTGTCACGATCCCCGAAATAACAAGTATCCAAGATCTCCAGGATCCAGTGGAAAGACAAACAGTGCAAAAATAGATCAAAACAGAAAAAAATAAACTAAAAATAAACATGGTGCTGTATGGAAAAGCCAGTGAAGTCCAAATCAGAGTAGCTCTCTGGAAACAGCTAGCAGTCCCGATAACACAGAGGGTCCTGACAAGACACAGAGTAACAATGAACGATAACGAATTGACAATAATACAAAAACCCAGCACTCAGATATAGGCACGATAATTAGCCACATCTCTTGCGAATGATCAGCACATTTGATCAGCAAAACAATTAATCATGTGACCAAAACAACACCAACATACCACTACAACGCACATGAATGAAACAACACAAAACCATGCGACAATAACACAGATACACCAGGACATGCGCACAACCTGCAATTGTGACAACCAATCATTAAGCTAAAAGAAGAGTGCCTAAAGAAGGTCTTTAATTGAAATGCTGCAACAGTGCGTGAGATTTTCTTTCCTAAACTCTTAAATCTTTACTTGAAATCCCAATATAATACATGCTAAATGCATTAAACAACCAAAAACTCATTGCGCCTTAAAAATGGTCCAATAGGTGCATTGGATTCGTCTTTGGATCTGTCTTTCGGATGAGACGTTAAACCGAGGTCCTGACTCTCTGTGGTCATTAAAAATCCCATGGCACTTCTCGTAAAGAGTAGGGGTGTAACCCCGGTGTCCTGGCCAAAGTCCCTCAATCCGCACTAACCCATCATGTCCTCCTAATAATCCCCATCCACTGAATTGACTCCATCACTGTCTCTTCACTCCACCGATAGCTGGTGTGGTGTGGTGAGCGCACTGGCGCCATTGTCCTATGGCTGCTGTCGCATCATCCAAGTGGATGCTACACACTGGTGGTGGTATGGAGAGACTCCCCTATTGATTGTGAAGTGCTTTGGGTGTATGGCCATACACAATAAATGCGCTATATAAATACACATTACATTACATTGACCAAATAATCCTAAAAGAATGAAGAAAAATCCACACACTCTCAATCATCAAGAAGACACCATCATCAAAACTAACAAAATGAACAGCGTACTCAATTATATAATGCATACTTCTCTTTTAAACTATAGTAGTACTTATTAACTTACTTAATTAGATGTTCAATGCTAAGCATTTATGTAATATACAGTACAGCATGTCAGTCAGGGTCATTGATTTGTGCATGGCATCAAAATACTCTCATGAATGGTTTTAATACATGATTAGAAGGTAAATCCACCCACTTAATAAAAAAAAAAAGTCTTCTACGCATATTCAAATTAAACATCTTGACCTTGTAGTCCAAAGCTAAGTTCAAGCTGTTTCTAAGATACCGTCATGCTTTGAATAATGTATGCATATGCAACACGCTTGATTATTTTTAATCAGGCTTTGCAATAGGCTTAATCAGTGTGTCAACAACTTGTCACCCAATGTTACGTTACCAAATAATATCCGACTGAAATAAACAATTGCTTGACCTTGGATATATCTTTGTCACTTTAAGGCATTGAGGGGTATGAGAGACGCATTCGCCTTTGTACGCTCCATCTGTCCAAAGTGCGCTCAAGCTGAAAACTGCCGATTCAGCTCAATGCAACAACCCACTAGCCAACTTGAAATTGGTCAGGATATCACGCCTACTGACAACCAATCTTTGCAATCTTCTGGGGGAAAAAACATTGGTTTGAATGTCTCTCAGTCTGGCCAAGCTGGTGTTTTGTTAGTTTAGTTGACTGCAGATGGTAAAAAACACACAAAAAGGTTTGTCGAGCTCATATACTTACCAATAAATACTGAAGTATAGAAGATTCGTCATGCATGATGAAATTAGACCAGCACATTGAAAACACTTGAAATAGGCTAAAGTGATTTTACCTTTGAATGCATTTTTTTACCTTGTTGAGATTGGTCAGTGTCTTATGTTGGTCATTGTTGAAAGGTCATTAAAGGGTTATTTATCAATGGCAACTTGCATTTGTTTTAGTATTTGGAGCTGCATTACTAAAAAAATCAGAAGAAAAGAGGCTTTGGAAAGTGATATTATGTATTGCAAAAAAAAAAAAAAAAACTGGCGTTCTAGTTTGCCAAAAGGTAGGAAAATCCAGCAACCGTAACTGTATAGTAGACCCATTTTCAGCAAAAACAAAAGCTGCAGGTCGGTGATTTTTATTGTAAAAAGTCCATTAGATAATGTGCTTTATTCACTTTGCACAATAAACTGGTTATGTGAAAGCTGTCATATTGACATATTCATATTGTGAGCGTGAAAGAAACTTGGTTGTGCACTTGTTTTGGATGTATATGCAAATTACATACAGTAAATGACATATCAAGTTGGTTTTATATACCAAAAAGCTTCACACTTTATTTTGATGTTCCGTTTGTTGATTTTAAGTTACATTGCATCTACATGCCAACTAATTCTCATTAGATTATAAGCAGACTGTTAGGTTGGGGTTAGGGTTAGTGTAAGTTGACATGTACTTGCAAAGTTTCTTATAGTCAGTTAAATGTCTGTTGAAGGAACAGTATCAACAGATATTAAGAAGAGAGTCTACTACTCAAATGGACCAAATAAAGTGTTACCCTAAAAGATTGTCACATATGCAACATATATTTTAAAATATTGCAAAAAATAGTCTTTTACATATATTTAATGTCAACTATTGAAATTAAAAAATATGTACATAATGTATATTCTCAAATATACTGGCTATAATTGTATATATGTGTTCATATACAGGTATGGCCATATATAAACATAGGCCTATATCCAGTCAATTTCAAAATTATTGATATCCCTGGAAAGTTCTGACTTAAACTGTTTTTCAAATGTAAATCAATCTGAGAGATATTTTTTTCCCCCCACAATGATGCCTCTTATTATTATTTGGGAGGGCCCTGTGTCATTTCAAGTCAAAAAAATAAAAAATAAAAAAATTGCTGATTGAATAAATGTAATTTTAAGTTAGAATTTGTCAGGAGTAAGAATAATTTCGGGCTTGACTGTATATATAATTATGTCAATATACAGTATATACATATTTGTTATTCCAACTGTTGAAATAATTAAATGTGTATGGCTATTTTTGCAGTATTTTGAAATATATGTTGCATATATGACAGATTTTATATGTGCAAAATCCAAATATGAACTTCTATGTCATATTTGTCATTTAAATATATTTTCCATATATCAGAATTCTATATGCCAGCTATTATAAGACTATGGAAACATTCCTCCAGTACACAACCCCCTATAGATAAAAAAGTCAACAATGCATTTAAATGATTTAAAATCACCTCCACACACTGAAAAAAAATTATCTATTGGATTATTTTTTTAAGCTAAGTGGTTGCAAACAATTTAAATAGGCTTGAATTTAAACAAACAAATTAAGTTCAACCTTACTCAATTTACATATAAATTTATGCAACATTAAAAAATCTTTTTTTTCAGTGCACTCTTAATGAATCTCTAGTCCGTAGAGCAACAGAAGCCTGTCTGATCAAGAGGATAGGTTAACCCTGAATATTCCATAGTCACTGTCATTGACAGGGCATTGAGGGGCATCTGCGAGCGGGCCACCCTCTTACTCTCCATCTGTCCAATGTGCACTCCAATGCCCGAGCCGAAATATCCCACGCCAAACTGCTCGCTCAGCTTAATTGATCTGACGATTCCCATTTAGAGCCAAGAGGAACAACTGTCTCTTTGCCCAGGATTCCTCCTAAGGGATCAATTTCATTTACTTCCAATCTTTGATTAGTGAAAGTAATGGCTCAGACAGAGAGATGCACGCGTGTAACTTCTGAATCCCAATCAAGCGGAAGATCACCAGTCAGTTCCAATAAACATCACCACATGGGATGCTTCATTTCGTCTTGAAAGATTGTGTGACCATAACACATCCCCACCAGAAGATCTCATCAATATTTCATCTATTTTCTCATGGATGTGGTGACTAACGCCTCCTTATGTTAGCAAGTTCATAATTGGCCGTGATGGCCGTATTATAGTCGTGCAACAGCCTGCAGTCCCGTCCCGTAGCTTTAGCTTCAACAAACAGATTAATGTTGAATTGCAATTTCCTCGCAGTCACCTCGATTAATGGATCTCGCCGTCATTTCTGTGGCTATTGAACAGGTCAGATTATTAAAAAGCCATTTTGGCTATACATGAAGGTGATCTTTGAGGTCACCGGCGTGAAAAGGAAATGTCTTAATGTTCAAGATCAACAGTGATCAGATTGTCTTTTGTTCAGAGAACGCGGAGGCCTTAATGTACAGCAGCCAAAGTGTATATTCAGCTTATGTAGGCTGGAACAGAAATGGCATTTTGTTATTTTCAAGTTTTCCTTTTTCAGTTCTGTCGGGGAAAATCTGCTGGGCGACATGATTAATTCATGCTAAATGAAATGCTCCAATGTAATACACAAGTATGAGGCATGCTGTCTCAAATGGCACGCCGTAACATGCTAACTAAATCATTTAGCGTCAGTTTTACACAATGCCCAAACTGCCATGTATATACAACAATTTCTGACATTTTTTTTAAATGTCTGACCTGCATTGGTTATTCTCAGAGACTGACGAGACATTTTAGGATGAAAGTTTCCTTTTGTCTTAATGAGATGGATGACTTTGTGTGATTCATAACCTTATCATTGTGATTCATAGCTTTAGCTTTCAACAGGCATCAATCTGCATCTTTTGCCTTGCTGCAACATGCGACTGAATGTTGTATGGCAAATTTAAATGCATCACTCACATTTCACTCTTTATTTGTTGCCTGTGCATTTCCCCCAGTTTCATTTGGAGCCTTTGTTTTGCTAGTTATTTTATTTTCAACATATGAAGTAAACTACCCACACGGAAAGACCCTATATAAACATAAATGTTTTAATATAGGTTTTTAATATATGTGGCCTATATATAATTGGCCATTTTCCTATATTATATGTACATATAATATAGGAAAATGGCCAATTTTATATAGGTCACATATATTCAAAACCTATATTAAAACATATTAGTTTTTGTAGGTTCTTTCGGTGTTGGTATTTCCTGGTGCTTTCAGAAATGTCATGCAAATCTCACATTGTCTTCAATCTCACGTTAATAACATTTAACCTTAAATAAAGCACATAATTAGCTTCTTAGGTCATCATTGTCATCCCGGTAGACACCTTGATGTCAAAACGACATAAAAAAAGCACATAAAATATGCAAATTGATTTGATGTCAAGTGACTACCTGTGTCAAAACGGCATCCAATTGATATCTAACACTGCCATCAAAACAAAAAAATAAAAAAGTCAATTACAGGACAGTCCTGTGATGGATTTTTGACGCATTTTCAACCCCAATGTTAGATGTCAATTTGATGTTATTTTGACATCTAGGCAGTTTACATGCATTGTAAGGATACACAATTCTGTGTAAATTTGTCATTTTGGATTGAAGCTTTCAAACGATTTAAACTTTTCTTATATTGTAATACTTTTTTGTGTCATTATTTTCATGATCAAAAGGGAATCAATTTCAAGTGGACGTCAAGGTTTTAACACCAAATCGATTTGCATTTTTGATGTGTTTTGTTGTTGTTTTGACTGTTGTTCCAGCCGCAGCATAGCAGAAATAGAATAGTTTAGAATAGTTTCTAAAGTAGTAGCTTTGTGATTCGTTATCGCAAATGTTTAGGACAAAAACTCCTTTTAACTTAGATAAAATAGCTTTTATCATGTGTCGCAGTGTCATTTTGAGTGCCATGCATACAACAAATCCTCAAAAAAAAGTCTGACCTGCATCGATTATCCTCGAAGACAAAATACTTATAGATGAAAGATTCATATTGTTTTATTGAGATGGATGACTATTAGGGATTTTTGTGATTCATAACTTCATCGTTCAGCAGACATCAATTTGTATCTTTTGTCTTGCTGCAACATGCCGTCTGAATGCCGTATGACAAATTTAAATGCATCATTCACATTTGACTCTTTATTCCTCGTCCGTCTATTTCCCCCAATTTCATTTGGAGCCTTGATTTGCTAGTTATTTTATTTTCAAGATCTGAGGTAAACTACCTGCTTCAGTACTTTGGTGATCACAAGGGAATCGGTGTTTGGATATCAAATGGACATCCAGGTTTTAACATCAAATCAATTCCTGTGTGTTTTTATGTGTTTTTGATGTTGTTTTGGCTGTTGTTTTAGCTGCGGCATCGTAGAAATAGAAACTGTTGCTAAAACAGTAACTTTTTTGAATCATCATTACAAATGTTTAGAACAAAATCTCCTTTTAACATAAATAAGGTAACTTTTATCATGTGTCTCAGTGTCACTTTGAGTGCCATTCATACAACAAATCCTGAAAAAAAAGTCTGACCTGGATCAGTTATCCTCAGAGTCTGACGAGATATTTTAGGACAGGGGTGTCCAACTCAAAACACTTAAGCTGCGGTCACACTGGATATTTCTCCTCATAGACTTTCATTCATACGCATGCGAATGCGTCAGACCGAAAACGCAAGCTTGTGCGACAAGTTTCACAGTTCGCTGGAAAGTTCAAGCTTGGTAAACTCTTACATGCGACATCGCATCACTTGACTGCGTGAGACCAATCGAAGATCAAAACATGACCTCTCTGGACAGAAATTTAAAACATGGACCAATCGCTCGCTTTTTTAATGTCTAATCATCTTGTTTAATCCTGCCCCTTTTCGCAGCGCCATATAACAGAATTTCATACGCACAAACTCTAGTGTGACCACAGCATTACTTGTAGGATTCAAACAAACATGAAGGACTCAGCTAGTTTGATCAGCTGTGTTTATTTAGGGTTGGAACTAAACTGTGCTGAGCTGAGCTGCGGCCCTCCAGGAACTGAGTTTGACACCTGTGTTTTAGGATGAAAGATTCTTTTTGCCCTATTGAGATTAATGACTTTTAGGGATTTTCAACACAATCTCACAGCAATTTGTAACTTTTTGATTTAGTGGCTTATTCGTATGATCTCATTTGTACAATTTACTATGATTTGCTCATCCCCCAATGATGGTTGGGTTTAGGGGCGGGGTTGGGTGCCACGTCTCCTTTTTTACATCGTACTCCTTTTTAACAATTACTGAACTGGTACACATTCATACGAATTAGCAGAGATGTATAGTAACGAAGTAGAACTACTTCACTACTGTACTTAAGTACTAAAAGGTTGTATCTGTACTCTACTGGAGTATTGTTTTTTTTCTCCTACTTCTACTTTTACTTCAGCACATATTTTCGATGAGCTTAATACTTTTACTCCAGTAGATTTTTTTATGTGTTGCATAGTTACTCGTTACAATTATAAAAATGTTACGAATCAATCATTCATTGATCAGACGATCAAAGAAGACAGTGCTGCCTGCCTGCATTGAGAGCACTTTAGTTTGTTTTAGACATGGAAAACCCAGAAATTCCACCTTCAGCTCCTTCACTTTCAACTGTTCGTAGCGATGAGGAAAAAGACCACCCGTGACCCTATTTAGAGCCAATGTTTGCATTTGTCGGAGTGAAAGACAGTTCATATAGAATGAAGTGCATACTCTACCATTGGATTTGAAGAAACATGTCAAGTTATATATATATGTATATGTATATGTATATATATATATATGTATATGTATATATATATATATATATATATATATATATATATATATATATATATATATATGTATATGTATATATATATATATATATATATGTATATGTATATATATATATATATATATATATATATATATATATATATATATATATATTACGATTTATAATATAAATAAATAAATAAATAAATAAATAAATAAATATATATATATATATATATATATATATATATATATATATATATATATATATATATATATATATATATATATATATATATATATATATATATATATATATATATTTATTTATTTATTTATTTATTTATTTATATTATAAATCGTAAACCATGGTTCTTTTTGTTCTGCTTAATCCTGTGCCCCCAAAAAGATATTTAAAATAAACAAAACAATGTCTTTTGACTGCTTTTTTAAAAATAACTACATAACACAATACTTGTACTTTTACTTTCAGTACTTGAGTAGTACATTTTTTAATGAACTACTTGCAATACGTAAGTACAAAAAATGTTGCATACTTTAGTACTTTCACTTAAGTATTGTGCTTTAAGAGCACTTCAACTTCTACTCAAGTCACTTTTTTGATGGAGCACTTGTACTTTTACTTAAGTCTGGGTCTCTAGTACTTTATACATCTCTGCGAATTAGCAAGCAAACTGACAGAACGTAAAATAGTTACGTTTTCTCGTGAGATCAGACTGGGATTTTATGATTCAGAACTTCAGTGTTCAACACACATCAATTTGCATCTTTTGCCTCGCTACAACATGCGACTGAATGCCGTATGACAAATCTAAATACATCACTCACATTTGACTCTTTTCTCCCCGTCCGTCTCTTTCCCCAATTTCATTTGAAGCAAGACGTGCTTCTTGATTTAGGCTGTGATGTGGCTGCCTTTCCAAACAGCCTCTTTATGAGACTCGCTACATCATATTGATTTCTGTGGGAATGAGATTTGTAGCTCGTGCCGCTGATTCTGTGCTTGTCAGATGCTTTCCGTGCACAAGAGAAAAGCTGAAAAATGCTGAATCTGACCCCAATACCAGGAAAACTTAAATTAGCTTGGGCTGCGTATTTTACTGTATGACGGCTATGGTCTAATGCTAGTTTCAGTTGATGAACCCACAAAGCACAAACAGTCCATTCACTGACTGACTGTCTGAAGGATATTGCACAGAAAAATGCCAAGCACAGACTGAAATCACCGGGTCCAATCCGATTGTCTGTTTTTTTAATGCAACTTCCCGGAGAGGGAGTGCATCAGAACGCCGGGAAACAATGTCATATTTGGGTCAATGGCATAAGTGGTTAGCACTTTCGCCTCACAGCAAGAAGGTCGCTGGTTTGAGTTCCGGCAAAGCCAGTTGGGATTTTGCATGTTCTTCCCATGTTAGCGTGGGTTTCCTCCGGGTGCTCTGCAACTATGGTTTCCCCTGCAGTCCAAAGACATTCGTTATAGGTGAATTAAATAAACTAAAATTGGTCGTACTGTATGAGTGTGTGTGTGTGAATGAGTGTGTATTTGGTGTTTACCAATACTGGGTTATCACTGGAAGGGCATCCGCTGCGTAGCAAGAAAGTCGCTGGTTCGAGCCTCGGCTGGGTCAGTTGGCATTTCTGTGTGGAGTTAGCATGTTCTCCTCGTGTTTGTGTGGGTTTCCTCCTGGTGCTCCGGTTTCCCCCACAAGTCCAAAGACATGCACTATAGGTGAATTGGGTAAGCTAAAATTGGCAATAGCGTATGTGTGTGAATGAGTGTGTATGGGTGTTTCCCAGTGATGGGTTGCAGCTGGAAGGGCATTCGCTGCGTAAAACATATTCTGGATAAGTTGGCGGGTCATTCTGCTGTGGCGACCCCAGATTAATAAAGGGACTAAGCCGAAAAAAAAACTAATGAATGAATGAGTACAGGTCAAAATAGGTGTGATCTTTTTATTTTAACATGAAATAAAAAAGATGCTGCGTAATTATAGGAAATGATTTTACCCACATTTTGAAACATTAAAACAGACATTTCACTTGCATTTAATATGCTTGTGTATATAAAATCTCTTTTAGAAACCCACATATAAATGAACACTTAAAACACTTAAAATTAAAAGTATGCTTTTTTTTTTTGAACAAATATCAAACGTTTTTAATGTAGAAATCGAATTTGTATGTAAGTTAAAACTCATAAAATACAGTATAATAATCAGTCTTTACTCATTTTTGACACATATTTCTTATTAGATTTAATTTATTAATTCATTCATTCATTTTCCTTCGGCTTAGTCCCTTTCATCAGAGGTCGCACAAGGGGAATGAACCGCCAACTTATCCATGTTTTACACAGCGGATGCCCTTCCAGCCGCAACCCAGTATGCCAACACGCTGCCAACACTGGGAGAACATGCAAACTCCACACAGTAATGCCAACTGGCCCAGCCAGTACTCGAACTAGCAATCTTCTTGCTGTGAGGCGACAGTGCTAACCACTGAGCCACCATATTGCAGTAATTTTATTGAATTTAATTGAATTTTCCAGATAAACCTGTCTTTAAATAGTTTGTTAATCCCAAAAAATCTCTAGTTTTTACTAGAAAGTACTCTGGTACTGTCTAGAACCAATATAATCTTTTTGTTGAAGCTAATCAGGAGCTCTGTCCAAAAGCAGGGGCAGTCCATATGCTTACCCACCACACCACATGCTTGAGCAAACAACAAACACACATATTTTTCACTTTTTTTTCTTCAGCGTGGCAGTTTTTAGCTCATATACTGTCTGCATGGCCGAGCATGACACAGAATTAACCAGTGCATGTACTGTATCCTCTCCGGAAAACATTTAGTCAACATTTCCTGTCATGTCCATGCCTGATCGAAAACTCTCAGCGCTCTTATTTCATGCCATGCAGTTGAACGAAAGAGCAATATTTATATTTTATATGCCCCTTTTTAATGTGGTGCTCCATGCGGGTTGCCAGGTGGTGTGGAGGTGTACAGGTGTGCATAATTCATAGTTTTTTGTTTTTTTTTTCCTCACATTTCTCTCTCTTATTTTTCTCTGCGGAGGAGGCAGAGGCGGATGGAGTCATTTTAGCCCACAGAAAATCCAGAAAGCGGCACATTCATTCTAGACTCCTGCATTAATTCAAAGTTTTTCACAAAGAAAGCATACAAGGATTATTGCGTGCATGCCTTTTTGTGTTTGAGTGACTCAGGAAACATTCAAACCCATTGGACAGTTCAGACCTCTCAATTATGCATTCAACCGTCAGCGCTAATTAAAAAAAAAATCCCAGGTTCCCTTTGTCGCACTTATCTTGTTCCTTCAGAATTACACGGCCTATTTTGTGAAGAATGACCTCAATATTTCATTCAAAAAGAAGGTAATGGTGACTAATTGGGTGTATTTATAAAAGGGTATGACCCTTCAATGCACTCTGCTGAGCACAGTTCCTTTTTTTCCTCTATTTTCTATTTTTTTATATGTCTATTATCATGTTTGCACTCACTCAAACTGCAATCACACACATGCAGACGGCAATGCCAACCTGTTAATCTCCATTACTGTTTTGTAATTGCTTGTTATGAGCTGCAAGTTACTTGTTATGAGCAAACAATGCAGAGGTGTGCCTGACACACGCAGTCATAAGTGTTGCTTTAAAATATAATTACAAAATTGTTTAACTACTACAGTTTGGTAAAATTCTCCCTGCGTTCACGTAGGTTTCCTCTGGGTGCTCCGGTTTCCCTCACAGTCCAAAGACATGGTGAACTGGGAAGGCTAAATTGTCCGTAGTGTATGAGTGTGAATGAGAGTGTATAGTTGTTTCCCAGAGATGAGTTGCGGCTGGAAGGGCATCCGCTGCGTAAAACATGTGCTGGATAAGTTGGCGGTTCATTCCGCTGTGGCGACCTCGGATTAATAAAGGGGACTAAGCTGAAAAGAAAATGAATGAATGAATGAGTTTAGTGAAATGTTTTGATGCAATTGTGAAATTATGAGGTAAAAAAAATGGGATTTAGTTTTGTTCTCCTACTATAAACCTCCAAGTTGTACAACTTTGGGATTTTTTAAACATATTTTATTATTGTTTTGTTTTTTATATATGGTACCTTTGTTTTGTTAACTTTTGTTGTCTATCTCTTAAAATGTTTAACATTTTTATATTAAATTTTTTTTATTTAAAATTTACATTTAAGTTAAACAATTTTCAGCTTAATATATAAATAAGTATTATAGTATATGCGTAAGTATTATATATTAAAATATTAATATTTTATTTTGAGGATATAAACATTTTACACTTTTTGTCATATTGTGTATATTATTCATAACAATAGCAATTATTATGAATGTATAATATCAATAATTTTACAAACATGTTTCAAATAGGAACCGGTGCATTTTGATTATAAGTAAGTACACTGTAAAAAAATGTCAGATTAACTTCAAAATTATTTTCAACTTGCATCAATTAAACACTTAAAATAATGAAGTGCTATGCAGATAAACCTCACTTCTCTGACCTCTAAAGGTGCTATAGCATTAGATGCTACAGGACATAGTCTTTAGTCTCCTTGTTAGAGCAACTGACTCCCATATACAAAGAATTGCTGGATCGATCCCAGCTCAGAATGGGATTTGTGCAGTAGGACCGGTGGATTTTATATATAAATGTTTTTTATTTATATCCTCAAAATAAAATATGAATATTTTATAAAATAATACTTATTATTTATATATTAAGCTGAAATTTTATTCATTTATTTTCATCCATACATACAGTTTGCTTAGTCTCTATTTCGGAGATCATCATAGCAAAATGAACCGCCAAATATTCTAGCATATGTTGTACGCAGCAGATGCCCTTCCAGCCTCAACCCAGTATTGGGAAACACCCGTACACACTCATAAACTATTTAGTTTATTCAATTCACCTATAGCGCATGTCTTTGGACAGTGGGGGAAACCGGAGCACCCGGAGGAAACCCACGCCAACACGGGGAGAACATGCACACTCCACACTTCTTGCTGTGAGGTGACATTGCTAACCGCTGAGCCACCATACCGCCAATTTGTATAACTTAAAAAATAAAATTGGAATCTGATTAATTTCTTAAAATAAGTTCAGGTAACATAAAACTTTACTTTTTTATTGGGAGCCAGGTTTGATCAAATATTTGCAAGTATAAATCTGCTTTAGAATTTGTAATGGGATTTGTTTTAGATATTGAACATTATACTTACAATATTTCAACTGGATTAAAAATGTATTTATTTATTTGATAATTTTGTAATATGATTTATTTATTCATTCAATCATTTCCCTAAAGAACTTTCAACCATTAACCTTGCTGCACCAAACAGCTGCCGTTGGGATAAATAAGAAAAGCTTTCTCCAGGTATTACAGAGCTGCTTGATGTGGTATTAGACAGCTGTGGGAGCTCATGACTTCTCTCTGTTCCTATTTTTTGGTCTCATGCATGCAGAAGTTTGTGTGGGAGGCAGCCTGCCTTGTATTTATCCAGTCGGGGAGCTTCTACCTACGCAGGAGAAAATGCCACACTTCTTCTCTAAGGCTCCATTTTCAGGGTTGATCATAAAAGGAGAGCAGACCTTCACTGATTACAGTTCGCCACCATGCACACAGAAAGATTTATGCTTTCTGATATAATGTTTGATTTTAAGTGTTTTATTTTCAGCCGTAAAGGCGAGAATTAGCTTGTTTTTCACTCAAACATATAGCTTGGCCATGCTGAGAATAAATGCATGACTTTGTTTTTCTTTTCAACCCCCTGATTTATTAGCCCCCCTGTTTATTTTTTTCCACAATTTCTGTTTAACGGAGAGAATTTTTTTTCAACACATTTCTAAACATAATAGTTTTAATAACTCATCTTTAATAACTGATTTATTTTATCTTTGCCATGATGACAGTAAATAATATATTACTAGATATTTTTCAAGACACTTCTATACAGCTTGAAGTGACATTTAAAGGCTTAACTAGGTTAATTAGGTTAACTAGGCAGGTTAGGGTAATTAGGCAAGTTATTGTATAATGATGGTTTGTTCTGTAAACTATTGAAAAAAATATATAGCTTAAAGGGGCTAATAATTTTGACCTTAAAATGGGTTTCAAAAAATTAAAAACTGCTTTTATTCTAGCCGAAATAAAACAAGTAAGACTTTCTCTAGAAGAAAAAACATTATCAGACATACTGTGAAAATTTCCTTGTTCTGTTAAACATCATTTGGGAAATATTTAAAAAGAAAAAAAAATTCAAAGGGGGTTCAATAATTCTGATTGCAACTGTACAAACGCTTGACTAATAATATAGACAAAACACACACACGCACATTCACATGCACACACAAAAACATTATATACTGGGACGGGCATATTGAAATGTATTTTAAAATAAAATATCAAATACATCAATTTTAGGTGTATTAAAATAATAATATGTATCAAAATAAAATACTGTACTTTTGTATATAAATATTTTTAAAACGGAGCATGAAATTTCTTCGCAAACCTTCCATCAACAGGCCTATTGGATCAACCCCTTCACCATTAAACTGACTCAGTGAAGTAAACAACGTTTGATATTAACAGCTTTTCTGTAGTCTTGGCATTGCTATTTTCAATAGTTGTTGACTTGTTCCTGAACACACCCTCATCATTTGTCTGTTACTTTCTTTAAGTACACCCATACTCCAATCATTGACCACCTTCTTTAAAATAAATGAATTTTCTGTTCTGATCTCAAGCTTAGGCAAATAACTGTAAAAGCACCAATCAGAGGCCTCGTTTTTATGGTGTCATCATGTACTGTAGACTTCTTGCAAAGTATTTTACAGTATTTTAAAGACACTGAAGTATTTTGAGCGACGTGGTGGCGCAGTAGTGCTGTCGTCTCACAGTAAAAAGGTCGCTGGTTCGAGCCTCGGCTGGGTCCGTTGGCATTTCTGTGTGGAGTTTGCATGTTCTCCCCGCGTTTGCGTGGGTTTCCTCCAGGTGCTCCGGTTTCCCCGGAGACATGCGGAACAGATGAATTGGGTAAGCTAAAATTGTCCGTAGTGTATGTGAATGAGTGTGTATGGGTGTTTCCCAGTGATGGGAAGGGCATCCGCTGCGTAAAACATATGCTGGATAAGTTGGCGGTTCATTCCGCTGTGTCGACCCCTGATTAATAAAGGGACTAAGTTGAAAAAAAAATGAATGAATGAATGAATGAAGTATTTTGAAACAACATATTCAGGCATTTTCATTAGCTCTATCAAAAACAAATGATAAAAAAAAAAAAAAAAAACTATTTTGTTGAAATACGTATTTGAAATACATAAATACTGCCCATCCCTGATTATATATACACTACCGGTCAAAAGTTTGGGGTCAGTTTTTTTATTATTATTATTATTATTAATTTTATTTAATAATTTAAAGAAAAATATTCTGTTCATCAAGGCGGCATTTATTAAATGTAAAAAAAAATGTAATTGTTAAATACGTATTAAATATTTATTTATTATTTATTGTAGTTTCAAATAAAATTATTACTCCAGTCATTATTGCTTTTACTACTTTTATTAATAATAATAATAATAATTATTATTATTATTATTATTATTATTATTATTAATATTAATATTAGAGTGATTTCTGAAGGATCATGTGACTCTAAAGACTGGAGTAATGAAGATGAAAATTCATCATTAAAATCACTGGAATAAATTAAATTCTAAACTACTTTTGAACAGTTATTTTAAACTGCAATAACAATTCACAATTTTACAATTTTTACTGTATTTTTGATTAAATAAATGCAGCTTTGGTGAGCAGGAGAAGCTTATTTTAAAACATTTAAAAGTTCTACTGACCCCAAACTTTTGACTGGTAATATATATATATGAATAGTTTAGATGCAAAAACCTCTAAATGCCATCTGAAATTTTCTTCTAAAATGAGCCTTTTTATCAGACTCCTGAGTGTAGGTTCAATAAAATCATTTTTATCGCAAAGAATAAGTTCCTTTCCAGGCCTTTAAAGTGAAATATCTCAATATAAACAAGGGAGGCTGAGAAAAATGTTAATTTTTGATGGAAATTTCAGACGACACTTAGAGGTTTTTGAAACTGAACTCTTCATATATATATATATATATATATATATATATATATATATATATATATATATATATATATATATATATATATATGAAATATGTGCCTCAGACAGACAAAACTGTAGTAAATTCTGTCCCTAAATTATGATAAATATATAAACATATATATTTGTAAAACGGCGGTTCATTCCGCTGTGGCGACCCCATATTAACAAAGGGACTAAGCCGAAAAGAAAATTAATGAATGAATATATTTGTAAAAACATAACACTTTTTACTTTAACAGAACTGTTAATTTATATGTGGGTCAGCCTTTTTTTACATTTCTAAAATAGTATATTAATACAGTGTCCAGTATATTAGTATAGTGTATTAATACAGGACCACCAGCTCTGCACATTTTCCATACCTGCACATTAACCAAACACACCTGATTCAGATCCTCAGCTCATTAGCAGAGACTGAAAGACCTGTAATGGCCATCCAAAACATGCAGTGTCGGTGGTCCTCCAGGAACGTGGTTGAGAAACACTGTATTAATACACATATTATTAATTAACACACTGTATTAATACACATATGTAGCATAGACCCTGTAAAAAAATAAATAAATAAATAAAAAATAAAAAATTATATATATATATATTATCAATTAGGGCAACCCAGTGGCGCAGTAGGTAGTGCTGTTGCCTCACAGCAAGAACGTCGCTGGGTCGCAGGTTCGAACCTCGGCTAGGCTGGGTCAGTTGGCGTTTCTGTGTGGAGTTTGCATGTTCTCCCTGGGTTCGCGTGGGTTTCCTCCGGGTGCTCCGGTTTCCCCCACAGTCCAAAGACATGCAGTACAGGTGAATTGGGTAAGCTAAATTGTCCATAGTGTATGAGTGTGAATGTGTGTGTGGAAGTTCCCAGAGATGGGTTGCGGCTGGAAGGGCATCCGCTGCGTAAAATCGTGCTGGATAAGTTGGCGGTTCATTCCGCTGTGGCGACCCCGCAAGGGACAAAGCCGACAAGAAAATGAATGAATGAATATTATCAATTAGTCATGACAGCGTATGTTTTTTAGGTCATTATAACTTATTAAACAAAGTTAATCACGTTCTAACTTAATTTTATAAGTTATGCAAGCTGTTTACGTCAGTTTAACATAATATAAGTTCAATAGACTCATACGGTTAATTTGATTCAGCTTTAAAAAAAAATTAAGGCAACCAGGATATTTTAAAGTGTAGCTTTATTTTGGGCACATGACTTCTTTATTAGCCTACACTGCAAAGAAATCACACACAATCGATTTGGAATTAAGTTAACTTATAAGTTTGTACAATTGTAAGTGGATTAAACATAAAACAATTAAGTTGTCCCTCCCAAAACGTCAAGAATTGTGTTGTTTCAGCTCATTTTGAATAAGTCGTTTGAACAAACAGCAAACGTCATTTTTGAGTGTATAAATGTTAATGGGAGCACTGGTTTTGACTCAAAACCTTGATTTATGTGTATAAAGAAAGTGAAGTTTTTCTACGCTGATTTTGCTTTTTGCCTTTGACCCATCTGTGCCGCCGTAGTTTGAAGTCCGGAAGCATCATGGCTATCGGGAAGCAAAAAAGTCTGTGCCATAAACAAATGTAAGAATACTATTGCTTTTATGTATAATGTTTATAGAAATATAATCTAAATTGCGAAAAGTCAGTAGACAGTACTCATATTGTGATTCGTTAGTGCGGTATTTTAATCCCAACAGAGTGTTTACAGTGTTAAACTCGAGAGTCAAGACTGAGTATGTGGCAGTTTCTGGTCTGACATTTAATACTGAACAAACGCAGTCGTAAATATACATTAAACAGATTCTGTTAAAAATATATATATACGTTATCTGTTATTTATACATCGTTGTCAGCAATCCCTATGACCATCATATCCTCAAACATCTCATATCTATCTCTCTTTTTTGTAACGTTATATTTAAAATTGAGGTAAAGTTGGTTTTATATTCACACATCCAGAGTTTCTCCTTAATAATATAATTTTAGAAAATCATTCTTTGCAAATGATAAATAGTGAAATCATATTAGCAGCAAATGACTATCAAAGTACAACATTGTTCACAGTCAAATAAACAGTGCTAATGTTGATTTCAAGTCATACTTACATGTGATTTCAGATAGAGGTAAAGTTGGTTTTATATTCGCACATTCGTTCATTTAGGAGTCTCTATATTGTTTACCATGTTACTTTGAATATTCGATTAGAATTAGCATGCAAGTATGACTTCAAAACAACAATAACACTACCTATTTGACTGTGAACAATGTTGTACTTTGATAGTCATTGGCTGCTAATATGATTTCCCTATTTAGAATTTGCAAAGAATACTTTTCTGAAATTATATTATTAGGGAGAATGTCTGAATATCCGATATAAAACCAACTTTACCTCTATTGATTTCAGGCGAATATTCAAAGTACCATGGTAAACAATATACGGAGCATGTCACAAGTTGTCACTGAACGAATGTGCGAATATAAACCCTACTTTACCTCAACATATTTAAACGACAGCGTGGCTAGTTAAAGTTTTTTCTAGTCACTAAGTTATGAAGGTTTCTCAGGGCTGATATAACTATATATACATTAATTTCTGTAAAGTAACTGTATTTAGTATACCTTTTCATAATTATATATCGACAAATCTATTATAATTTTAACATTAAAAAGCCAAACTGAAAAGGAAGGTTTTTAAAAAAAACTGTTGAAAAATAGATAGTGATGGTGCCAATATACATATTATATATTATCAATATATATTAGTGATGGTTATAATTAGGGCTGCACAATATATGGTTTGAGCATAGATAAGATAGATATCAAAAAGAGAGATAGATATGAGATGTTTGAGGATATTATAGCCATACGAATGAATGTGTGACAACGATGTATAGACCATTTTGAGGAATGTAAACAATAACAATGGTCCTAACGTATTTCCTGTTTTACATTTTTAATTTCCATAGCTTCCAAAAACCCAAAAAGGTCCACATATTGATAAATACTGTTATGATAGCTATTTTAACGTGAAAATATGATTTAATTACCTCTTGTTAAAGTTATGATATAGTATGATAACAAGCAGGAAATGTTCAAGGGCCAATGACATTACCATATTGAAATGGTCTATACATAACAGATATATATTTAAACACATTCAGAGTTTCCCCTTAAGAATATAATTTCAGAAAAATATTGTCTTCAAATTCTTAATAGGGAAATCATATTAGCAGCCGATGACTACCAAAGTACATCATTGTTTACAGTCAATTAAATAGTGCTAATGTTGCTTTGAAGACATACTTGCATGCGATTTCAGACTGAATATTCGAAGTACTATGGGAAACAATATAGGGACCGTGTCACAAGTTGTCATTGTTCAAAAAGGAACAAATGTGTGAATGTAAAACCAACTTTACCTCAATAATGTGGGTACTGTTCAGATAAAGTTTAATTTTTGCATAAATATATTTGTCTGAATGATGTTGGAAAGTAATTTCACATGTATTTTGACATTAGAGTTTCACAAAAGCTATTTAAACGTTCGAGTAAAACCGTTCAATTCCCAGTCTTTGATACAACGCACAATTGTGTAACTGGACTTTAGACTTCAAACACTGAGATTTAACTAAAGTGAAAGCTGGACCAGTGTAATATAATCAATATTGTCTAATCATGTCCATATTACTTTTTGAAAGGTATACCATGCCATTGATTACAGTATTATGTTACATATTGATTAATTGCTTATTCAAAGTGAGATTTGTTTTATCAGTATGCCTGTTCAAGATCATTAGCAAGCATTTATATAGTAGTAGTAGTAGTAGTTGTTTAATGTTGGTACTAACTCTTTTTTTTTTCTATCTCCTCCATTGATTTCAGTGGAATGCCTCATCATTATCTGTTTTTGTAGTCTTTGAGGAGTGAAGTCTTAATCCTCTTCAGTAATACTTCAAAATGTCAGACCAGGAGAAGTCGGACAAGAGTGTGGACATGTGGTCCTCCATCCACTGTCTGGGGTATCTCTCCAGCTTCAACTTACTATTAGCTGTGTGCCTGGGAATGTACGTACGATGGGAGCAGACCTTGGAGCTCATGATTCTGGTCATCTTCATCTTGGGTTTGTTCGTTTCGGCCATCGCCTGCATCCTCTACTATTACTTCTCAATGGAGTCTGCCAGTTTAAGTCTCTTCCATCTGTGGTTCGGCTTCCTCCAGGGTCTCCTGTGCTTCCTGAACAGCCCGTCTCTAGAGAACAACATAAAAGAGCAGGTCACAAACTACCTGTTGCTTTCTAGTGTTTCAATCTGGACGCTCTGGGCTTTAACAGAACGTCTGTGTGCTAATCCTAAATACAAACCAGTCTTGATCACTTCGTCTGAGCTTCTAGAGCTCCTGGGATTTGGAGTTGCCAGCATCAGCTTGGTTTTTGATAAATCTTTGGCCATGATTGCTTTAACGTTTGCATTAACCGCCCTCATTGTAGACCTCCGCATGAAGTCACCCTTGGCTCTCCCTAATCTAGCGTGCTTTTCTGTGATCGCCGCCGTTACTTTTTTCCAGTCCTTAAAAATCCAAACAAACCCCTTCGCGCTCAGCTGCTACCTGGGACGGCTTATCTGCGAGCCCCTTTTGGACGTTTACTTCAGCAGCTTGACTGCGACAGAGCGCTGGAAGCAGTTTCTCTCCGCCGGCCGCCTGTGGAGAAGATTTTCTCTGTTTCCGCTGGCACTCGTTGAGCTGTGTTTTTTTGTGGTCTGTGCCTTTAAATTGGGTAACCTGAAAGACTGGTATCTGGTCATTCCTGGCTTCTGCATCTTTGGCCTGTTGTGGATCCTCTGCCACGTGGTTTTCCTCGTCACACTTTGGTGCTTCCACACCAAGCTAAGCGAGTGTCAGAAAATGTGGGCAGCGCAACGCTTGCAAACGCTCAATTTGGATAGAATCATGGCCTCCAGGGGCATGCGGCACTTCTGTCTCATCTCTGAACGGCTTGTGCTCTTCTGTCTGATGTCCACCATCATCCTTGGGGCGGTTTCGTGGCAGGTAAAACATTTTAACTTTACATAAAAAACATCTTTACTAAAAACAATAAAAATGTATTAGAGTAAATCTGATTTAGCTGCATTTGTGTTAGGCATGAGCCGGTAAAATTTCAAAAACCAAATTTTAGACCTTAAAAAGTGAAAATATTGAAATATTATCTTAAATCATTTTTAACAGGTTTTAATTTTCCTTCATTTATGTAAAGCTACCCAATCACCAGTAATACAAACTTTTAGCAAATATCTTTTTATAACTAATATTATTACTGTCTGTTGCGTTTATAATGTGTTTTTAAAAAAAAAGCATGTATAGAACTACGGTCTGCTTGTTTTGACATATTATTTCAAATATGTGGCTAAGAAAAAATTAATTAGAGTTAGTTTTTTGATTGGGCAAGTAAAAATATATTTTTTCTGCTGGGCCATTAAAAAAAAATCCTTATACGTCTAAAATTTAATTCTTGATGGTCTTAAAAAGGTCTTAAAAAGTCTTAAATTTGACTTGGTAAAACCTGCAGAAACTCTGATAAGATTCTGACAGTATTATAACAGTGTATATAAATATCACAATATTGTGATTACAGCTCTAAAATATGCTCTTTTTAAATGTCTGGGTGAAAAACAACAACTTTTCCCCCATTGAACAGAATATAATTTATATTAATTCAATTCAATTCATCTTTATTTGTGTAGCGCTTATACAATGTAGATTGTGTCAAAGCAGCTTCACATGGAAGATTATAGTGAATTGAAACAGTGTCAGTTCAGTTTTCAGAGATTAAGTTCAGTTCAGTTTAGCTCAGTTCAGTGTGGGTTAATAATCACTACTGAGAGTCCAAACACTGAATAGCAAATCCATCGATGCGCAGCTCTACAGATCCCGAACCATGCAAGCCAGTGGCGACAGCGGCGAGGAAACATTTTATTAAGAAACATTTAAAATGTTTTGGAACAGTAGACATGTCAGGCTAAATAATTAAAACAAACCATTGACTTCTGCTATCTTCATTAGTTTCAAAAACACAAAAAACAACAACTAAAATAATCATAAAAAACACATTATAAACGTATATATACTGTAGAAACGGTATAACAGAAAATTTTAGCGGTTTTAAAACCTTGACTTTTCCAAACCACAGTAAACCTTAAAACCAGTTATCGTCCCATGCCTAATTTGTAGTATAAATGCAAGGATCATTGACCACAAAATAAAAACTATGGCATAATTTTAATTTAATGTAAAGGTATTTTAATGTAATAACTTTACATTAAAATAACATATTTACTAAAAACAATAACATTTATTAGAGTAAATCGTATTGAGCTGCATTTCATGAAACCTGTTTATGCTTGACTTTAGCATTCAGCTATAGTGATTTGTGAAAATGCATTGCGATCCTGTTATTCAAACCAGTTTTTAAATGTTGTATTCATTTGTAGCATAAATGAATTGATCCATGACCACAAAATAAAAACTATAGCATCATTTCATTTTAATGTACATTAAAAGAATGTCTTCACTAAAAACAATACCATTTTTTTAACTGCATTTCATAAAACCTGTTTATGCTTGACTTTAACATGCAACTCAGTTCATGGTGATTTGTGGAAAGGCATTGTGATCCTGTTCAAACCAGTTTTAAAGGTGGTATACATTTGTGGTGTAAATGTGAGGATCATTGACCACAAAATAAAAACTATGGCATCATTTTAATTTAAAGTTATTTTAATGTAAAAACTTTACATTAAAAGAATGTCGTCACTAAAAACAATACTTTTTTAGAATAAATCTGATTTAGCTGCACTTCATGAAACCTGTTTATGCTTGACTTTAACATTCAACTCTAGTGATTTGTGGAAATGCATTGTGATCCTGTTATTCAAACCAGTTTTAAATGTGGTATATATTTGTAGTGTAAATGCATGGATCATTGACCACAAAATAAAAACTATGACATTATTTTTTCCAATTGTGTTCAACAAAGAAAGCCACAAATGTTTGGAATTACTAATATTTTTAAACAAATTTACAATCTAAATCTATTGATTTAAATGTGCAAAAGTAATTGACCTATGTCCAATCACACTGTCAGTTTGTGCACATCCTGAGCAAATCAATAATTTCTGGAAAACGTGCATGTTGATTTTAGGCAGAAAACTCTGCAGTATGCAATGCATGCAAGTTTTATGTTGAAGCTTGTAAAAGTGACTTAAACTGAAGTTTTAAAAAAAAGGACTAAAGTTATAGATCAGTCACTGGGTAAAACTATCCTACCACATCACGTTGTGACTGAGGAAATTCAGCTCAATTCACCTTTATTGCTATAGTGCTTTTACGATGTAGATTGTGTCAAAACAATTTCCTGGAGATAGAGAAAGGAGAATAAAAGCCCATAAAACAAGGAAAACAACAGATGGTTTCATATCATATTTTGATTGACAGATTTAAAAAAAAAAAAGTAGAATTAAAGCAGCCGTCAAGATGATGAGCTTATTAGAGTTGAACAACATGCTGGCTTGTTGACTTACATTTCTGGACAACCACAGAGAACACAATATCAGCATTCTGGTTGGTCAGATCACCTGTCAACCTTGCTAAATGATCTGTTAAAGCATTCTTTAAAATGAAATGTCTGCTTTTGTGTTTCTTCAACTTACAATTAACAACAAAAAACTACACAACATCATGCCTTATCTACGCCGATGATTAGTTACATTAATTGAGGACAACTCAATAAACCAGCCAAGTGCTTTGGGCACAAGTGCCTAATATAACCTTCATAGTAATCCACTTGAGGATTAATGGTGAGATGTGTTCTGCAGTTAGTCATTAGAAGCGTACTAATATTATACATCTTGTGAAGCAAATTCAGCGCTTAATTTTTTTAGTAAATATTGCTGCTTGTGAGTCAAAATGCACAGGAGACCTAAAATGATCATGTCTGGAAACAGAAGCTGTGTTTTAAATGAAATGGTTTTAAACTTAGCCCTGCAGTCAGACTTTATAGATGGGATGCATTACATCTTTCCTTTGATTTGACTTCAGATTTGTTGATCACTGAGGGTTCCTCTTTGCAGGTCGCTAATGGACTCTTCATGAGTGTGTTTTTAGTGGTCCTGCCACTGGAGTCTCTGGCTCATGGACTCTTCCATGAACTGGGCAACTGTTTGGGAGGCACCTGCGTTGGATACGCGGTGGTAATTCCCACTTGCTACAGCAGGTAAATGCACATACACATAGTATACTCATTCAACAGTTATATGGTGTACAAAGATATTTTCTGACTTGCATGTCATTGATGCTCTGCTGCTTCTATTTGTAAACATAAATTTAACACAAAGAATACAATAAGAAATCTTAAATGGTCACATGTGCACTGATTTAAAAACTATCCATAGTGTTGCAGAAAGCAGGCCGTTGATGCTTTGTATTTAAAAACACAAAGTAAACAATTTTAAATCTAAAATGATACAGTGTATTATCTCTTGGACATTCCTGCAATGCTGCCTTGATATCTCAATCTTCTATTTGGTCATATACTTTTATGTGATATCAGTTTGCAGCTTAGATTTACCCGAATACAGTGAAATGGGAAAAAAAAACATGCATGAGCTTGTTTTCCCTCTCTAATGTTTGCATACGTTTGATTGGAGTTCGTGAATGAAGTTAATAGAATGAAATGTCAATTGTTACTCTTTTTTTATTTCATGCTTTTGGGAGTTGAGTAAATTCTGCGCATACCAATAAACTAGACCCTGAATGAAAAACAAAAAACAATGCAAATGATTAAAAAATCACATTTCGTTATTCATTTAAATACTTTCCTTGGATTTATTTAGGTAAATTCCAAACAAATGCACATTCTGTAAGGCCAAAAAAATCACTGGTGTCCACACCTTTTTATTTGTTATTTTTTATAGTGTGTGTTTAGTTAATCCTTATGGTACATTTTTTATAGGCAAAAGCATTAGACCAAAATGTTATAAAATACTATATAAAGGCCATGTCCTCACGAATAAATGTTTTGTTTAAAAATGCTTGCTTTTCTCTCCTTTTTGGCCTCTCGTCCACACTGAAACGGCATTTTTAGGAAACCAAAACGTATCTTTTTGAAAACACTGTCTAAAGTGGATACATTTGAAAAGTGTCGATGTGTAGACTGTGAAAACGGAGGATTTCGAAAACTGTGATGCATTTTAGGCATGTGACGCAGTCATGTGACCAATTAAGCTAGCATCGTGGATGGCATTGTAAAGCAGATGTTTTGACTGCTGTCCATTTTGACACCGTTATTAAAGATTAATGTCAGTTTGTACATGCTTCATATTGCCTTTCTTCAAAGGACACAGAATGTTTATGGGAGATGTTAATCAGTGGTGTCTGTGTGCATGTGCAGTACATGAACGAAATAGTTTTCAGGCATTTTAACGTGGATGATGGAAAGACATGATGTGTGGACATGGAGTGTTTTTTGACGAACAACGCTGTTTTCAAAATCCATATCCATATTAGTGTAGACATAGTCAACATTTTAGAGGGGTTTCCTGCGGTAAAAGAGCTAGTAATAACACATTCACACCCTTTGAGTTTTACTTAACTTAGAAATTTTTTAAATGAAAGATATTTAAATATTTCTATATTTTTTTTATATAATGAATTTTACAGGCAATATATAACTATAATATATATAATATATAAATAATATAACTGGCCTCATTTATAATTTGGCTAACCATTCTTTGCCAGCATAGTTCACATTTTTGTTCATTATATTTTGTTATACGCTACTATGAATTGCTAAAAAGTAGTTCAAAAACGGCTTGTTTCGGATGTGCACCTAAATTAGTAAGATGATTAATGATCATAATTACAGCGTAAAGGGAAATGATCTGTTGCCCTTCTCTTGCTCATTAGTCCTTTGCAGAAAATCTCCAGAAAAAAGAGTGGTGGAACAAACGCCCTTGATTGGATCTATATAAACACGTGCAAACTTTAAATAAACTCATAGGCTTTAATAAACTTGCTCTATTGCGAGTCCCGCTGGGAGAGGCTTGTGCCATGCATACTGAGTGAGAGCAAGGGTGGGGTGCAGGGCAGGCCGTCAGTCAGGTCGCTGATTATGATGTGGATTAGGATGCAGCTCCACAGCCTCTTCACGCTCAGTATTCCAGCACTCTTGGTGAAAAGCAGGTGCAGGAGAGGAATGTAGCAAGGTGTAATCTTCCATCTGATGGGTACAGATCATGTTTATACCATGACAAGAGCCTCTTGGGAAGATGAGAGAGGAGGGAGGGATGAAATGCTCAGGTCGACGGGTTTGCTTTTACCAGCGAGAGCTTGTTTTTATTCTTAACAGATGCCACTGTATCGCTTCCTCTCACATTTTAAAAGGAACGAGCTTTGGTCGTCCTCCAGAAATTCAGACGGCTCACTCAGAAAGCATTTTAGTAGTTCATAATAAAAGCTGTGCGCAATTTGTTAGTCCTCTTAATAGAAATTGCGTTTATCTCCTCTCATAAATGTTATGTAGCTTATAAAACCTGAAAGTTGAGCATTGTGTCATTTCAGCAAAAAAAGTTGCCTTTGGGTCATGATATTTTTGGTGCTTAAAATGCCGTTGTTTGTAAAAGAGCAGCATTGTATCAGCATGGGTTGAGCAGATGGATGGAGAAGAAAATACAGAACGATTGAAAGAGAGAGGAGGAGAATAGAGTCCTGACAAACTGATAAAGGCAGTCATTTTTGCTTGAATAGCTCAGCACCTGCCTAGGTAGTTTTCACGGGTCACCATGCCTTACATTTGCTATTTCAGTCTTCGGCAAGCATGGCTACATTTGGGAATTAGTCTTTCAACCCTGCCACCATTATCATGTTTTTTTGGGAACCAAGAATGTGGAGGTCATAATGATCTTTGCTAATAATTATCGACTTGTTATTAGCTTGTGGAGTTCTGAGTGATATTTACAACAGGACGTCTTTGCCATGCTCTTTTAGAAAGGCAGAACAGGTTAGGTTGACCCTGAGAAGAGCTGCTGAATTGCTGGCTTTTGAATTAACGTCCTTCTTGCTACGGCCTTTCTTTTTCTTTTTGTTTTATTTTCTATATCTTTGCGCTTTTTATTTTAAAAGTCCTTTTTGAATTTGCTGTTCATTGTGCATATTTTGTGTACAATCAGAAAGTTAAGGTGACCCAGTTAAAAATTCAAAAGCACAAGGCTCTCTCCCATAATTCACCAATCACCTTTTCCTCTTTTTTTTAAAATTTTTTTTTAATGGAATGCAGTGCGGATGGGCAACCGGTGCTGCTGCCTCCAGGACAAGTCCAGGAATTGCACTCCACATCTGCTCTAAATGCAGTGCAGCGACTTTTCTCCCATCACCTTATCCAGACGTTCGGGTGTGACTATTCCACCAGTCTAAGCCTCGACACCCTGCTAGTCAAGCTGCGCTCGTTTTTGGAGCTCTGCACTGCTGAAGGCCCGAGGCACGACACCTATATTTTATACTACAGCGGACACACGCTTTCCAGTGGAGATTGGACTCTTGCAGGTAAGATCTGGATTGTAGTCCCAATTGGTAGGGCAGATGTAATCTTAGGGGGCTTTCACACCTATAAATCGATTGTTTTAATTTGCAGGGATAAAATTGTAACAGTGTTGCTTTTTGTATTTGGCGTGGTTTGCTTTCACAACGCAGAGTTTCTTATTGGGCCAAAATAGTTAAAACAAGTGCGAGTAAACTCTCCTCACATTGGTCAGAGTTTGGTTTATTTTCCGGGATTCCACTCAGCCGTCACACGTCATTATTTTAATTTATTATGGTGAGTATATATATATATATATAAGCTAAAATGTGTGCTTTAATTTTAAATGGTCACACCCACAGACAGATCATCACCACCAAATATAAATCAGAGGTAAGAATTCTCATACATAGCCTCATTTCAACTGTCAAGGGTTGTAAAATATATATCAGTTCTACATCAGAAGTCAAGTTAACCAAAAAGTTATTGATATTATATAATGTAATGTGTGTATTTATATAGCACATTTATTATGTATGGCCATACACCCAAAACGCTTCATAATCATGAGGGGGGTCTCTTCACACCACCACCAGTGTGCAGCATCCACTTGGATGATGCAACGGCAGCCACAGGACAACGGTGCCAGTGCGCTCACCACACACCAGTTATAGGGGGAGTTGAGAGACAGTGATGGAGCCAATTCAGTGGATGGGGATGGTTGGGAGGCCATGATGGGTAAGGGCCAATGGAGAGAATTTGGCCAGGACACCGGGGTTACACCCCTAATCTTTACGAGAAGTCCCATGAGATTTTTAATGACCACAGAGAGTCAGGACCTCAGTTAAACGTCTCATCTGAAAGACGGCACTCACTGAGTATAGTGTCCCCTTCACTTTACTGGGGCATTAGGACTCAGGCCACAGGTTGAGCGCCCCCTGCTGGCCTCACTGACACCACTTCCAACAGCAACCTAGTTTTTCCTATGTAGTCTCCCATCCATGTTTTGATCAGGCTCAGCCCTGGGTGATATGGCTGTGGCCATAATATATGTTATATATATTTTGTTTAATAGTTCAATTAGACGGCATGCTTTCACTTTCATATTCGACAGGAAATGCACTTTTGCCGATACGAATGATATCTCTACTCAGCATTCTCTCTTCTTATAGCCATATATATGCCTATTGCATAGCCATAAATCACAGTGATATAGCCTAGTTGGTTAGTTAGATCGTATTGCTTTCTCACTACAACCGAACCACTCAAGAGTTCATTTTAATCGAGCCAAGACCTCTTCATTCAATCAGACTGATTGTTTTGGTGCGGATCAGAGCGTGATTGCGGCTTTCACATATGCCCAAACAAACCAAGCTATAGGGGCAAACGCACCAGGTTCTGAAACAAACATGTTAGGGTTATGAATTAGTTCATGTCTAGGCGGTTTTTAATGTCTATAGATGAAGACTCAAATGAAATTCTTTTTTTTTCTATGCTATGCACCAGTCGGGAATTATTTATAGGTCCTCTTGAATGCTAAAATCAATATTGCTTTAGTCACTTTTTTCAGGTCTTTGTAAAAGAGATCAAAGAATGAGCGCTTTTAGTTTGCCCGGGCTTTAGCAATTTATCGCTCTGAAAGCTCTTCGAACTGTAAAGATATATCTTGGCTCCATCGCTCCACTATGCTTTATCTTCCTTCCTGTGTGTGTGCGTCCCTGCAACTTGCCGAGGTATTAATCCTTATGAGCGATATGGCATGTCACAGCCTCTGTCATACTGTTTGATCAGACCAGGGTAGGTGAGAAACAGCTAGGAATCCTCGTTCGTTTTTTTTTATTTATTTTGTGAACGAAGTACTTCCAGAGTGCTATTCGCAGTCTTTCCTGCAGTATCACGAACTGTCAGACTTTTTACACCTTTACCGTGTTGATCGCACCGTCTCTTTCCATTTCCCCTTCAGCAACACCCTGTCACTTCTGTGTCCACACTTTATTTTTTTGTGAATGGAAATTTCTTTACCATATGCAGACTGGTGCAGGTACTCCTGTGCTGGCAGATGTTTGACTAAATGTCTGAAAAGTGTAATCTAGCTTATTCTAGTTATTTTTACAGGAAAAGACCTTAATTAGTTCACACCCCACCATTTTAGCCCCATTTGATGAATGTGCAATGGACTTCCAGAGATATAATCAAAGGCATGTTTTACAAAGACTATGTCGTAGGTTATGTACTACAAAAGCAAATCATAAAGAATAATAGCAAATAGGTTAATTAATCATTTAGCAAATAAATAAATACAATTGTTTTTAAGAGCAAAACAATAAAGAAGATTTTAGCCCCATTCTAAAGGTTTTGTGGATTGCCAGAAAAATGGCAGAAATTTGAGGCAAATTGTTACTCGTTCATATTTTTGTATTTTATTTAGCAGTATTTTTATTTTTATGTAAGACCTGTAATCACTAGTTTTTTAAAAAGTGTTTTAAATTTTACTAATAATTTTTTTTTACATTTCTAATCAAACATTTGCCCTTCTTTGCACTTCTTAATAAAGTGAGAAATGTGATCACGTAAATATGAGCACATTTCTGAGTAAGATAACTTTAAAATGTAAAAAAGAAACAGTCCTTTACGTCAAAAACTATTAATTGAAAGAAGTTACAGAAAGGGGTTGAGCACGGTTTCGAATATCTCAACCTATCTGGGGTTATATCAACCTATCTGTTTACTATTAATCTTTTAATAGTTTTTACTATTAATTATTTCTTTAATAGTTAATATTACCCTTACTTACCTTCAATATGTGTATAGTTTTTTGCTCTTCTTTTGGTATAGAGTTTGATATATATATATATATATATATATATATATATATATATATATATATATATATATATATATATAAATAAAAAAATCGTAATGTCAGATTTTTCCAATATCGGGCAGCCCTACTGTGAACTCAATATAAGATGCACCTGAGTGCTTCTGTTGACTGTATTTCCATGTCTATAGGTGGCGATTGCTTGCGCATAAAGCAGGTCCTTGATATGTGGCGGGAACAGAATTCCAGCTTTTCCTCCCGCCTTATTCTGGTTCTGGACACTGAAAACTCCGCTCCGTGGGTGAAAGCGGTGCGCAAGGTGGAAGGGATGTATGTGGCAGTGCAGGGAGCTAAATTAAGCCCCATCCAGGATGCTGAATCCCAGGAACCCCCAAGTTTGGGAGACTTCACCTCTGAGTGGGTGAAATACAACTGCGATCCTGAAAGCGGCATACAGTGGTCTGAGAGAGGAAGGGTCATATCGGCTATATATGGAGTCTCCAAACCCTGGAGCGACTATGCCCTTCATCTGCCCACTGGGAGCGATGTGGCCAAGCACTGGAAAACACACTTCCCCAAAACCACATATCCATTGGTGGCTGTAGCAAACTGGTGCTGTGGACTCAACCTCCTATGGCTGTGCAGTGTGTGTTTACGCTGCGTCAGGAGACTCAAACTCTCATGGTTTCCTCCCAGCATACTCGACACGGGGCAGGGGATTAAACTAGTCCGATCATAGGAGAGCAACTAGTTTAGATCCATTTATATGATGTGTATATACAACACCATTTATATTTTCTATACGTTTTTTGGGATATCGTTTACTGAGTTAAATGTTTAACTCTGAAATGTTTACTTTGGTAAGCAGTCAACTCAATCCTGCTCCTAGAGATTGTTGTCTTGTTTTAGATCAGTGTTTCCCAACCCTGTTCCTGGAGGCACACCAACAGTACATATTTTGGATGTCTCCCTTATCTGACCCGTTCATTTCAGGTTTTGGAGTCTCTTCTAATGTTCTGATGAGTTGATTGAGGTGTGTTTGATTACGAAGAGGTTAAAAATGTGTACTGTTGGTGTGCCCTCAGGAACAGGCTTGGGAAACACTGCTTTAGATTGTACCTGATTTTCTATTATATCCAAATGCCTTGGTTCTAAAGTTTAATTTGAGTTAGGACTAAGCCTTATGGGGTTTGTCTGCCTTTAGGAACATGATTGAACACTATTGTCATAGGATGACTTCTTCTGTTTATCTATGTGCCCTATATACGCCGTATAGCCACTTATAATAGCTGTGCTACTAAAGAAAAGCGTTTGCACAGTGTTAAGACAATCAGTGCCAAGTGCCTTGTGTTAATTTATAAACTTTTAAGTGGGTTCTTTGTATTGGGGTGACATTTGTATTGCAAAGTACTCAGGCACAGTAAAATAAGGACTCTAATTGTACCTATAGAAGGTTTTACTTGTTTGTTTTGTTGCATACAAGCTGATCTGGTTTGCTTGTTACTTCATGACCGCTACAAAAGCCATTGTTTAAAACATATCGTGCCATGATTTTATTTTGCACCTTCTCTCTCACTCTTTTATTTTTTTCAAGAGTTTATCTTTATTAATTCTTGATCAACAGACCAGCGTCCTTTACTAAAGACAGTATTTCTCAACCACATTCCTGGGGCACCACCAGCTCTGCACATTTTGCATGCTTTCTTAACCAAACACTTCTGATTCAGATCATCAACTCATTAGCAGAGACTGAAGGACAAGCAATGGGTGTGACAGACAAAGGGGACATCCAAAACATGCAGTGTTGGTGGTCCTCCAGGAGTGTGTTTGAGAAACACTGGTTTAAAGTAAGCTGTTTGGTAAGTAGACGATCCAGTATGAGCTTCTGTTTAGTGATGATTAGTTAGCAAAGCTTATTTTTAGGTGTACTTGCCAGCACTTTGGTGTGTTGTAGTCAGCTTTCTAGTTCAGGAGCTTGGAAAATAAAGCTTGACAGCACATTCCACTGCACTTTTTTTGACAGCAAACAAAACATGACATTAGAGTTAATGCATTTTATTGAGTCACCAGTGTCCCAGTGTTCTGAATCAAGCCCCTTGCCAATGCAAATTCATGCTCACTGTATCACATAGGGCATAGAAAACAAGTAAAGTAATAAGGCAATGTTTTATATGTGCTCTGTTTTATATATAGCCAGCATATACCATTTAGAGTATATGAAAACAGGGCATGTGATGTCATGGAAACAGTGATTCTGTCAGTTTGTTCATTCTCGTCCTTTAGAGAGCACGACCCGCGTTTCATTGCAGCTGAACACATCTCCAAGGCAACATTTTAAAGTCACTTTCATGCATTTTATTAGTTCAGCACAGCAGGTGGGTGAACTACGGCTACCTTGAGGCTGTTCTTTTCAAAGTGAAGGGGGAAAACCTTTCCTGCTTGTCTTTTAAAGGTATGGAGAACATTTATGTCAGTTTTATTACCTACCCACCAGAATTTACTGCCTGCTACTTGTTGACATAAAGAGAGAGTGTTTTTTTTTTCTTGTTGTTTGCAGAGGAAGAGCACACCATCTCCGCTAAGGTCAGTGATTCATGTACCAAAATGTTTTATGCATTGATTAGATTAAGGCTATATTCATCCTCTAAACTGAATTAGCAGTGCTCTGCTTCACCTATAGAGGATTGCTGAGTCAGAACGTGATGAACAAGCACGCACCGTCATCTCGGCTTCGTTTGTCTTTCCAAGTCCAGATACATCAGCCATGAGTAAGCAGATGCCACAGTCTTATTGGGTCATAACATGAAGGCGCAATAAAACAATATTTGCAGACGGTAATTAATTAAGGACATGTAACGCAAGTTTTGACCAAGCAAACCCTGTTTCCACATGTTGTCAATGGTCCGTGGACGTTTACAAAGTCTATTCCAGACATTGAGTGTCAATATCAGGGGTTTTTGTTTGTCAGTTTGACATTTTACTTCCCTTTTATCAAAATGTATTTTTTATAACATGTTTATAATGAGATTTCATGTGTTTTAGCTTGTGTGGATGAGCACTTTCTATATCTGAATATAATGTTATGTAAAATAAATTAAAGCAGATGTGTCACTTTTAACAGTGTTTTGGGTGGCCAAAATTTGCTGCAATTAATAATAATAGGAATGTCCAGATCACGTGATCGGAAATCGGGCCCAATCACGCGGTTTCAGACTTGATTGGAATCGAATGTTACCTGGGGGAAAAAAAAAAAAAAAAAAATATATATATATATATATATATATATATATATATATATATATATATATATATATATATATATATATATATATATATATATACAGTATATATACACACACACACACACACACACAAGGTTGGCCATTTATATGGATACACCTTAATAAAATGGGAATGGTTTTCTGAAAAGAGGATTGGTCGTCGTGGACCAGTTGAATGGCCCCCAAGGTCTCCCGATCTGACCTCTGTAGACTTTTATCTTTGGGGTTATCTGAAGCTAATTGTCTATGTAATTTATTAAGGTGTATCCATATAAATGGCCCACCCTGTATGTATATTAATTTATTTAATTATTATTATTTTTTTCATTATTTTTTAACACGTCTATAGTTTTGCGGTGGCACAGAGTTAGACCTCTTTCTTGACTTCACACAGAAATGGTGACGCGTGCGGCATGACATCACTTTGTTGCAGAGACGCTATTGGTTAAATGCAGCTTGAAGCCGAAAGCGCGAGTATGTCTGCGGTGTGGAGGTATTATAAAGTTGATGACGACAACATTGCCAAAGCAAACTGTAATCTGTAAACTTGGGATTGCTTGCTGGGTGTTTTAAGTTGAGGTGCTGTTCGTATTTATCTTAGATTTTTTATTCTTGCACTAAAGTCCAAAAGTGTAGAATTGATATTATTTATTACTTGATTGTTCAAGCTACCTCACAGAAGTGCTCTGTTTGTTAACAGAGTTGTTAAATGTTAAAATAAGGTGAATTAAATAAAAAATAAGGAACATCCTGTGTCTGTTTTTATGCTCTTCTTTATTCTTTTTTTATGTAATATAGAAGTATCGCATCAGGTTTCGGTATCGGCAGATACTCAGAATCAAATGACTCAGACTCGGACTCGAGGGCGAAAAAAACCTGATCGGGACATCCCTAATTAATAAAAAATTGCAAGCTCCTCTAAATTTTTGGAGTTATTTAGATTTGTTTCAATACATATTTTGATTTTGTGTTAAATTTAGTGATTGCAGAATCACAAAACACAAGGGCTGTCTTTTTATATTCATTGTAGGTCATGGAAATCAAGCTTTTATGTGATTAAATCAAATGCTAAATTCCCTGACTTTTAGAATGGGAGTCTTCTACATTGTATTAACATGCATTTACTTGGTGTGCATATTCATACTGTAATAATGTATAAATTTTATATCAGATGGTATTCATTCCAGCTTGAAATTGTTCATATCCCTGGCAAATTCCACCTTCACTGTCTTTCCCACATCTGGTAGAGTTATGGTGTGGAGAAGCCCTAAAGAAGCGTACCACGCAGACTGTTGCATGCCCAAGGTAAAGCATGAACGTGGATCAGTGATGGTTTGGGCTGCAATATCATGGCATTCCCTAGCCCCAATACATGTGCTAGATCAACGCATCACTGGACGACCAAACCTTTCCGGGGGACCATGTGCACCTAATGGTTCAAACATTGTATCCTGAAGGCGGTGTGTATCAGGATGATAATGCATCAGTACACACAGCAAGACTGGTGACAGAGTGGTTTGATGGACATGAATGAACTTGAACATCTCCCATGGCCTACACAGTCACCAGAAGTAAGTATTATTGAGCCTATTTTAGGGTGCTTTGGAGGAGCGAATCAGGTAATGTTTTCCTCCACCCACATCACGTAGTGACCTGGCCACTGTTCTGCAAGAAGAATGGCTCAAGATTCCTCTGGCCCTTGTTCAGGATGTCATTCCCAATATTAATTGATGCTGTATTGGTTGGAAAAGGAGGCCCCTTCGCCATACTAATGACTTATTGTTTTATTTTCATTGTCCAGTCCTTATATTAATAGTAGTATAGTATATATACTATTTAGATCATAAGCTGTGTTTTGGTGCAGCACAGCAAAATATGAATCCCTGCACTTTCCTCACATCGGATTGTATAATGACTCCTGTTTGTTCAGTAGGTGGAGAGTAGGTGGTCTTTTGTGGTTGTCTGAATGCATTTGACAGCGCTAACACTTGTACTACAAAATCAGTCTGATCTAATGAGCTGTTGCCTTTCTCTGGAATGGGACAAGCTCAAAATATTTTAGACCCCCATTTAGACCCATATTTAGTATCATCAACTTGTGAACCGATTAGGACAATTGGCAACTTTAGAATCAGTATGTGGAGAAAAACACTTTGGCAGCAGAATCAATTAAGCATGTTGTTTACCAGCAGCGCTATCCCCACTAGCATAAATATATGGTCTCAGAGCTCATTGGTATGGATTTCAATTGTGATTTCAAATTATTTATCTAAACAGCTGCAGCAGAATAGCTTAAATTAAAAGTGTTGTTGTAGCCAAATAACCTTGGAAGGGTAATTAGCTCACCTGTCATGAGCAAAGCCAGGCTGGAGAGACAGGGCGATGGCAGATAGAAACTCACCCAGTGGACTCCTGTCTAAAATAGACTCTCCCTGCAGATGCTTTGGATTGAATACAGTCATTGAATTCAATGCCAGCATTCGCAAATGGGGAAGGAGTTTATTTAATTAGCCGATAGAGTGCTTATATTGGTGTTAAAAGGCAATGTGTATCTTATCATCTTAAGTCACCTGTGGTTTAGGCTAAATAAACTGATAATTTGTGTTTGCAGGGTGAACGCTTGGGAGGCAGATTTATTTACAGGAATTGATGAGATATACAAGGTTTGTGTCATTTTAATATATTATTTTTACTTTAATGTACACTATTGGCCACTTTATTAGGCACACTTTGCCAGTATTAGTACTCAGCAAAGCATTTTCCCCTACAGAACTGCTACTCACTTTATATTTCAGTTGTTCAGATTATTTTCATTAAACCTAAATATTTGTGCATGAAAAATCCCCAAGATAATCAGTCACTAAAAGAGTCAAACCAGTCAGCCTGGTACTGACAATCATACCATGTTCAAAGTCACACATATTTTCCCCATTCTGATGCTTGCTTGAAGTTCAGCAGATAATCTTGGTTGTGTCTACATGCCTGACATGTGATTGGCTGATAAGATATTTGGATTAACCAGATGTTCATCAGGTATACCTAATGTTACTAAGTAAGTTTACTTTACTTCTGGGCTCAAGAATTGAGTATTTTCTTTATTTCAGGAAGCTTTTACTTTACTCTAAAACTAAATGTTTTTTTACTACACTGCATTTCCTGAATGAAGCTGAGTAAAATGTTATTTGCAAGGTGAGAGATTGTCACTTGTTTAGAGATGAGATAGTGGTGTTTAAGCTGCATTTTATCAGTTAACTTTGGTTAACAAATCGTAAAATGAATAGTTCAATTGTGATTTGAACTGACATGGTTCACAAATCAGCAACTCACTGATGCAAATGAACCATTCAGAGTGAGTCTACAGTAAATGACTCACTGATTCAAATGATCTGTTTAGAGTGAGGCTGCGTCGCATACTTCCATAGTACGCTAAAATGAGTAGGTAACACTTTACAATAAGGTTCATTAGTTAATGTATTTACTAACATGAACTAATCATGAACAACGCTTGTACAGCATTTATTAATCATAATTGAACATTTACTAATGCATTATTAACGTCCATGCTTGTTAACATTAGTTAATGCACCATGAGTTAACATGAACTAACAATGAACAACTGTATTTTCATTAACTAACATGAATAAATACTGTAGTAAATGTATTGTTCATTGTTTGTTCATGTTAGTAAACGCATTAATTAACATTAACTAATGAACCTTATTGTAAAGTGTGACCAATGAGTATGTGAGCAGAGTAGTATGTCCGAATTTATAGAATTCAAAAAACCGTATGCAAGAAGTACCCAGATGACTTCCAGCGAGATGCTGAAGTGCGCATCCGATACACGCTACACATTCCCCTGATGCCCTGCGAATTCATAAATGGGAGTGAAGCGACGCAACTGACCCGGGTAGGTTCACGTGATCATGGCAAAATGGCAGATGTAGTACATCTGAATTCCATTCACACTGTTCACATTCATACTGTATTGAATGTATTTTTCTAAAGGCAGAGTCGTACGTTTAAATTCAAATGCATTACCTACTGATTAGTAGTCGATTTTGGATGTAGCCTGAATCTCCGTTAAATGATCCAGTGATTCAAACGATCACTTCAGAATGAGTCTGCATCAGAAATCACATTCTTCTCTACTATAGTATGTGAAACGGTGTGCGAGCCTAGTAGTATGTGCAAATTCATAGTATTAAAAAAAAAAAAAAAGTAGGCGAGAAGTACCCAGATGACCTAGCACTTCTGGCGAAATTCTGAAGTGCACATCCAATAGATGCTATGCTATACCATGATGCCTTGCTAGAGAGTTCATAAATGGGAGTGAAGCAAATAATAATGAAAAATGGCTGATGTAGTACCTCTGAATCCCAATGATACTTTTCAGATTCATACTTATGTAGACCAAACTTTTCTATTGGTCATCTAGTAGTAGTCAAGTAGTACATACTTGAGTAGTAGCTGATTTCCAACGCAGCATGTGTCTCCAGTAAAGGATTTACTGATTCAAATGAACCATTCAATTTGCAAACTGATCTGAATCGAGTTGGGTGTGTGAGTGTTGTTTCACTTGAATTGTTATGAATTATCATATGGTTATCAGAGAATGACGGGTTTTGGTAATTAAATTTTCTAGCAAAATAAACATTCATTGATAATTAATGTTAATGTTAAGTACTTTTCTACAATGTCTTATGAAATATTAAAAAGGAGGACTTTATACTTCTACTGGTGTCATATTTTATGAAGGTATCTGCACTTTTACACCACTTGATGTACCTAGTAAAGTAGCCACTAGTGTATTCACAGTAATGTCTGAATAACTTTTTGGCTTATTATCTGCATTAATATCTCTTATTCCAGATTTCCAGAACTAATGTCAGCTAAAGAAAGAAAATGAACCATGGTTGGTTGCCGTTTCATTTGGTTCAGAAGCAGCCACTTCTGAAAGTAAGTCATAATGTGGACCAGACATAATGCAAATACCCCAAACTATCAGCCTTTCCAAGACTCTTTTCTTTTAATGCACGTCTCCCTTTTTAAAGGAAAACTCCTCTTTCTTTTCTTTCTCTGGTTTTCTTAGCTGTTGGGCAATTGGGCAGTCGAACAAAATAGCCTAATTTAGAGGCAGTTGACAGTGACTGTGCCTGAATTCAGTGTGTGATTTTCAAACTGCACACAAACTCTCACACGTACACACTCTGTTCCCTTCAGAATAGCTCATCTTCTCAGTGGTGCAGGAAGGTGCCAGTCCTGAATCTACTGCTGGTGAGCGTAATGATGACTGACCTGGACCGTAAAGGTGAAAACTGTCACACACAAATATGACATTATTAGCTGGGAATAAAATCAGAGGAATGAACAAATGCTCCCCCTGTCGGGAAAGGCTAATAACATTCCCTATTATGTAATATCATGATGATGGATATATTTTCCATTTAAAGGGAAAAGAGAGACAACATTGTAAAAATGAAATGTAAACAGGCTGACAACACATTACTTTTATGCTGATAAAATTAATAAATGCATCAATACTTTTGAAAAAAAATTGTAATATAATTTAAAGGGCGCCTATGATGAAAATCATCTTTTGTAAGCTGTTTGGACAGAACTGTGTGTAGACATATTGTGTCCACAGTCATATTGGAGTGATATAAAGACAATAAGTTTTAAAAAATAATAATTAATTATAATAATTTCCTGACATTAATTATAATAATTTCCTGACATTAAAATAGGATCCAAATCCCTCCCATTTTGAGTCTGACCGCAACGTGATGTAGGAGCACGGTTTCCCCACCCACCAAATTGATTGACAGCTGCGTATTAACATGTCTCCCTAGATAAGTGTATAATCATATCCACAAGACAGGACGTGCGCAAAGCAACCGGGATTAAAAGATCTGTTCAGCTCACTGTGATCATCATCAAACGTGATTAAGAATGAGTTTTACATGTTTAAAATGTTTATAAAACAGTGCATGTTTGTAATGAATTACAGCCATTTACTTCAGCTTTACTTATCACCACAGCCGCATGTCAGTACAATTATACAAGAAGAAGCTTCAATCCTGGTTTGTGGACGTTAAATCAGGTTTATTTTGTACATTAACATAACAGAGATTCATACAGCAGTGGATATGAATGTGTATTCAGTCACATTTGCCGTGCAAAAAACAGTGCAAAGTGCAAAGACATTGTGTGTGACTGATCGTTCTCATCGACTCATTAACTCCACAACAAATACATCAAATAATCATTGGGAAAGTTCTTACTGTTCCAAACGTTAAGTGAGATCTGCTTCCTTCATGTCTGTCACTGTGCTGTTTATCTGATGCAGCCGAGGCGGAGATTGAGGCACACTATAACCTCAGGGGAGAACTAACATTAAAGGGACAGGCAACAAAAACAACTACATAGCGTTTAGAGCAGAAAATCCAACATTCAGAAGGGTATAATAAATAATCTGATGGGTGTTTTGAGTTGAAACTTTACAGACACATTCTGGAAACACAAAAGACTTATCTTAAATCTTGAAAAAGGGGTAAAATAGGTGCCCTTCAGGTGATTTAAATTAAGAATTAAGTAAAATTAAATAATATTAATGAATGCATCAATACAAGGCAAAAATGAAATACACTTTTAAACCTACTCATAAAAATATTTCTCATTTGCTTCCATTCAAACCCTTACCAATAATATACATGCATGCATGTATCAATGCAGAACACTCTTCATTTCATCATAAATACCACCTCACCTAATAAACACCAGCGGTCAGCATATTAAAATTGAGTTTCATTCTCATCCATTGAAGTGAGCGAAACCCATCGATCGCCTTGGCTTGCATTCCTCCGCAGGTCTCCTTTTTCTGACGTGATTGCGTGTTCCCGTCTGACCCCGTGTGCATGCAGGGCCCTCAACACATGCACACTTAACCTTGAAGCTGCCGCTCGATCGGCTAATGAATAATTTCAGTGCGACAGGCGATCTGGAGAACAGGGCCTGGAGATAACAATCTTGGTTAAAGGTTGCTCAGCAAATTGATAAAGTCAGTTTTGCGGTTCTGGGCGGTTGCCAGATCATCACCAGGCCTGCAACCACTCTATAGGATACAATCAGTTGAAGTCAAAACTATTAGACGTACTATGATTTATTTTTTCTTTTTTAAATATTTCCCAAATTATGTTTAATAGAGCAAGGAAATTTTCACAGTATTTCCTATAATATTTTTTCTTCTGGAGAAAGTCTTGTTTGTTTTATTTCGGCTAGAATAAAAGCAGTTTTTAATTTTCTTAAAACTATTTTAAAGTCAATATTATTAGCTCACTTGAGCACTGTTTTTTTGGTAGGCCCCGTTTACACTAATGCGTTTTCGTTTTAAAACGGCGAGTTAGATCAAAAACGATCCGCGTCCACACTAGCGTTTCATCTAGCGTTTCTAAACATATCTCCGTCCACACCACTCCACCAAAAACGTATATCACGTGACCATTCCCGCACTCTGGGCATGTGCGTTCAAGTATAAACAGGAAGCATGCGTCTCGCTCGGCATTTGGTTATTGTTAGTCAACAAACACTGGTTGAACGATGAACGCGTGCGATTAGCGAGTTCTCGAACAATAGCTTGCCTCTTGCGAATATATGCAGCTGCTGTAGTAAAAAAGGCAGAGAAAACTGCACAATGGCGCCTAAAATGGACAATAGTGCAAACAACGCTCCCATTTCTGTGTGAATGTTGTTGTTTACAGTGAAGGCTGGTCTCCCGTCTTCCGGTAGCGTTATAGTCATGTGATAGGGGCTTGACAAGTAAGGGAAGGATACGCAATGACCCAAAAGCCCCAATCAGGTAGCGAATCTCAGCAGCCACGGCTCCGTTTTCAGATGTCTCCGTTTTCCCCTATCCACACTGAGACGGAGCAGCAGCGTATTAGAATGAAAACGACCTGTCCAGCGTTTTCAAAATGCTCCGTTTTCGGGGCTCGAAAACTCCGGCGTAGTGTGGACGGATGGCGTAACCGTAGCAAAACTTATGCGTTTTAAAACGAAAATGCATTAGTGTAAACGGGGCCGTAGTCTACAGAACAAACCATTGTTATACAATGACTTGCCTAATTAACCTAGTTAAGCCTTTAAATGTCACTTTAATAATAGTAATAATAATAATTCTGACTTCAACTGTATATATATATATATGCTGTGGTTATAATGGGGGAGGTTGAGTGGTTCCAATAAGAGCAGGAACACACGATTGGCCATCCCAGGAAGCGTTTCAGGCCTCACTTTGCTGTTTCACAAAGCACTCTTACTGTGGCTGTACTCTGTGTAATTGAGTCCATTGAGCTGTGGTTTCAGGATGAGAGTGGGCTGAGAGGAGGGTGGTTATTAGAAATGACACCCAATGGAGCCATTTGGGCTCTGCTGTAAAACTGCAGTGAAGGTCAAGAGCGCTGCCTCTTCAGAGATGCCCATGTCCTATACGCCTCAGGGTCACAACTGAGTGTTCGATACACCACAAACTCATTCTAACAGGAAAGGGACAGCATGAGTCATTTTATTTTCGTAGTGTGCATTGTGTGAAATGTTTGCATAGAGAACTACTATATACAGAGGATGATCAGTGATTAGATTAAGGGTTTTCAATGCAATTCATAACTTTTTGACGACCTCATTTGTACATTTTAGTATACATCTTGCTCATCCTCCAGTGACAGTTAGGTTTAGTAGTGGGGTTTAAAATGGGTTTAAAATACATTTTCACTGGCCTGCATGTTGGCTCAGGGGTTAGCACTGTCACCTCACAGTAAGAAGGTCGCTGGTTCGAGTTCTGGCAGGGCCAGTTGGCGTTTCTGTTTGAAATTCGCATGTTCTCCCCGTGTTGGCGTGGGTTTTCTCTGGGTGTTCCAATTTCCTCCACAGTTTTCCCTGCTATAGGTGAATTAAACTAAATTGGCCTTAGTATACTGTATGAGTGTTTATGGGAGTGAGTGTGTTTGGGTGTTTCCCGGTACTGGGTTGCAGCTGGAATGCCATGCGCTGCATAAAACCTATTCTGGAATAGTTGACGGTTCATTCTACTGTGGCGACCTCTAAAATAGAGACTAAGCTGAAGGAAAATAAATGAATGATACATTTTTGCATGATACTTTTCTGACAATATGTAAAGTAGTTAAAGTCTGTGTAGTGTTCGGGTAGCGAGTTCGGTACCTTTCAGTACTGAAAATTTAAAAACTTTAATTTCCCGCTAACATAGTGAGCACATTCTTAAACAATGCTGATTGGCCATTGTGTTCAAGTGCTCAATAGAAATGACTGTGATTGGCCGTGAAGTACAATTGGTACCGAACTCGATACTTTTGACAACCGTAAGTCCGCGTGAAGCGGATGTTGCTGAGGCTTTTATTTCAGTATGTTAATCTACTTCTAATAGAAATGGTATATTGAGTAGGGGCAGGGCTTTCTTTTTGCACATCATTCCCTCATAGCAAACTAACGGTAAGAGGGGCATGGCTAAGAATATAGACTCTTTTCACATTTCCGGGTTTCTCAGTAGCAGAAGGCGTTATAGTTGGGTAAACTTTGAGCGCAGGTAATCGGAGAGTACAACAAATCATTTTTTTACAATCCTATCAGCTGAAATAATAAAAGAAAAATGCCACAATAGTGTTATCAAGTCTTTCAGAAAAAGGGGGAAAATAGTGTGAGACTGATGACGACAGCCAGAGGAGAGAATAACGTCAAATTTACTCTCAGCCCCATAGATGCTGCATTAGAAACACTTCATTCATTCATTCATTTTCTTGTCGGCTTTGTCCCTTGCGGGGTCGCCACAGTGGAATGAACCACCAACTTATCCAGCACGATTTTACGCAGCGGATGCCCTTCCAGCTGCAACCCATCTCTGGGAATTTCCACACACACACATTCACACTCATACACTACGGACAATTTAGCCTACCCAATTCACCTGTACTGCATGTCTTTGGACTGTGGGGGAAACCGGAGCACCCGGAGGAAACCCACGCGAACGCAGGGAGAACATGCAAACTCCACACAGAAACGCCAACTGACCCAGCCCAGCCGAGGTTCGAACCTGCGACCCAGCGACGTTAGAAACACTTCATATAAGCGGTAATTCGTTTTTCGTAATTTGACGCAAAGATGATAGAATACATACATAAATGCATATAAATGTTCATATGTTTTTTTTTTTTTAAATCAAAATAATAAAAACTGTCAAGGATTTAAGATTATGATGACCGTTAAATGCGTCATAACAGTCTTGTGAAAAGGGTCCATTGTGGGTGAAGCGTCAAACTGACATCATTGGGGTGGACCGTTACTCCAAACATGGAGGCAAATCATCAGAGTTTGATGGAGATTACCAAAACAATCTTATTTTTTTTATTACTGGAATAACTTGCACAAATTAATTGTTCACCTAAAGAATAATAATGTGCACTTGCAAAATAAAAATTCTACATTTTGATTAGATTAAGAATTTATGCTATGTTATTGGTTTCTGGATACCTCGATAGTAATGAGTGGTTATCTGAGTTACGTTTCCTTTTAATTTACTCTAATCTGTTTACTCTGACCCATTACAGTTAAAGCTGTGTTTGTCTTATCAATATAATCAAAATAACAGAGTATTTGAAGCTCCATTTATGGTCATTGCATAAAAATTGCACTCAAATTCGTATACACGTGAATGGACACCAGAGGGTTAACAAGGTACTTCAGACCCCAGAACTGAATACTATCCTATTACTGACCATTGTCTGGTAGCCATAGACGTGGATGTGCATGAAAACATTAATATGCATTAAGTTGCTGCTATTTAATGCTAATACTACTACTACTACTAATAATAATAACTAACTATACTGTATATGCACTGATGCCTTTGCTCCAGACATTTTTATTAATAAATAGCAAAGTATCACCATATTCCCTACAAACTCCCAATTCATTAAAATGCTGCTCACAGTCTGCTCTTTACAACCTAGAAATTTAGTCTTGCATGGAAACAAATCTAATCGGCCCCTGCGGGAATGGTATCTGATTTCTGCATGTATAGGGCACAATACCATCCAATGTCATGTCACAGAAATATTAAACAGTATAAGCTTCCTTGCTTGTTCAACACAATTTGCTGTAAAAAAGTATAAGTGCGACTGTGAAAGGAGCTTTAAGTTTGAGAGCATCTCAGAGTAGTTGCCTGGCAGCGATTGGGGCGGAGGGAAAGCTCATTAGATGTAGCGGCACATAACGCCAACATCTGGTACGTGCTAGTAGCCTTTTTTAATTAAAGTAATTTAGTTTTTTCCCACAAAGTCTTTGTGTGCTTCCACAGCTCCGTCTTCCTGCTTTATAAATGCAGAGTCAGGGCTCAAGACACATTAGTCCTTGATGGCTGAATCAAATCCTGGCACTCGAAAAATCACAAAAAAGCCCTCTCCATAACTTTACGTGATTAGAGCAGATTTGTGCCATTTAGCAGGTGAATGAGTTTTCGACGACTTTGCGGAGAACTCACGAGGGTCAATCAGTCTCTGATATGCTAAGGACTCCTCCAATCACATCAATGGGCCTGTGGCGAATCGCTACAGTTGATTTGATCAGGCACTTGGAATCATGGATTATGACTGTGTAGATACCAAACTCAAATGTGACAATTATCCTTATTTGAAGTAAAAAAAAAAAAAAAAAAAAGGTAAACGTGTGGGTGAATCAAAATAAATGGGAGCATAATCAATAATCAGTACTGTATGCTTCGCAATGAATTGATTCTCATGAACTGGTTATTTTTAGTGAATAAAATCCATACTGGCAATCCTTACTGTATGCTTCACAATGAAGTGATTCTTATGAGCCGGTTTTTTTTCGTGCATCCATACATACCGACCAGTGGTGTACTATTCATTAACAGATGGCTCTTGTGAACTGATTCATTCCAGTGAAGCAGAACAATCCAGTGTGGATTGTATGAAAAAAAAGATGTAAGAAATGGAAAAGTGTGGGTAAATCTGGAGACTCTTACACTGGATCTTTTTAGTGGATAAAATCCAAACTGGGTAATCAGTACTGTATGCCTCACACTGAAGTGATTCTTATGAACTGGTTCTTATTAGTGAATCAGAACCATTTGAGCAGCATGAGTCACAAACAAATGACTCTTAAGAACGAGTGGATCTTAGTGCATATCCATACATACCAACCAGTGGTGTACTATTCATAAACAAATGACTCTTGTGAAATGTTTCATTCCAGTGGAGCAGAACGATTCGGTGTAATTTGTGTGAAAAAAAGATGTAAGAGATGAAAAAGTGTGGGTAACTCTAAATCTAAAGACTCTTACACTGGATCTTTTTAGTGAATAAAATCCATACTGGATAATCAGTACTGTGTGCTTTGCAATGAAGAGATTTTTTTAATAAACTGGTTATTTTTAGTGAATCAAAACCAAAGTAGTATAAGTCACAAACAAATGACTCTTATGAATCAGTTCTTCTTAGTGCATATGCATACATCCCAACCAATATTGTACTATTCATTCACAAATGACTCTTGTGAACTGGTTCATTCCAGTGAAGCAAAACCATTCAGTGTGGTTGGTGCATAAACAAATGAGTATTATGAACCAGTTTAATTTTTCATAAATAGAATTGATTTAGTCCAACTAGCATAGTGTAATGCAATTCACACACACGTGACTATTATATGTTAATTTTTTTATTAAAATGGTATAATATATCATTAAATGATTCAAAGAGATGACACCATATTTCATACGTACTATAATATTGTCATTTTAGGTGTGAGTAAATTCAATGTTTAGGCTTGTGCAATTGTCAGACAATGTTGGAATTTCTAGCCAATTCCATGCGTCTTCAATAAAAAAAGGTCAGAAGTGGGTTTTCTTCAATGTCAAAAATATTAATAATTTATTAGATACAAATGAATAATTCGAGGACAGAGCTCCCAATGCAATACAAGAATTACATTCAGGAACACAATACAAAACTGATATTAACACGTGGTTTTTGGTGTAACGTCACTTATCAGTCATTCTGCAGTCCTTTGGCTGTTGCACCCAAACATACTTCCTCTTTCTGCAACCATTCTCTGCATACCAGAACTGTACAGTTAAGTGACCTTCAACATATTTCACAACTGCTACAAGCATCAAGCTCCTTGTGACATGTCTAGACATCTTATTAGACAGATGTCAAATCTGGAGCAAGTCTCCCGCACTATATTTGTTCTTATTCTGCGATTTCCCTCTTGTCAGCAGTATGCAACACAGTACGAAAGAAGAAGCGTGCTTGGTTAATATATGGTATCATACAAAAGAAAAAGATCGATTAATCTGTTGTTAGTCTAAATATTTTTTCTAATAAAAAATAGACAAGTAATAAAAATAAACTCCTTTTTCTTCACAACAAACATAACCTTGTTTATTTTAAAAATCTAGCTATTCTAAAAAATATATTTGTATAACAAAAAAAAAACAATTATAATGTTTCTCTGAATTAGTTTCTATAGAAAGGTTGAATTTATTTACAGTATAAAGTATATTATACTGTAAATAACAGTAGTTGAAAAGTGAAAAGTAATACCGTACATTACTTTTTTGGTCAAATAAGTTTTATTTGGTCATCGAGTCGGCTTACAATAATCCCAAATTCCAGGATTAATTTTCTGTTATGCACACAAACATACAAACAAAAGCAAAGAACAATTACTTTTTGTCCAATTGTCCAATGTTCCCTTCTAAAAGATGCATGGTACGTTGCTTTTTAAGTGAATAATTAATAGAATTACTGTAACTAAGTACACCCAATACTGGTTCTAACCAAAAATTACAAGACAAATAGAAGCCAGCAGGGGGAGAAAGATGGAAACGATCTTGGATTCTGACTAAGCAATTGAATTTAGTGTATAACTGAAGATATTAAGCCCTCTTACTCGCATCCAAATGTCATATTCCTCTCACCGCAAAGAGCAGTCAGGATCTCTTCTATGCCACAGAGTACTTTATCTGTTAACAGCCACAAATAAACCATCATGTCTTTGGATTGGAAGCACGAAAGTGTTCATTATTCCTCTAATAAACGGAAAGAGGGCTTCACTGCGCTCTTTTGACGAATCTGGCAGTGTTACAAACACGGTTGATTAGAGTGAAAAGCCTTGGATGCGGAATCAGTGCGTGCGTTTAATTTATCACGACAGAGCTACTATAAATTTTGCACTTTTAACAGGGAGAAATGCACCAATGCAGTCTATTCAAAGAGCCGTCCATCATGCTGTCGTGAGCCTCTATTAGGGGGAGTGCAACGTTTCTGAACATATAAATCAATTCTATAATATCACCCCCGGCGTGCTCGGTGAACACCGACTTTTCCGCAGGCCTCTGTAAATGTTCAGGATCCTGGTCGGACGACTCATTTTCAAAGTCTCTCCAAAAAAAAGAGGAGAAATGAAAAGCAATTTCAAGTAGGGCATAAATATCATTAGTGGGTCAGACAGAAAAGCAACTGTGTTGAATTGCTTTGGACTGTAGTGTAACTCATTGTACACTTGCTAGCTGTGCTAAAATTGGTGCAATGCTTGCCTTGCAGGTCTAGTTGACTGTGGCTTACTAAATCTTTTGTGGGCCAATGGGAGGGATGGGAACTCTTATTGTAAGTCTTCTCCGACTGTATGTCACTTTAAGAAGAGATTAATATTCGTGAGCTGACTCGCTGCTTTCTGAAAACTGAAATCAAAACTTATTTTAAAGTAGCTGGTTTATTATTGCTAATTAAATGAGATGGTTTAGTGATAATTAATGTTTTACAATGTATAATGCTTTAATGAACAAAATATCTTCACAGTGATTTACAGATTAAAGTTATACAAAGAAAATCTTATCAGATGTATTTACAGAAAGAATAATTGGATGGCCTATTAAAAGACCATAGTTTGACCCAGAAATACTATTTAATTATCATTTTAAAGCCACTACTGTGTCTATACATAATTGTAATTGAGGACAAAACGCAAGAATTGCAAAGAAAAATAGTTTGAATTTGGCAGATATAAAACAGCAATTCTGACTTTTCTATTCACAATCCAGTTGCAGTTGTAAGTTACAAAATCCAATTTTGAGGTGAACACAAAACACTTTTTTTCCAACAATTATATATATTTTCAAACGTTTTGGAACTATCTTAAATGATTGGAAATATCTCATAATTTAGTGTTAAAAAGTCAGAATTATTAATTTTGAAAGAAAATTAAATTGGAATTGCATGCTTGTCTCTTAATCTTAATAATTAATCTTATGTCATCTCATGTTTATGTCTCTCTGACATTATAAACAATTATTATACCTTAAAATTCTAAGAAAAAACTGAAGGAATTTTTACAAAACAACTCTGAGGGGAAAAAAATTTAATTGTTAAATTACTTTGAACCTTCAATCTCTATTACAAATATACCCTTTAAAAAGTGAAACCAATAAAAAAGGCTTCCCAAAAAAACTTGAATCAACAAATTTTGGGGGTTGTTCAGATTATTAGTAGCTGCAGCATTCAGTATTAACTAAAAATGGACTAAAAGTATCAATGAAAATTAATTTTCCAAATTTGTCAACAAGTCTCATAATGCAATTCAGAAACCTAAATAAGTGGGGGGAAAACATGAATCATAAAATATGGAAAACTGTAAATTTACAGTACATATTTTTTACAGTGTAGATCAGTATTGTGAGATGAAAAAAAGTCACAACTATCTTTTAGTTTTTAATTCAGTAGTCAGAAACTAGCATCCAGAGAATATGAAATTTTTTTATTTTCATTTTCAGTTTGAAATACAACACTTTACATACATTTTTTACAACAATAACCTTGCTGCATTTACAAAATATACAAAATAAAAGGATATGCATATATATATATATATATATATATATATATATATATATATATATATATATGAATTATTAGCCCCCCTGTTTATTTTTTTCCCCAATTTCTGTTCAATGAAGAGATTTTTTTCAACACATTTCTAAACATAATAGTTTTAATAACTCATTACTAATAAATGATTTATTTTATCTTTGCCGTGATGACAGTAAATAATATTTTACTAGATATTTTTCAAGACACTTAGGCTTAACTAGGTTAATTAGGTTAACTAGGCAGGTTATGGTAATTAGGCGAGTTATTGTATAACGATGGTTTGTTCTGTAGATTATCGAGAGAGAAAAAAAAAATCGCTTAAAGGGGCTAATAATTTTGACCTAAAAATGGTTTTAAAAAAATTAAAAACTGCTTTTATTGTAGCCGAAATAAAACAAATAAGACTTTGTCCAGAAGAAAAAATATTATCAGACATACTGTGAAATTTTTTTGGATCTGTTAAACATCATTTGGCGTGTTTCAATACAGAACGGTGAGACTGGAACTGCGTTGTCCACACAGATTATTCAACATTATTTTCACTAATACTTTAGTTTAACTACCAATTCTCACAATTAACTACACTGTAAAAAAAAATGCAGGGTTCCAGGCAGAATTTTCTTTGTCCAAACACAAATCGATTAAGTTAACTTAACAAATTCAAGTGGATTGAATATAAAACCCAAAAATCCCCAAACATCTAAACAATTGTTGTTTCAGCTCATTTTAAATAAGTAGTCTAAACAAATAGCAACAAAATAAAAACATTTTGAGTGTATAGTGGCATACTAACTGCCTATAATTAAGATATTGGCTGTTTATTTGTGCTTATGAAATATGTATTCCACATGCTCTTATTCTACATCCCTAATCCCAAATATCTAAACCTAACTAGTACCTTTAATAAACGTTAATAAGCAGCAAATTATGAGTTTGATAAGCTAAAAGTCATAGTTAATAATTTAATAATAGCGAGAGTTAACATAAAATGTGCTGGCATTTAATATGCCTTCAATGTATATAAGACCTGATTTATAATTTATTCAGTCTGATTCATAATTAACAGTGTGTTTTTATGTAGCTTATCTCACTTAAAAAAAAAAAAAGTGATGACAAAACAAATCTGTTTTAAGCACCCTCAACATCAAGGGCTTACTGTTATTGATTAAATGGAATTAAAGGGGATAAGAGACGATTTCATTAATTATAATCCAAACACTCATAAGGGTAATTTTAATTTGAGTAAAATGCTAATTGAAACGACAGGGCTGTTTATCCAATGGATTCTGGGAAACGTGAATTCAGAGAAGTGCTTGTCCAGAAAGCAGCAAGCAGCCACTCTAAATGTAATTATCGCATTTACTGCTTTCTCATCTAACTGAGGAGTTTTTAGAAAACTGAGCTTAACTTTCTCTGCTGTTCAATTGTCTGTAAGGCTGAGAAACACATGACTTTGATGCTAATGCTAATTTGCGGGTTATGTAGACACACTTTTAATAGAAAGGGATGAACACTCAAGCAATGACTTTTGCTGCTTGTTTAAACTTTATCGTACGATCACACCGGTGTGATCAGCCTTGGCTGGTTCCCGATGCCTACGATCACACCGGTGTGATTAGAACGTTCAGAGCGCACATCATCAGCTGCTAAAACTCAAATCTGACTGCGTGCGCTGAGGCACAGAAAGAGGTGTGCAGTATTTGTCATAAATCTCAATTTATCCGTGCTTTCAAACAAATAACATTAATTTTAAGTTTCAGACATTCAAATACACATAACTACAAGCTAAGATTTGTAAAATACATGCGTATGTCTATAGAGATGGCATTAATAATTATTACTGGATGATGTGCTTTGTTCACATAAGATACACACTGTTTATGTTACTAGAATATTTTCTCTGTTGCTTACCTTCATGTATTTCATAAGAAAATTAAATGTAATTATAAAACCCAAAAAGTTAAGTTAACTCAAAACGTTTGAGGAAACCGATTGCAACAAACCATTTAAGTTCAAAAACTAATCCTAATGAGTTCTGTGAACTTAATGCATTTAAGTAAACGAAGCAATTTGAGTACAGTAAAACCCAATAAATGAAGAGAACTCAAACCAACTGAGTACTGTAAAACCCTATAAGTGAAGGCAACTCAAACCAATTGAGGAAACCGATTACAACAAACCATTTGACTTAAAAAAACTAATCTATATGAGTACTGTGAACTTACTCCATTTAAGTTGAAGTAATGAGGTATTTATTTATCTCATAACCTTCAACACTGAGTTCAAAACTCGTTTTAAATGAATAGGATTAACTTTCAGTAAATTTTGAGTTAATTACACTTCTTTCATATGATAAAGTTGACTGTTGGGTTTTACAGTGTACTACTTTCTAATCTATGAATAACTGTATAAGTGTTGACCAATTTCAAAGTGATGCATTCAATATTCCAGTACAAATACTCTTGAAGAAAGATGTGCAATTCATTTATCTGTTTGTGACTGTTCTATGCAGCCTACTCACCTATTCCATTTCATTCGAGGTCACAAAAAACCTCGAGTAAACTTTCTAGAAAAACTGCATTTGACAGCTTTACAGTCATGTAACTGATCTCCGGTTATTTTCACCCCAATCTTAACCCGAGCAGCTTCATTCTGTGATAAAGAAGTTTCTTTCTACCCATTTAATAACATGAAATAAGATTCATCTCCCTTAAATTCATAGCTGCTTAAACTAAATGGAGTTTCTAAGTTTGGCTTTTTAACCAAAGCTCATCAAAGCCTAGTTCTGCTGATATTTTTAACACTGTCAAAGAGATAACTTAATGAAAGAGAAAGGGAGAGAGAGAGAGAGTTTTTTCTTAAGCAGCAAGCCTTTTATGTTCTCTCTTATGACCACACGAGACTCTCAGTACACGTGAAATTAATCTTAATCGATTCCACTTTACAAAGCAGAGACGAGGGCGCGATCTCTCCATTTGTCTCATGAGGACAATTTAAAACACCTGGAGACAAAGAGTCCATGTGTAGGATAAAAATGGATTGTGATTGCAGAATAATGCAGTTTGTGAATCTGTGATAGATGTAGATAAATTTCTCTGGGTTAATTATATATGCAACCTTGGTGAAATTCTGAAGTGATTCAATATGCGGATTTGAACTGAGATTTATAATTTAGTGCGTCAAGGCTGAAATATTTGCTGCAAGGATGCTACAAATAAACCCTTGCTTTTTATTGCGCTGTATTTGTTCTGGTGTCCTTAAGAGCTGCATGTTATGCATTTCAGAATGTTTGGTAACTGGAATAATGTGGTAATTTCTTACAAAACAGTCCTCTTCAGGGTGATACAAACTCAGTTTGTTATACATCACAGATCAAAATATGAAGAGTTCAGATGCAAAACCCTCTAAATCCATCACACCTCTTTTCTTGTAAATGAGCATTTTCTATCAGGCTCCTCTGAGTAGGTTCAGAAGTTTCATTTTATAGGTAATGATAAGGTTATTAGCTGGTAAATAAAATACCTTTTTTTTTTATTTAAATGTCACTTTGGACAATTCTTTGGTTTTTAACAAAGTAGATTTTCTTTTGCGTCAAAACCAGCTAAATCTACTTGTGCTTTTTTTGCAAAAACCTCTAAATCCACCTAATGTGACAAGACCGTGTATTTAGTTGAAAATCACTAAAGATGCGATTAGAAATTATTTTACCAAACATAAAACACATTACACAAGCCACCTAAAATTAAAAATACATAAATCTGTCAAGTAAGTGGCGGTTCATTCCGCTGTGATAAACCAAGGAAAAGCAGAAGGAAAATTAAGAAATGAAATCTGTAAAGTAAGTGCATTAATCAATCGCATTAAAACTGACATTAATTAAATCTTAACAATCTGTTGTCTTTTCTGATATTCTGGTTTTCTAATAATGTAGTGTAAAACATTATGAAAGATCAATATCTGTGCATTGTCCATGAATATAAAAGCTTATCAGACTTATAGGTAATATGAAGTGATATAAATAATGTATAGTTTTATACATTATATTTATCTTTAAAAAAAAAACAGCTTACATTAGCAAATAAAACACAAGGTAGGGCTGCTGGGCAAAAGGGGGTGCCTCTTGTACACTTTTAAAAGCTGTCTGTCACGGTTGGGGATCTGTCTGTTCCTCTGGTGTGTGTGGGTGTGTTTGTTTTGGTATCTTTCACCGCGTGGCTGTCTGTCTTTACATGTTGTCAGCTGGGCAGTCACATGCTCAGCTGTCAATCAGCACACCACAGGTGCAGCGCATTACTGCACCTATTTCTGTTCTAGCGTTCGCGTCTCATGTTGTCAGTTCGTTGTTGTTTACGTCTGTGTCTGTTCCTGTTGGGCTTTTCTTACTGTATCAGCTGGTGGTGAGTGATCATAGAGACTGTGGCTTTTGGATTTGTCAGCACTGCTTGGTTTTACTGAAGTACTGTTACCGCTGTGTAGCGCTGATGACACTCACTGGAGATTCACTTTGATTTGCTGCACTGAAGAACTATTACCGCTGTTTGGCGTTGTTGATATCTATGAGAGATCTCCCTGGATCTGTCTCATTGAAGAACTGTTAGCGCTGTTTAGCTTTGTCTATTTCCTTGAGAGACTCATCAATTATCCCCCCTTCCCTCGCTGTCTTGTGAGATCCATACCAGTTATTATTTCATGTGATCCCTGTTTAATAAACCAACTTGTATTCACTTGCAATTGGGTCTTTTGCGAATTGGTGACACTGTCGTTCATTCATTCTCACCATACTCACAGTCTTGGTCTCTTTTTCATCTCTTGTTTATCCTCATAGCATTCATGTGGGATAAAAGAACGTCACCTTAACTGTCTTTCGTGAAAGTTCAAAGTAGCGCCACTGCGCAAAAAACGTTATGAATGCATGCTACACTTCTGACTGTAGTGTGTTTTCTTTTTCTTATAATGCACAGTTTTGAAGTAAGGGATGTTTTCATTTGCCATTCACTGACAGTCGGACAGGCTCATCCAGTTCATCAAACTCCATCTTTTAAAATCGGAATAAAACAATATCCTCATAAAATCAGTCGTATCAGCGCGCTGCTACATTGAAAACATATGATTCGATTTGCGCCTTCTGATTGGTTCTCAGCAGGCCCGGATTAAGAATTCAGAGGCCCCTGGGCACAATGTCTTGTAGCCCCCCTACCTGGCCGCACCTCTATAGTTGAATTAAAAAAATAAGATTAATATCATATTTTCAAATAAAATTAATCTATAATATTGCCCGCATTTTTAAAATAAATGATATACAGTACATACATTTCTAGTCTACAAAGATTTAACTTATTTTTAAAGCATTTAAAGCATACTTTGAAAAAAATATACAACTAGTGAAAATTAATGGATTTTAATACACTTCTTCGGGTTCACTGAAGCAGTACAAAAATTTATATTTAAGGGTATTTTTAATGTATAACTTCTACAAACTTATAATGCATATGATTTGCATATAATGATTGCATATAATGTCTTCCTCATGATGAAGAGTAGACAAAATCTGATATGTAGTGGGGGAAAAAAGAACATCGTGTTCATCAGACGCTGGATTCGAACCGGGTTCATGATCGATCGTGTCAAAACATGTTGCCATGCGCTTTACGAGCTACGCCACTCACGCTGCTTTTTGCCGCTCTCTTTAGTTATGTTGTCTCTGTCAATCAAACGGTAATAGACGGGAATCACTCAACTAGCTTATTCCAATGAGGTGCGCTATTTGCACTTAGCCTAAATATACACTACAAACCCCCCCCCTCGCATGGGCCCCAAGTGCGCACGGGCCCCTGGGCCTGTGTCCATAATACCCATTGGTTAATCCGGCCCTGGTTCTCGGGATATAGCAGCTTTTGCTGTCAAAGGCAAGTGGCGTTTAGAAGCTTTTGCCAACAAACTGTTATTTCTGAATGCGCTGACGCTGGGATTTAGATGATTAGAAGCAAATCTATTTGTTAATGGTGTAGTACGTGCCTAAAGCATTCATTCAATGTCATTATCTCATATTTGGCGGAAGTGGCGTTTAGCGGCTTTTGCATCTGAACTCTTCATATGTGAGGACAACCTACAACTCCGTAAGCTTCAAGGTTACTGCTTATATTCTCATTTGAAGATTGGTGCATGTTATGTATTTCAGAATGTTTAAAAACTCAAAACGTAGCTGTTTGGTACCTGGAATAATGTGGTAATTTCTTACAAAACAGTCTTCTTCAGGGTGATGCAAACTGACTGTGACTGTGTGAGCGTTTCAAGAGTTAAAAGCACAATAAATTGTACCATTCATTCATGCATTTTCCTTCGGTTTAGTCCCTTTATTCATCAGGGGTCGCTACAACAGAATAAATCGCCAACTTATCCAGCATATGTTTTACACAGCCCTTCAAGCTGCAACACAGTACTGAGAAACATCCATATACTCATTCTCACACACACACTCGTTCACTACGGCCAATTTAGTTTATTCAATTAATATAGTGCATGTCTTTAGACTTGTAGGGGAAACCAGAGCACCCGGAGGAAACCCACGGCAACACGGGGAGAACATGCAAACTCGACACAGAAATGCCAACTGACCCAGCCGGGACTCAAACCAGCAACCTTTTTGCTGTCAGGCGACAGTGCTAACCACTGAGCCACAATGCCGCCCCTATTTGCAATGTCTTCTCTGTAAATGTTCATGAGAGTCTCAGATGAGGGTCATGAACATGTTTTGAGGTGAAAAACAACACATTTAGCTTGGTGTGAAACTCCATTAGGAGCGTCGCTCAGCCGGTTGCATGTTTTGCTTGCTCTTCAAGAAGATGAATGATCAGCTCTGCATTCACATTGCTTATTCAATCCACCCACTCCTTCTCTTTAAACCATTTTGCTTCTCTTGTTTTTTTTTCTTTTCCCCCTTACAGCAGTCATTGTCTCGTTCATTCATTCGTTCATTCATTCAAAGTCACGACCTGTGTGTGCATATCCACATACGCCGCTATTGCTATTTTAAAGCAGCATTTGAAAGCAGATCTGGAGCATTACAGTATTAAACCCTCTTGTGGCGACGATGCATACAGACAATGACCTGGATTTAGTAATGCATTAACCCTTTAAATATGATACGCTGACATGCATATTCCTCATGTTTTTATTAGTTTACTGTCCTAAGAATTATTTTTATTGTATAGCAAAAAACATGCTCTAAAAATATGGTGGGTTGTTGTAACCCAATGTTGGGCAAAATGTGGACAAACCCAATGTTGGGTTAAATTTTAAATCAAATTTATATTACACGTACAACAAATTTTTTTTTATTATTTTTTATTGTATAGAAAAAAAAATACACTTAAAAAAATGTTGGGTTGTTGTAACCCATCATTGGGTCAAATATAGACAAACCCAATGTTGAGTTATTTTTTTAAATTAAATTACACTTACAACAAAAAACTACACGCACAAAATAAATTCTGGGTTTTTGTAACCCAAGGATGGGCCAAATATTGACCATCCCAGTGCTGAGTTAATTTTAAATTAAGTTAATATTACACATACAAAAAAACCTACCTAAAATATGCTGGGTTGTTGTAAACCAACAATGGGTCAAATATTGACAATCCCAACATTGGGTTAATTTTTTAATTAAATTTAAATTACACTTAATAGTAATTTGACAACTATTACAAACCCAACATTGGGTTAATTTTTTATTTAAACTTAAATTACACTTACAGCCAAAAACTACACTCTAAAAAATGATGGGTTTTTGTAACCCAAGGTTGGGTCAAATATGAACAAACCTAATGTTAAGTTAATTTTAAATTAAGTTTAAATTACACTTAATAATAATCTGACAGGCGACGCGATGGCGCAGTAGGTAGTGTTGTTGCCTCACAGCAAGAAGGTTGCTGGTTCGAGCCTCGGCTGGGTCAGTTGGCATTTCTGTGTGGAGTTTGCATGTTCTCCCAGCATTCGCTTGGGTTTCCTCCGGGTGCTCCGGTTTTCCCCACAAGTCCAAAGACATGCGGTACAGGTGCATTGGGTAAGGTAAAATTCTCCGTAGTGTATGTGTGTGAATGAGAGTGTATGGTTGTTTCCCAGAGATGGGTTGCGGCTGGAAGGGCATTCGCTGCTTAAAACATATGCTGGATAAGTTGGCGGTTCATTCCGCTGTAGCGACCCCAGATTAATAAAGGGACTAAGCTGAAAAGAAAATGAATGAATAATCTGACAACCATTACAATCCTACTATTGGGTTAGTTTTGAAATTAAATTTGATTTACACTTACAGCAAAAAACTACACCTTAAAAAGGCCGGGTTGTTGTAACCCAACATTGGGTCAAATATGGACAAACCCAAAATTAGGCTAATTTCTAAACCTAAATTTACATGACACTTTTTAACCTTGGGTATTTCACTTTTTATTAAATGCTTGGGTTTGTCCATATTTGACAAAATGTTGGGTTAAAACAACCCAGCATGTTTTAGAGCGTAATAACAAAATTTTAATAACCTACAGGTTTTTTTTGTTTTTTGTTTTTACAAATATTTCACATTCGTTATTCATGATTCCTTTACAAAGTCCTGAAGTTTAATATTTTATATCAGCATAACAGATTCATTTTCAAAACTTTAATAAACTTTGCTCTTAAGTTTGCAGCACAAAAAGACAGGCATTCACCTTCAAAGCCATCTAATAGCTTGTTATATATTACAAGAAAGAGTGTAAAATATGATAACATACCTTCATAAAACCTCAATATAAGCTTCAAATATAAACATGAAATGACTAAAATGCCTACTGTCATTTTAGACAGTCGTTTCAAAGTGGCTCTGGTGTGTTACAGTATTAAACCCTCTTGTGCTGATGGTGCACACAGAAAATGACCTGGATTTAGTAATGCATTAACCCTTTAAAGCCCTCATAATAGTATGTCTCCTATTTGTGAGTAATATCCATGGCACATTATCCGACTTTAAATGATGTCTCAAGACTATCAATTTGCCTACTTGTACATTGCTATTTCATATCATATAGTATTTATTCGGGGTTTGGATAGATAACCATTACTAGGGTGTTAGCAAATCATCCTCCACGTTTTCTTGATATCTTTGTCGTTCTACAGGGTTACGGATGAGTTACGTCCTTGAACCGTCCCACTGTCCATGCTCAAATTGCCTCCCAAAAGTCTTACCATGCAATAACATTAAATCACAGAGTGAGGGGAAAATGATTTTGCAACTTTTAAAGGGCAAGACAGCTCAGGCAATGAATTAAGGTGTATGGGGTCGAGCCGAAGCAAAGGGCCAATCAGAGGACATCAATAACAGGCATCTGAACACTGGTTTGAGACCCAGAGGTTAGGGATTAATAGATAAAGGGTCTCTATGCAATGAAAAGAAGTAACTGGAGTATCAGGTATTGCTGTGAACAGCACTTTGCATTGACAGACTGCTGTAATAAAGTCTCTGTTTTTTTATTTAATGCATACAGTCGCGTATTAAATGCAATGAAGTTGCATGGAAAAGTGTTTACCTTGTGGCAATTTAAAAAATGCTTAGGAGTATTTTTTTCATAAAGCAGTGTGCTTTTTTTAATATCAAGTGCATGCTTATGTATTTTTCTCTCTTAACCTTTTGCACCAAAGAAATTTTACAAAATAAAACCCATATAACTATAAACCACAAATGTTTTTTATAACTGTGAGTAGCCATAACTGTAAAAAATGTACCATATAATTATAGAACACTGCTTATTTTAAAGGAGACCTATTGTGCTCCTTTTTAGGCCATTTTGGTGACCGTCCCTTTAAATTCAAATGAGATTGAGCTCCCCAGCCAGAGGGCGGAGCTACAAATGGCTGCGTGTCAGCATAACAGCAGATTCAAAACGGCTGCTTCTCACTCAGGGCTCTCTATGCTAATGAGGGTGAAATTGTCACTAATGGGCGGGGCTTTCCCCGCAGAAGTGTTTCTGCAGACTGTTTTATGAAGTGTGATTTATAAAAAATAGAAATAATGAATTTTAACCATTAGAAGCTGGATATATTTACTCAATGTTGCCACACAGCTGTGTTTAAACCCCTTATGAAAGTGATTTTTGCATATTTGCATATCGAGTGCATGTTTATGTATTTTTCTCTTTTAACCTTTTGCGCCACAGAAATTTAGAAAATGAAACCCATATAACTATAAACGACAAACGTTTTTATTACTGTGAATAGCCATAACTGTGAAAAAAAAATGAGATTATAGACAGGAAAGTATGTGGAGCAGAGAAAGGATTGGAATAGAATTTTAAGCTGGGACTCTAACTCGGGTCTCCGTGAACACCGTAGTGTTGATGCACTAACCTCTAGACCAGGGGTGGGCAAACTTGTTCCTGGAGGGCAAGTGTCCTGCACAGTTTAGCTCCAACTCTAATCAAACACACCTGCTTATAGATTTCTAGTGATCATGAAGACACTGACTAGCATGTTCAGGTGTTTTTGATTAGTGTTGGAGCTAAACTATGCAGGACACCGGCCCTCCAGGATCAAGTTAGTCCACCCCTGCTCTAGAAGTCGACTGTTAAATGTTCCATTTATTTCCGCATTAGTGACAACATAAAAGGAAAGTTCCATTTTAGAATTCTCCAAACATTATTAGAACGTTACTTTAGAATGCCCTTTCAACCATTTGGAACTAATAATCCAAATGATCATGCAACTGAATTCAGCAGGTTTTTCGTAAAAAGCTGTTCACGCATTAGCATGAAGTGGTTTAGTCTTAAAATCTGTATTTACAGTCTCTTTTAAGAGGTTGCCTTTGGTTAACATGCCTTAGAAATACACTGCTTATTAGGGCTGAGCAGTAAGATGGTATATATCGTTACTGCAGAATGTGATGTGTTCCGTAAAAACATTTTCATTCCATGCAATGGAAAAAAACTGTTTGATATTTCCTTAAAGTGTTTACATGTTTATATTTTCATATTTAACTCTTCCTGTAACTTGGGATATATTTGATATATGATCTGTAAGAAGATATTACTTGAGAAAGGTTTATAATAATAAGATCTGCCCACAGAAAACCACATAAAAATGTGGCGTACAGTGAATTTTGGAAGTTGTTTACTGTATTTATAAGCTTAAATATAGTATACTATGCAAAATAATCCAGCAAGATCAAGTCCTTTTCTTTATTAAGTACTTAAGCGTATTTATTATAAAAAAAAACCCTTGTGTACATTTTTCTGGAATAGGTAACTGAGCGATACTGTTACCGTGAAATTAGGGCTGGACAAAATGGCAAAAATGCACTCTTGATAATTACGATAACGACATATATATATATATATATATATATATATATATATATATATATATATATATATATATATATATATATATATATATATATATATAAATATTTCGATATAAGTTGTTAATTCTAATTCCAGATTTACTCCAACAATGACTGAAGCCACAAAAATTAACATAACATAATGTGTTTTTGGCCGATAAATTTTCGGTAGCAGAAAATTCGGTGCATCTCTAATGCCAACACATTTTTAGACTCTCATTGTTGCACATTTCTGCTGTGTAATTGGCTCTTAGAGTAACATATAGTAAGATAAAGTCCAGAACCTATCATTGTTGTTGACATAAATTTTATCACGATTCGATATAATATCGTTTATCGGTCCAGCCCTATGTGAAATAAACAACAATTTTGGACATACCTGCCTATTCCTATTTCCTATAGACAACAAGAAACCTCACTAGAATTTAGAGCACGTCTACAGATAAACACCATTCAACAGGTTAAAAAACAAATGGAAATATGCAAAGGGACATTTTCAGGCCAGATTTGGCACACGGCAGCGTTAAAGATGAATTTGTAACGCATCCGTTGCATTCAGGAATGTTCTAGCGCTCGTATATCAGCTGCGTGGATGCAACATCTGGATGCTGTGATGGTATTTGGCAAGATGTGTTTCTTCTGCCTTATTTCCATAATGAGATTATGCGTCGTGATTTATGCCTGAGTCACAAGATATTGTCTATGGGGTATGATGTTCTGCTCAGGAGGGACGGCAGATAAATTAGATGCACAATGTCACTGAATTATTCTCCGCCGTCTGGATGCTGTTTGTTTGTGTTTGGATGAAAAATCAGGGGTTTATACTGGAAGATTGCATAATGGACCATATTCGTAGGTGTGTGTTTGTGCATTTTTGTATTTAATTCTGTTGGATTGTTGAGTTTTTGTTCACATTTTTTGCACATATATTTTTGCGTATTTATTTGTTGTATTGGTATATTGTTTTTTTATTATTGCCTTAATGCAAAATGCTCAATGATAGACCTTTAGATTTTTGTATTTACATAATTACCTCTCTCTTTTATGTAACATTTTAATACAGAATACCATATTTTAGGGCCCTTTGCTTGTTATATTGTCATATTTATTGAAATATTTATGTATTTGGCACTGCCTTAATGCACCATACTGTAGGCCTTTTTTATTTATATTATATTATATTATATTATTATATTATATTATATTATATTATATTATATTATATTATTATATTATATTATATTATATTATATTATATTATATTATATTATATTATATTATATTATAATGGAATGTGTATTTATATAGTGCATTTATTGTATTGCAAAAAAAAAATTTGCCTTTGTATTTACATAATTATTAATTCTATATTTTTGTAACATCTTAATGTAAAATACCATATTTTAGGCCCTTTTCCTAATTATATGATCATATTTATTGAAATATTTATGTATTTGGCACTGCCTCAATGCAGTGTAGGCCTTTATATTATTATATTATATTATATTATATTATATTATATTATATTATATTATATTATATTATATTATATTATATTATATTATATAGAAATATTATTAGAATATTTATTGACTTGATTTATTGATTTTGTTTTTACGTTTGTATTTACATATTAAATCTTAATTTATTATGATCTTTTTTAAAAAAATTTTAAATCTTAATGCAGAATACCATATTATAAGCTGTAATATTTTTTTTGTAATCATAACTTTCTTATTTACTTATCATAGTATAGTATATTTAACTGTAACATATTATTTATAAATGTGTGCGTGCGTGCGCGTGTGTGTACGTGTACGTGTGTGTGTACGTGTACGTGTGTGTGTGTGTGTGTGTGTGTGTGTGTGTGTGTGTGTGTGTGTGTGTGTGTGTGTGTGTGTGTGTGTGTGTGTATTTTTTTTTGTTTGTTTGCCATTTTTTAAGAGACCATAAGGACCCTTTATATTTTTGTGCATTTATGTTTTTATTAAAATATTGTTTTTAAAATGCTTGTAAAATTAGAATATATAAATCAATTAACAAATTAATATTAAATACATATTTAATTATCTATTTTATATATTGTAAATATGCGTAAATATATTTAGAAACAGAGTAAATATATTTAATTAAATTAAATCTATATTTTTAATTATTTAATTTAATTATCCACTGTATAAAGTCCACTGTGTCGTTTTTGTTTTAGTTACATGGTTTTGTAATATAGTTTAAAATACATATTTTGTTTGCAAGGCTACAATAGTTAATCCAATTAAAAATAAATATTGTTAAATAATACCATTTTAGGACATGACACTGTTCAATTTTTTTAAAATTAAATTATTTGCTTAAATAATTAATTCATTAATATATTAATTCAAATATAAAATAAGGTCCCTTTATATTTTTGTGGATTTATTTTTTCTGCATTTATTTATTTCGCATTAGTCATTTATATGGGACCTGAACAGAAGCACTGAATGATTTTTTTTTTCCGCCTGATCATGAGAGCTCAAATTAGAAACCTTGCTTCTATTCCTAGCAGCCATTAGATGATAATCATCTTCTTGTCACTCAACAAAGGCTTTCCTTTAATAAAGTAGCTAATATCCTCAAAAATATAATGCTGTCACACTCATAACGCCACGCAAACACACAAACCCTCATCCATGCTCATGCTTGGTGCAACTGCGATGCCAACTTGCATGCAAACCACGAAAGGAGAAAGAAACAGGGGCAGATTAGCATTAGATTGGATGTTCTGATTTGATATGCATGGGTTCGTCTGAAATGTGATTACCATTTTTGTGTGTTTTTGGAGCCTTGCCTTTTGCATTATCTATTAGATTTTCATTTGTTGCTTGTCGATCAGCAGTGGAGAAATACGGGGCTGTTGTCTTGTGTTTGGATTTATTAGAAATATCACATCTCACAATGGCATTTCAACAGATGGAATAATCAAGTGGGAAAAGGTTGTTTGTGGAGCGGGATAAAAAAAAGTGAGATGGAGAGGGAAATCTGCTGTGAAGCGGACACACAGGGTCTGCTGAGGACACGCTATAAATGCCTGTAGACACAAAACTGAACACTCATGGACAACACAGCACTGAACACTCACATACACGCACAACACTGTAGACTGAAGGGGGTTTATGAAGACATTTGCTTTCATGCATTTATGCTTTGTGATGGCATTTTGTTTTGGTCTGAAAAATGTCATTGGATTATGAATACTCTGATATATTTTGCATTATTACGTCTGTATTAGTGCATTATTCTTGCTTTTTTTTGTTTAAGAGTGATGTGTTGGAAATAAGAAGCAACATTTATATTATGTTGTGTCACGTCACGTCACATCATATTATATTACATTTTAAACAGACAAAATGTTGATTGTTTTGACAGTTTTTTTGGGTTTTTTTTTATTCCTGAAGGCGTAAAAATTTTGAAGTAAATTTTGACACTTTTTGTATTTTTTATTATTTAATAATTTTTTGCTGAATAAATCAGATTCTTTGAATAATTTAAATATCATATTTAGATGTGGCAGTCAAATATTGTTTTTAAAGTTAATAATAATAATTTTAATAATAATAATGATTTTAATATTAATAATAATAATAATAATAATAATAATAATAATAATAACAATAACAACAACAACAACAATAATAATAATATTTTAAAATCAAGGCAATCAAATATTGTTTTTAAAGTTAAAAATACTAATAATAATTTTAATAATAATAATGATTTTAATATTAATGATAATAATAACAACAATAATAATAATAATAATAATAATAATAATAATAATAATAACAATAATAATAACAATAATAATAATATTTTAAAATCAAGGCCATCAAATATTGTTTTTAAAGTTAATAATAATAATTGTAATTCATGGTGTTCAAATATAGTTTTTAAATAATATTTTAAAATAATGGCATTAAAATATTGTTTTTAAAATACATATAAAATTAATGTATAAAAGTTTATTAACAAATTAATAAATAATGTTAAAAAAATAAATAATATTTAATGCATTATCCACTGTAAAAAAATGTTTTTTAAATTTAATGTTTAAAATAATTACAATTGTTTTCTGTTGTTTTATACAGTATACACACACACACACACACACACACACACACACACACACACACACACACACACACACACACATATATATATATATATATATATATATATGATGTTTAATTAACAGAACAAGGAAATTTGAGTATGTCTGATAATATTTTTTCTTCTAGAGAAAGTCTTATTTGTTTTATTTAGACTAGAATAAAAACAGTTAAATAATTTTATGAACCATTTTAAGGTCAAAATGATTAGCCCTTCAGGCAAAATAAATTTTCAGACTGTCTACAGAACAAACCATCATTATACATTTATTTGCCTAATTATCCTAACCTGCCTAGTTAACCTAATTAACCTAGTTAAGCCTTTAAATGTCACTTTAAGCTGTATAGAAGTGTCTTGAAAAACATCTAGTAATATATTATTTACTGTCATCATGACAAAGATAAAATAAATCAGTTATTAGAAATGAGTTATTAAAACTATTATGTTTAGAAATGTGCTGAAAAAATCTTCTCTCCGTTAAATTTAAATTAAATTGATAAAGATGTTAACATTTTACTATTACTTTTTTAAAAATAGCTTTTTAAGTTTCATTGATGACTGATTTTTCATAATAAAAGTCTCTGTATTTTGGATTTTAATGTAGTTAAAAATGTATTTTATTTCTGATGGCACAGCAGAATATGGACAGTAAAAGTACTTGCTCAATTTAATGCATCCTTTATCAGCATTATAAAAAAAATATTAAGTTGTATAGAAGTGAACAATAAAATTTGCATAATATTTTACAATATTGTGCATAAGACTAATTTCAGGGGCAGCTCTGCTTCACAAGCCCAAAACATTTTTTTCCATAATAAAAGTCTCTGTGTTTTGAATTTTAATACAGTTAAAGATGTATTTTATTTCTGATGGCACAGCAGAATATGGACGGTAAAAATATTTGACCAATATAACGCATCCCTGATCAACATTATTTAAAAAAAATACACACTTTGGTAACAATTTACTGTAAGGTTGTATTAGTTCATGTTAGTTAATGCATTTAACATGAACAAACAATAAACAACACATTTATTATAGTATTTGTTCATGTTAGTTAGTTGTTAGTTGTTAGTTGATGTTAACTCATGGTGCAAGCATGCATTTGGATGTTAACAATGCATTAGTAAATGTTGATCTATGATTAATAAATGCTCTACAAGAGTTGTTCATAAATAGTTCATGTTAGTAACCAATGAAACCTTAGTGTAAAGTGTGACCCTTATTTTTTATGTAAGTAATTTTATTATTTCTGTAAGTAAATATCACTTATAAAAACATTTTTATAGAAGAGAACTTTTTTTCTAGTGGACAGTAGAAAATACCCTACTGTACATAAAAGACATTAAAAAAAATACAATTTCAGGAGCAGCTCTGCTTCACAGCCACAAAAGCAATGTTCAGGCCTGCTGGAGAAACTCGGCCGCCCAATAAATAATACCAGCTTATTTACAACAGCTGTAAAAGGCTGACAACGGGATACTTTTGAAGCCTTAGTGCATAATAAACCAGACGAGAGATGCATGAAATCATGACTGGCAGTAATTGGTGCCTTTTGTTTGAGCAGCCGTGTGTTTTTCTGCGAGCTGTTGTAAAAGAGGTTATCAGCGATATTAGAATATTTTACAGGGTGACAGAGGAGAAAATTGTGCAGTGAAAAATGTTAATCCACAACAGCGATATCTCTGACCTTCCATCATCCCTAAAGCTGGGACAAAAAAATCTCGATCTTTAAAAATCATCCTCCGCTCTTTAAAACGTCTCGGGTTTTTATACCTCTGCGAAAGCATGGTGTGAATTTTAATGCGCTCTTCCGTCTAGTCGCCCGTCGTCTGCCAATGATGCCACTTTGGCCTTGCCGAACTCTTTGAAAATGAAAGGCAACCTTCAAAGGAATCAATTAACGTGAACTGTGGGATTGATTTGTATGGATTTCTGTAAGAGTTGTTGACTGAGACGTGCTCTCTGGTAGAGTTCTTGCTGAGTTAAAGGGACAGTTCACACAAAAAGGGAAATTTACACACCGTTTACTCGCCATACCTATTAACAAAATGGTATTTTGGAGAATGTTGAAACTGGAAGCCAGATTATTAGTTAGTAATACTCTGCATTACTTCCCCTGATTATTATTAGTCTGATTATTATCATATTATGCATTATCATTCATTCATTCATTCATTCATTCATTTTCGGCTTAGTCCCTTTATTAATCTGGGGTCGCCACTGCGGAATGAACCGCCAACTTATCCAGCATACGTTTTACTCAGCAGATGCCCTTCCAGCTGCAACCCATCACTGGGAAACACCCATACACTTTAATTCACACACATACACTACGGTCAATTTAGCTTATCCGATTCACCTATAGTGCATGTCTTTGGACTTGTGGGGGAAACCGGAGCACCCGGAGGAAACCCACGTGATCACGAGGAGAACATGCAAACTCCACACAGAAATGTCAACTGATCCAGCCGAAGCTCGAACTAGTGACCTTCTTGCTGTGAGGCAATCGTGCTACCCACTGCGCCACTAATATTAGTTAATAATAATAATAATAATTTTAATCCATAGCATTCAAATATTGTTTTAAATAATAAATATTATTGTTATTGTTGTTGTTATTTAATAAATAATTGTAAAACTAAAGTATATAAATGAATTAATTGATTTATATTAAATAAATATTTAATGTTTTATCCACTGTATATTTTTTTATTATGTTTATGTTTTAACATTATTACAATTATTTTTACACTGTTTGCTCACCCTCAACTGCCCTCCGTAACCTGCCATACCAATTAAAAAATGGTATTTTGGAGAATGGTGGAAACTGGAAGCCAGATTATTAGCCAGCTAATACTCTGCATTACTTCCCCTGATTATTATCAGTCTGATTATTATCATATTATGCATTATCAGTCCTTTTTTGTTTGAGAGTTGTGCGTGTGAAGTAAGAATCTGAATTTATACTTTAGTGCTGATTTTAAACTGACACAATGTTGACTGTTTGGCCATTTTTGGCCTTTTATTTTATTAAAAAAAAAAAATTTATCTTTTTTTTTTTAAATATTGACTTATTTTTGATGAATAAATCATTCTTCGAATAATATTAATGTCATATTCAGACGTAGGAATCAAATATTGTTTTTAAAGTTTAATAGTAATAATAATAATAATTATTATTAATATTATAACAGTAATCAACATCATCATTTTAATCCTCGGCATTCAAATATTGTTTTAAATAATAAATATTATTATTATTATTATTATTATTATTATTATTATTATTATTATGTAATAATAAAATAATTGTAAAATTAAACTATGTAAATAAATTAATACATTTATATTAAATAAATATTTAATGCATTATCCACTGAATATATATTTTTTTATTTTACTGTTATAATAATAATAATAATAATAATAATAATAATAATAATAATAATAATAATAATAATTTTAATTCATGGCATTTAAATATTGTTTTTGTTAATAAATAATACAATTATTATTATTTATTATTTAATAATAAAATAATTTTACATTGTAAGTATATAAATAAATTAACAAATTATTATTATTAAATAAATATTTAATGCATTATCCACTGTATAAAATGTTTTTTTTATTATATTGTACTGTTTTAATATTATGACAATTATTTTCACATCTTTTTACACACCGTTTACTCGCACTCAACTGCTCTCCATAACCTGCCATACCCATTTAAAAAAAGGTATTTTGGAGAATGTTGGAAACTGGAAGGCACTGACATCCAAAGTAGGAACAAAAAAATCTATTATAAGTTTCAACATTCAAAACATCTTCTTTTGTGCTCAACAAGAAAGAAGTGAGTACATATTGATGTAATTTTTAGTTTTAGTTTTAACTACCAGAATTATTTAGGCTCCTTAACTCTTAAACAGCCAGTAGATTACAATGATTATTATGCATTTTTGATCTTTACTTTAGCAAAACCTTAATTAATCATCAATATACGATGATCAGTGTTCACATTTTCCATCATAGTGTCTTCTTTTGTGCCCACCTCCGTCACCCCAACCATATTTCAAGTCCATATTTTGATCATATTTTTATTACCCATGAAAAACGCCTTATACTCTACTGTAAAATATATTGATTTGTTATTACTCAATGCTGGGTAAAATATGGACAAACTCAATGTTGGCTTAATTGTTTTAGCTACATTTAAATTATATGTTTTAACACAATGGATGAGGTTTGTTTTTATTTGACCCATCACAAAATAAAGTGTCATAAAATAAATATCGACTGGTTTTGAAGAGTTTTCTGGACAGGCAGTTTGAGAGTTTTGAGCAGCAGTATAAACTGAAAGTTGAAATCAGTGCGTGAGCTGCTGATACTAACATTGCGCAAGACAGACCTTTTCAGGATACGAAATGAACTGGAAGTGAACTCCCAAAGCTTGCTTACTACCACATTCTGGAAGATAAATTCTTCAGTGGTACAAGAAGAAATGGTCAGTCTCTCTGTCTCCTATCCTGACAGGTTACAACTGAGACACTGCAGACAAAACGCTCCTCAGGCAGCTCTCCTTTTTAAGATTAAGGCCTATTTTGGACAGTTTTGCTTTCTTTTTTGTTTAAATTTTAATTTGTGTCTGTTGATTTCAGTATACACTACCTGACAAAAGTCTTGTTGTTGATTCCAGTTGTAAGAGCAACAAATAACAACTTGACTTCTATTGGATCATTTGAAAAAGTGGCAGAAGGTCGATTTTTCTGATGAATTTTTCTGCATCCCAGTTATCACAAATACTGCAGAAGAAATATTGGAATCCACATGGACCCAAGATTCTTATAGAAATCAGTCAAGTTTGGTGAAGGAAAAATCATGGTTCGGGGTTACATTCACTATGGGGGCGTGCGAGAAATCTGCAGAGTGGATGGCAACATCAACAGCCTGAGGTATCGAGACATTTGTGCTGCCCATTACATTACAAATCACACAGGAGAGGGCAAATTCTTCAGCAGGATATCGCTCCTTCTCATACATCAGCCTCCACATCAAAGTTCCTGAAAGCAAAGAAGGTCAAAGTGCTCCACGATTGGCCAGCCCAGTCACCAGACATGAACATTATTGAGCATGTCTGGGGTAAGATGAAGGAGGAGGAATTCAAGATGAATACAAAGAATCTTGATGAACTCTGGGAGTCCTGCAAGAACGCTTTCTTTACCATTCCAGATGACTTTATTAATAAGTGATTTGAGTCATTGCAGAGATGTATGGATGCAGTCCTCCAAGCTCATGGGAGTCATACACAATATTCATTCTTTTTCCATTGCACCATGACTTTATATGCTATACTGGACATTATTTCTGTTAAGAGACAAGACTTTTGTTTAAGCAAAGTCAGACCTTACTGTCCTAATTAAATAATTAAAAATCAAGGCATGATCATGTTTTATTTAGCTAAAATAAGTGTAATCTAGAGGCCTTTGCCTTTCATATAAGCCACTTCTGATACCAAATGATCAACGAGAAGTCAAGTTATTATTTGTTCTTCCTAAAACTTGAATAGGCAACAAGACTTTTGTCAGGTGGTGTATATCGTTAAAGGCAGTTTTCTCGATGGAGTTTTTTCTCTTGTACTTAATCATAAATCTCCACTTAAGGATGTTTAACATTAACTAAACTTTAGTTTTGATATTCTGAAGGTTTTTGCCTGATTGTTTACATCACATTAACATTTATTTTTTCCTTTACAGGTGTCATTTTACCTTATAAACGTGTGTGTGTGTGTGTGTGTGTGTGTGTGTACAGTTGAAGTCAAAATTATTCGCCCCCTTTTGAATTTGTTTTTCTTTTTTAAATATTTCCCAAATGATTTTTAACAGAGCAAGGATATTTTCACAGTATATCTGATAATGTTTTTTCTTCTGGAGAAAGTCTTATTTGTTTTATTTCGGCTAGAATAGAAGCAGTGCTTAATTTTTTAAAAAACATTTTAAGGACAATATTATTAGCCCCTTTAAGCTATTTTTTTTTCTCGATAGTCAACAGAACAAACCATCATTATACAATAACTTGCCTAATTACCCTAACCTGCCTAGTTAACCTAATTACCCTAGTTAAGCCTTTAAATGTCACTAAGCTGTATAGAAGTGTCTTGAAAAATATCTAGTAAAATATTATTTACTGTCATCATGGCAAAGATAAAATAAATCAGTTATTAGAAATGAGTTATTAAAACTATTATGTTTAAAAATGTGCTGAAAAAATCTTCTCTCAGTTAAGCAGAAATTGGGGAAAAAAATAAACAGGGGGGCTAATAATTCGGACTTCAACTGTCTGACTGTTTTTAGAGTTGTAACGAAAAGAGATTCCCAAAATAGGGTGTTCACCGGGTCTTAAAATGTCTTAAATTTTATAAACAATATTTTAGTCTAAAATTCACTGAAATATTATGTTGTAGGTCTTAAATTATTCTAAATAGGTCTTAATTTTCTTTTGTCCGTGTAAAGCTACCCAGTCAGACCAACACCCATCCAATCACCAACAATCCATCTCATTTAAACTTGTAACAAAAATGTAATTTACTAACTCTATTTATCAATATGGTTTAATTATCTATTGTTTTAAAAGTTCTCTGTGCGTTTATACCTGTGGAGGACACTGACCTGGACAGACTTTTGTGCATACATTTAGTGTATTATAGTTTTTAAAACTTTTATGAAACGTTGAAACAAAATGTATGAATACAACTAGAGTTTGTCTCATTACTCAAAATATATGACTAAGAAATAACTATTAGAAAAAAATAGGCCATTAGAAAAAAACCTTACCTTTCAGCCCCGCATAAATCTGAAATTTCATTTTTAATAGTCTTAAAAAGGTCTTAAAAGTCTTAAATTTGACTTAATGAAACCTGCAAAATCCCCTTTCTACTGAAATATGACAACAAAAAACTAGAAACTGCCTTTGTGTCTGTGTGTATCGTAACCTGTTCAGAATGTTGTTATATATGTAGGTAAATTAGTGCATAATACATCATTTGCATAAGATTAAAATAACTTTTGGGTAAATATGAAGACAACTGCTGTTTCTTTTTTCTTTTCTTTTTTTTAACCCTATTCACCTGCAGTGTCTTGCCCTAAATGGGTTAATGTGACTAGTTTGAAATCCTCAGTTATTTGAGGGAACCAATCAGATCGCACTCTCCTTCAGAGCCCTGGCAACAACCCTCAGAGCAGGGCAAGTGTGCTTTAATCATCCTACTGAGCAGCCAATAGTAGACACACACACACATCCATCCATACACACAAACACAGATACATCCATCCATCACATGCAAACACATTCACAACACACACATACTTTACATTCACACATGCATTTACACACACAGATACACACATCCATCACATACACAGAAAACACCCATACACACACAAAAACACATTCGTATACACAAACATAAATATATCCATAACACACAGAGATACACACATCCATCACATACACACAAATACAAAACATCCATACCACACACATGCATATGCACACACATAAGCGTATCCATAATACACAGAGATACACACATCCATCACATACACACACATACTGTACATTCACACATGCATACACACACATAAACATATCCATAACACACAGATACACACATACACACACTCACTGTACACACACATACTATACATTTACACATGCATACACACACATATACATATTCATAACACACAGATACACACACACACACACACACATACTGTACATTGACACATGCATACACACACATATACATGTCCATAACAGAGATACACACATACACACTCTACATTCACGTATGCGTATACTGTACACACACACACACAAACACACATACTGTACATTCACACATGCACATACACAAACACACAGACACACACATCCATCACAAAAACAAAGATATAAAAGCATCCATAACACACACACATACACACACTGTACATTTACACAGGCATATGCACACACACATTCACACATGCATACACACACATATACATATCTATCACAGAGATGCACATACATACACACTGTACATTCACACATGCATATACACACACCCACACACAAACAGATACACACATCCATCATATAAACAAAGATACAAAAACATCCATAACACACACACAATATACGGTGCATTTACACATACACACACACACACACACACACACACACACACACACACACACACACACACACACACATATTCCCAAATGCCTACACACACATATACATATTCATAACACGGAGATACACACACACATTCACAAATGCATACACACCCGTACACGCTGTACATTCACACATGCGTACACACACATAAACATATCCATAACACACAGATACACACATCCATCACATACACACACATACAAACACACCCATTACACACACACATACACACACACATACTGTACACACACATACTATACATTTACACATGCATACACACACACGCATAAACATATCCATAACACACAGATACACACATCCATCACATACACACACGTACAAACACACACACACACACACACACACATACTGTACACACACATACTGTATATTTACACATGCATATACACACACATATACATATTCATAACACACAGATACACACACACATACTGTACATTGACACATGCATACACACACATATACATATCCATAACACAGAGATACACACATATACACTGTACATTACTGTATGCGTATACTGTACACACACACACATACTGTACATTCACACATGCACATACACAAACACACAGATACACACATCTATCACATAAACAAAGATATAAAAGCATCCATAACACACACACACACACACACACACACACACTGTACATTTACACATGCATACACACACATATACATATCTAATGCAGAGATACACACTGTACATTCACACATGCATATGCACACACACACACACAAACACACAAACAGATACACACATCCATAACGTAAACAAACACACAAAATCATCCATAACACACACACACACACACACACACACACACACACACACACACACACACACACACACACACACATACTGAACATTTACACATACATATGCACACACACATATACATATCTATAACACGCAGAGATACACACACATACATACTGTACATTCACACAAGCATACACACACACACAAACTGTACATTCACACATCCATAACCCTCACACAAACACAATGCAAGGACTCATCTAAACACACACACACACACTGGTCTCTGAAAGGCCAGCTGGGTGTTTGTGCTGCAGTTCCCGTCCTCTTGCCTTTCTCCCAGAATGCCCTGTGCTATTTACTCCTGATTGCTCTTATTTAACTGACCACGGATGAACTGAAATCTGCCCCCATAACCTACATTTCACATGGAGCAGTGCTGTTATAGCTGCTGTAGTGGGGCAGACTGAATTATATAGTGTTGCTCGTCTTTCCACGCAGATGTCCAGGCTTTCTGAACTGATATATAGCCTGCAGATCTGCTGACAGGGAGATGATATTGTACAATGGATAAATATTATTATATGAAGAGTTTAGGAAGGCGGCGCAGTGGGTAGAGATGTCGGCTCACAGCATGAAGGTTGCTGGTTCGTGCCTCGATTGGGCCAGTTGGCATTTCTGTGTTTTAGTTTGCAATTTTGTTGGTGTGGGTTTCCTCCGGGTGCGCCGGTTTCCCCCCAAAGACATGCGCTATATGTGAATTGAATAAACTAAATTGGCTGTATAGTGAATGTGAGTGTATGGGTGTTTCCTAGTGCTGGGTTGCAGCTGGAAGGGCATCCGCTGCGTAAAGCATATGCTGGATAAGTTGGCGGTTCATTCCGCTGTTTCAACCCCTAATTAATAAAGGGACTAAGCGGAAAAGAAAATGAAATGAGATTTTAGGAACGTATGTGTGGGAGACTTTCTGAATGAGTACCATGGTATTGGCTTTTGAAAGGTTTTGGATTGCATTTATTTGTTATACGTTTATATATGATGTATGGTATATATATATATATATATATATATATATATATATATATATATATATATATATATATATATATATATGTTATATAATTGTTATTTGTTTTTTAAAAGAAATGCTTACAATTTCTTCCATCAATATTATAGAATTGATTAAATATGTAAATAACAAATATTCATAGGCTTTATAAAAATATTTTTTTAAGTTATAAGTGGTGCTGTCAAATGATTAAACAGGATTTATTCGTATCCAAGGTCAAAGTTTGTATTTACATAATATTATACTCTGTGTGTACTGTGTATATTTATGTAAAAATACACACACATACAATACATAAACATAAAATACAAAATAAATATATTTACATATTTTTACATAATTTGTATTTAGATATAAATATTTAATTCATTCATTCATTTTCCTTCGGCTTAGTCTCTATTTCAGAGGTTGCCACAGCGGAATGATCCACCAACTATTCCGACATATGTTTTATGCAGAGGGTGCCCTTCCATCTACAACCCAGTACTGGGAAACATCCTTAAACATTCACTACGGCCAATTTCATTTATTCATTCATTTTCTTTTCGGCCTTTATTAATCTGGGGTCGCCACAGCGGAATGAACCGCCAACTAATCCAGCATATATTATGCGCAGCGGATGCCCTTCCAGCCGCAACCCATAACTGGGAAAGATCCACACTTATTCACACAAACACACACACACACACACAATATATATATATATATATTTATATACAGTTGAAGTCAGAATTATTAGCCCCCTTTTGATTTTTTTTCTTCTTTTTTTTTAATATTTCCCAAATGATGTTTAACAGAGCAAGGAACTGTTTACAGTACAGTATGTCTGATAATATTTTTTCTTCTGGAGAAAGTCTTATATGTCTGTCATCATGGCAAAGATAAAATAAATCAGTTATTAGAAATGAGTTATTAAAATGAAAAATGTGTTGAAAAAATCTTCTCTCCGTTAAACAGAAAGAACAGGGGGGCGAATAATTCAGGGGGGCTAATAATTCTGGCTTCAACTGTGTATATATATATATATATATATATATATATATATATATATATATATATATATATATATATATATATATATATATATATATATATATATATATATATATATACAGTAGGTGCAAATTTATTTTGTTTGACAGCACTAGTTATAATCATGTTTTTTTTTTCCTTTACATTCTATACAACGGTCTAATAACAGCTATATTTGAGCTATAAAGGCCTGTATTTCATGGTGTGAAACGTACAGTAAAAGCCTGTGATATATGACACAACACTATCTAACCTGACAAGAAAGTCAGTTCTATACCATCTTGTAAAATCCATTATAATATCCATCTTTTATGCTATCATTACTCTTGAAGCTCTTGTGCGTGGCTCTTGTGTGAATGGAGCTCTATAACAGCAATCGAATATTATCTAATGTTATTACTCTCTTAACGTTAGATCAAAATGTTATTATTAGTTTTACTCAAATTAAAATGAATCCACAACAAGCAAAGCACATTATTTGCAATTTTTATTTTAATACTGTTTAATTAGTTTTTGTATGTTAATGTTATTTATTTATTTATTTAAATTAGGTTTGTAATTATTTGTCTGTTTCTTTTCTAAAATTAAATGTATTGATTGATTAATTGAAGTATTTATTTAAGCTCTTTCTCCTTGACCCAACTTTGGATAGATAGATAGATAGATAGATAGATAGATAGATAGATGGATGGATGGATGGATGGATGGATGGATGGATGGATGGATGGATGGATGGATGGATAGATAGATAGCTGGGTAGTCACAAAAAACAATAGATTACAAATGAGGCTACTTGAAACTTGAAATTTGTCAACATTTCTAAATGACTGCATGTAAAAAGTAATCCGATTACTGATTACTTTACCTTCAGGTTACTCTGAATACATATCAAGCCTAAAGAATGCATCACAAAGTCAAAATCTAATAGAAATAATCATTTTTCTGTACTAAAAGTGCAATGAGCATGTATTAGGCCTCTATGACACACAATCAAACCCACTGACAAGAAAGTCAGACATATGACATCTTGTATATGATGCATTATAATATCAATCTCTTATGCCATCATTCCTCTTGTACAGGCTATATGGAGCTCCAGCAGTGATCTGATGAATAAAGCAGCTAAAGCATCTCACCCGCTGCTCACTGAAGAACATGATTCATTGGATTTACACATTTATTTTAAGGTAAGTGGTTGAAAACTATTTATATGGGCTTAATTTAATCAAACATATTAAATTTATTAATGTTCAACTTAATTTGTTTGTTTAAATTCAGCCCATATAAATTGTTTGCAGCACTTACCTTAAAATAAATGTAGTAAATCCAATGAATAATTTTTTTTTTGTGCTCTTTGGTGCCCGTGCCAACATTCTGCCTGTGAACAGGTGCCTTTGCATGAACTCCAGCATTACCCTGCTTGGCACAGGCCGGTAAACAGTTGTCCTGCACCGTAGGCGACCGAATGTGTCACCGTCTCCATCACGAGCTCGTGCAGCACCGGCTTCCACCGTGACCGTCATTTTTTGGCCACAATAAATAAACACTGCGCGTATATTTTTGTCTGGCTGTCGACCACATGAGTGTTTAAACACACGACTATTCTGTGTTTACACGTTATTTGTTGGAACAGTCACCAAACATCTGTACCTGGCCGGGAAACGCACATCACATGCTGGCACGAGCGATTTCCAGCTACAAAAATATGTTTAATACACAATTTGTCATGACGCTATAGTTAGGCGTGTTTTGGTATTATCTGACGGATTATTTTGACTATTTTCAATGGGTAAAAGTAATGTATTACAATTTTAAACATATCTTAATCTATATATAAAAAAAAAAACAACGAAAAAAATTTATAGGATTGAATTTATAGAATAATTTTTTTGTTATTGTTATTATTAAATATTAAGATTATAATGTACACTGTAAAAAAGCAATCTTAAGTCTATTTTAATAATAAAAAGATGCAATAATAACGTAACACATACTTTCACATTGGCCTAATGAGTAGTGTTATGCTGTTTTTTGTTTCTTTTTTTAATAAAGATTAGGATTGTAATATATATATATATATATATAAAACAAAACACATCACATGCTGGCACAAATTTCTTTTCATTTCCAAAAATATATTTAATGCACAATTTTTCATGGCCTTAAGCTGTTTGTGCCCTCCGCGGTAAGCTAATGATGTGTGTTTTGTTTTTATTTGGTGGATTATTTTTTATTATTTTTAGTGTTTGGGTAAAAAATATATATTATAACAATCTTAATTCTATTTTAATCATTTAAAAAAAATATGCAAAAACACACTTTCACATTGGCCTAATGAGTAGGTCTATGCTATTTTTTTATTGTTTTTTTTTAATCAAAGATTAAGATTGTTATATATATATATATATATATATATATATATATATATATATATATATATATATATATATATATATATATATATATATATATATATATATATATATATATATATATATATATATATGGCCTTAAGCTCTTTGTGGCCTCCGCGTGACGCTAATGAGGTGTGTTTACGTTTTTATTCGATAGATTACTATTTTATATTATTTTCAGTGTTTGGGGAACTAAACATGCATAACAAAGTTAAGTCGATTTTAATAATAATAATAAGATACAAAAAAAAAAAATAATAAAAATAACGCATACTTTTACATTGACCTAATGAGTAGGTCTATGTGTTATGCTATATATGTGTTGTGCCAGCATGTGATGTGTTTAAAAAAAAAAAAAAAATATATATATATATATATATATATATATATATATATATATATATATATATATATATATATATATATATTTATTATTATTATTTTTTCAAGTTGCTTTCCATTTCCAAAAATGTATATTTAATGCACAATTGTTCATGGGCTTGAGCTGCATGCCCTCCACATGACACTAATGAGGAGTGTTTTGTTTTTATTTGACGGATTATTGTTATTATTATTATTATTATTGTTGTTATTATTATTATGGTATTGTTTGGGTAAAAAAGTAGGCCCTAATATGTTGTATATATAATCTTAATCTATCCTAATAAAAAAGACAAAAATAACCCAAAACATACTTTCACATTAGCCTACTAATATGCATGATTTTTTTTTTTTTTTTGCATTTTTTATGATTAAGATTGTAACATATTACTTTTTTTAACCCAATGCTTATCATTTTCATAATTAAGTCATCATTGTGGGAAGCTATGTTTTAAAGGTGTTGCAAGCCACTTGATTAGACCACCAAATGCTTTTGATAACATATTTTGTGTCTCAGACAGAATCTCTGAGGACAGTAAGGAAACAGGGGTATTCCTCCGATTTATTTTTATTTTATTTTAAATATTTTTAATGACTTGTAGCTCTATTAAATGTTTGGTGACCTGTCTAAACATGTAGACTGAATTGTCAGTTTTTAATAGGTATAAATTGCTGTGGATGTGTTTGTTGGCTAATTAATGATGTAACCTCATTAGGATGATGATAGACTTAACATCTCAACAGTGAACAAGCGCCATCTGCTGGAAGATTCAACTACTGCAGGAAACTGTTTAATAAAATAGTCTACATTGATATGTTGACATTACAGCACACTCTTAATTATCCTGTAAAATATAGCTAAATTATTTGACAGTTTACTAATCATTATCTTTATTTATTTTTGTTTTAGGTTATGCATTTTTCATAATAGAGTACTTTGGATTGTAAATTAATAATGGTGCATTTAAAACAATGTAGTAGTGCATTAATTAATTTATAATATGTTGATATAATTGTGATCTAATTATATCTATTCATATATTCGACTTAATATAATTAATGATGAAATATAATTGTCTATAAATCTTGTATTGTCAGACAATAACCAGAAGATTTATTTAAACATTTTTTTTCTAAATTTATTTATATGTTTATTAATAAATAAATCAAATAGAAATAAGAACTGATTTACATAATAGTATAAAATTATATGCATAATATGGATGTAATTTATAATAATTAAATATTTCAGCATTTAAATATTTAACAATTAATATTATCTACTATTAATATATTACTTTTGATTAACATTTATATATTATAAATGTATGTGATTATATATATATATAATGTAAAGCATTTATGTATTATCCATTTATGACCCTTATGAAATATGGGAAATAATGAATAAATATAATGAATATAAGAATTTATTTGCATATTATATGCATAATATGTATGTGATGTATTTTAATAATACAATAAATATGTCAGCATTTAAATATTTAAGAATTTATATCTACTGTTAATATATTATTTGCATTTTGTATATTAATATAATTGTATGATTAACATTTGTATGTTATATATGTATGTGGTCATTAATATATTATATATTATTTATTTATTTTAATGGTTTTAATTAATATATTATCCTTTAAATATTTAACAACAAATATTATTTATTTATTTATTTTAATTGTGGCCAGTTTATCCTGCATTGGAGAGAGTCTCTTCATACATTTTGAAATCTTATTATGCATTTTGCTGACTGTGAATGAGACACTTTGAGTTCATCAGATTCTCACACTGACCCAGAATCCAAACCTGCTGTCGGCTTCGACTTTCTGAGTTTTGAGGCCAAAGGAAGCTAATTATACCACAATGCAGGTCGCACATAAACACAAGGCCGCCATTGTGCCATGAAATATGTGGGTCAGAGCAACTCCCTGCACCCCTATTCCTTCCAAACAGACCTTGAATGGAGTGTCTTATGGAGATCTGACATGGAAAGTCCAAAGGCAAACGTCTGAAGATGCTGTTTTCATGTGCAGTGACAAAACAACTCTAATCTGTGCATGAATTTTTCATGGTGTTCGGTCTGAACTATGAGGACGGTGGCAACGGGAAGCAGACCGGAGAGGAGGAGATCTGTCAGGAAACATCAGGTCTGATTTATGAAGCGCTACACAGGACTGCATTACCAGAGATGCAGTCAGACGCACAGCTTTATTTGCTAATAAAAAGATCAGTTAAAAATCAGTTTTCCATATTTTGTGATTCTGTTTTTATTTTTTTCTCCATTTATTTATGCTTTTGAATTGCATTATGGGACCGTGATCTTTTTTTCTGATAACTTTTAACCTTGAAAAGTTCAGAAAAGTGACTTTTATTAACATCTTTAATAGTTTAAAGTGAAATATGGGGTTGGGGTTGTATATTATGCTACAAAAACCTTGTAATAAACTGCTATTTTACAGACGTATTTCTCTATGTATTATACATTATATTATTTCAAATGACTAAAATGTCAATAAAAGTCATTTTGTTTAACTGTAGAGTTGAATTTTCAACATCAAAAGTGGACAGAGCAGAGATCAAAATCCCATAATGTGATTCACAACCATAAATAAACAGAAAACACAAGATATGGAAACTGTTAATTAACATATCTTTTTTCAGTGTATGATAGGATCCTGTTGTTGAACTCAGTTTGATATGGAAAGCTTCAACAGTCCAATAAGTAATGCATTAGTTTAATAAACAAAGTGCATCATTTTGGAATTCATTTATAGTATGGTTCATCCAAAATTGAAAATAAATCATGTTGAAAACTGGTATAGCCATTGACTTAGGTATAGTAGGGAATATATAAGTCAGTATAAGTCAATGGCTACTGGAACATTCTTCAAAATATCTTTGTTCAACAGAAGAAAGTAAATAATTATGAGTAAATAATGTCATTTATTTTAAACAGAGATGCAGTCAAACACACAGCTTTATTTGCTGATGTATGATATTCTGTTGAACTCAGTTGGATATGGCCGAAAAAGTCCAATAAGTAATGAATTATTTTGTTTAATTTAAAAACAAAGTGCATCAGTTTGGAATTAATTTAAAGGGGTATAGTTCTTCAAAAAATGGAAATAAATCATGTTGGAAACTGGTATAGCCATCGACTTAATAGTAGGGAAAAAACATAGAAGTCAAAGGCTACTGGAACATTCTTCAAATTATCTTTGTTTAACAGAAGTAAATAATTATGAGTAAATAATGACAGATTTTTTTTTTTTTTTTTACCAGATATGCAGTCAGACACAGCTTTATTTGTTGACGTATGATAGGATTCTGTTGAACTCAGTTGGATATGGCTAAAACAGTCCAATGTGTAATGATGATTTTGTTTACTTGTAAAAAAAAAAATCATAATTTTGGAATTAATTTAAAGGAGCATAGTTAATCCAAAATTGAAAATAAATCATGTTGGAAACTGGTATATCCATCGACATCGGGAAAATTATAAAAAATATAAGTCAATGGATATGCTACGTGGGTTTTAAACAGAATTAAACTTACTTCCCTGAATGGTGACAAACGTACATCTCTGTTTCTTCGGTGAGTGGTGTTTGAAATTACATTTTTATATATATATATATATATATATATTTATATATATATATATATTTTAATCAAACATTTAGATTATAAATGTATTTCATCACACAGACGCCATTTTTGTTTCGTTTCATCAATCGCGCGCTTTTTTCATTGTTGTTGCTAACTATTTTAGCTGTTTGCTAGTTTGACATCAAGTTGAAGAGGAGAAACTTCATCATTAAAATGAGATGTACGTGAATTTATGTTTGTTTGCTTTGTCCATATGACGCAATGTATTAAAAGTCAGCCCTTTATTCATATCTACAGGTGGAAAGTTATAGGCTACGTATTTGCAAATGAACGTCTTTTATCTTTCAGAGGGTATCAATTTTCCTTAAGGGCAATCTACATGTCTTACACCTGTGCCAATAATAACATCGTTAGCAAATAATCAAAATTAACCAATAACACCTTAGATCCGAAGGTTAATGAGGAGCAAGTAAATTAAAAAACGGGTCATTTGAGTCAATGCTTCTGAAGAAAGATCATTAATTTATTATCCAGAGGAAAATGAAGCCCAGAGCTCTAAAAATGGTCTAGCAGTACTACATTTTTATGTCCTAATTTAATAGCTGAATGAACTCCTGACCTGAATGTGAATCTGTGACAGGATCTGAAGAAAACTTTCAAGTTATGTCTTTCAAAACTGATGGAAGAAGAGCAGAAAATCCCTGAAGCAAGGTGTCAAACTCACAGAGACCACAGCGTTTTACTGCTACAATTAGGTAAGTACCACACGTTTATTTACATTTTATCTAGTATAAGCTTTAAAAAATACAGCTAAACCTGTAGTTAACATCTAAACATATGGGGGCTACATTGTTATTAATCAGAATTAAGTTTTCTAGCATTTAAAAAACAAATGTATGACTTAGTATGATCACTTAAAAAATAATAATAAATACATACATATGACTGAAGTAACATTTGTAACACTTTCAATAGACTTTAACTTTTTCTTGTTTTTTTTTTGTTCAAGTACAAATTAAAACTTAATAAAATCTATGCAAGCACAAAACCTTAACTTTAGCTAAAACTAAATAAATAAATATAAAATAAATAAATAAAAATAATAAATACTAAAATTAAATAAATAAATATATATATATATATATAACTTAATATATAATTTTTTTGGTAAACAGACTAGATGTAAATTGGTTAAAATGTTGAATGTGTTAAATTGGCCATAAAAATACAGACTGTTAAAAAAACAAGCAACGGCCAATTACCAGGCCTAAAAAAAATCTGAACAAAAATGTTTTTTAATGAAAATCTAGACTGAACCTTTACTAAATACACTGTAAAAAATGATTTTTGGGGCTTGTAAATAAAGAGAGCATAATTCAAGTACATTTTACAAATAAATCATATTTTGTCTTTTTACTTCAAAATGTCACGTTTAATTCAATAAGCTACTTAATATTTCTTTTTAATTTATTGTGCTTAAAAACAATAGTAAATTGAAATAGACATACCTAAGTAATATTTACTTAGTGTTTCGTAATAATGCAAAAAAAGACATATGCAAGTAAAATTTACTTCACAAAGTCAGTAAGTCTATGCGCATGCTCTCTGATTCAAACTTGGCACGGGTGGAGCAGAGGAGAGCAGCCGAACATTTCCTCACACAGACTGATGTGATATTTACAAGGTAAGTTACATTATTTGTTTATTGATCAATTTGGATTCGTTTGCAGAAAGGTATAGAGCTCCTGTCTGCAGTTTTGATGGTTAAAGAGAATGCCTGAAGTGTTATTTGAGTGAGTTAGCTAAAGCTCCGATTAGCATAAGCATATTAGCAAACAACATCTGTGTCTAAAACAACTGAGCTGTATTCTAAATATAATCTACGGAAAAGTATAATCTACAGTGAACTTTAAGATGATTTTTTTTACTAATACGAGTGTCCAAGCATATCGGTAAATTGCAATAAGGACATAATTAACCGAACATTAAAGTTACCCTCTCTGCTGTCTGCACTATAAATAAGAGTTTTTTTAGATTGGACAGCCTCAGAACTCATTTGAGCCCAGAATGATAAGTACCTGAGCCCTGAGAGGCCAAAACATGATGTAGAAAGACATATTTATTAATCCATCCACATTAACATATGCAAATATACTCCTTATTAAACTGTAGTGATATATATTCTAGTAACATTACTATGTTCAGGCAGCCTCTGTACTTGTGAGCATTTATTGCTGATAATTGAAGAGTCCAAAATAAATTACCTGATCAAATTTTAAATCAGTAATGTCATTGTATGTTTATTTAATTTTCTGACATTAACATTTCTAATATGTTTAACAGATTTCTCTCACCATTCAAGCTCATGCAAGGTAAGTTGGATAGCACATTTATAGATATACTAATGTATTCAACGTGTGTGTGTGTGTGTGTGTGTGTGTGTGTGTGTGTGTGTGTGTGTGTGTGTGGTTGGCAAAAATAGTTGATTTGACTACTAAATTTTAAATGTGTTTATTATTATTTTATTTCATTTATCTTAGATCAGTAATGAGCACAGAAGCATAACCACAACCTCCCTGTAGCCAGCCTTTCTGCAAAAACTGGACTACATTTACCAGGTAAATATATACATTGCACATCCAATTTCCAGCTGCATCCTGACTTATTAGATATGCAGTTATATGTAGATGGAGATTTACACTGTTACTGGTTAATGACCACTAAAGTTTACTTTTGTTTTAATCAGCAAGTTGAAGACAAGTGAGATGCCGTGATCCACTGCCTGCTTTCCGACCTGGGAGAATCATCTCAGGAGCTCATTGAAGACTCCCAGGTACATTAAAAATGTCTAAATTAGTTTTTACTTTGGATATGTAAGGTTCTTTAAGTGTTAAAAACATGTTAGTATTTTTATCCCCCAATTTTTTTTTACTTCTGGTTAACTTTTAAAAACTTTAATCACTTTATGCAACAGAGCACAGGTCTCTAACATCAATACAGTCTATTATATCATAAAGTAAGAGGTAACACTGATAACATTGCAACTAACTTTACAGTATTTTAATCACTTTGCACTTATTTGTGTATTTGACAGAATCCTTGTGAAGATCATTGTACTGGGCAGTACAGACGAGGAAGATGCCAACATAGATGACCCCATCATTCTCTTTGAAAGGACTTTTTAAATTTGTTCATTGAAAAGTTTAATTCAAATTAAAGTACTGAATGAAAATATCTGGTAGTGTTTTTAATTAAGAAACAGTTTAAATATACATTTAAATATATTGCTATTTTTAGATTTATTTTTATCCAATATTCCCAGTTATCTTTTTTAGTTATCCTGAGTAAACTTTATTTCAAAATGTTAAATAAAATATGTTGATGAAATTATATTCAAAAGTTTGAAGTAAAGTTTACTCAGGATAACTAAAAAAGATAACGGGGAATATTGGATAAAAATTAATCTAAAAATAGTAATATATTTAAATGTACAACTTAAGTAAATTTTACAAACAAAAAGTCAATAAAATCTACTTAGAATTTCCCAAGTAAACTTAACTTAACATTTCTAATTAAATGTACTAATAATTATGGTTAGTCTTTTACTTGGCAAAGCTTTGAAGATTTACTAGCCTTTTTTGAGTGAAAAATATTTCCAAGCTTTTTTCAAGTAAACCCTACTCCTCATTTTTTACAGTGTACTTTAAACTTGGAAATGAATTAATTAATCAAAGAATGCATTATTTATTCATTCATTTTCTTTTCAGCTTAGTCCCTTTATTAATCTGGGGTCGCCAACTTACCCAGCGTATGTTTTACACAGCGGATGCCCCTCCAGCTGCAACCCATCACTGGGAAACATCAATACACACTCATACACTACAGACAATTTAGCTTACTCTAATTTACCAATACCACATGTCTTTGGACTTGTGGGGGAAACCGGAGTACCTGGAGGAAACCCACAGGGAGAACATGCAAACTCCACACAGAAATGCCGAGGCTCGAACCAGCGACCTTCTTGCTGAGAGGCGATCATGCTACCCACTGCGCCACCATGACGCCATCAAAGAATTCATTATTTCAAATTAAATTACATTGAAACTGTGATAAAATTAAAATTGTACATTGTTAACATGGCAAGCTTTTTAATGAATTTTGTCATTGGGCACAGTTGAAACGGCATGTTCAGCAACTCTGTCAACCCTGATTAAACTGTCTATGCTAGGGAGATACAATAGATTTAATGCTTGATGGCTATACCTATAAAGCTGAGAAAATTATGATTTAAATTAAATGAATGAATAATGTTTCACAAAAAGCAATTAGACAGTGAGAAATTTCTTTTTAAAATGACCTCATCTCAAAATGTGTTTTATACTGAAGGAATGGTCACATATGGCTGATTTCTCTCAGATTAAAGGAGGGTCTAACTGAGAATATGTAGTATGAATACCATCACTCTCCCCCTATATCAGTGATGCTAAAAGCACTACTTTGACTGTAAAAACAAAAATGTGTTCGAAAAATGCTTCATAATTTAACACGTTTCCATATGTGAACATCAGACCAACTAGTCATAAAAGTCGAGCAGAAATGACGCATAATTTATTACTGCTATACTTGTATGTATGTGTGTGTGTGTATATATATATATATATATATATATATATATATATATATATATATATATATATATTCTCATTCATTCATTTTCGGCTTAGTCCCTTTATTAATCTGGGGTCGCCACCTTATCCAGCATATATGTTTTTACACAGCAGATGCCCTTCAAGCTGCAATCCATCACTAGGAAACATCCATACTTTAAATATTTCTCACTTTTGTTTTGTTCAAGTACAAATTAAAACCTAATAAAAAAAAATTAATATTTTAAAAACAATACCAACATTTATAATAATATATCAGTGATGCTAAATGCACCATTTTGACTATAATAACAAACTGTTCATAAAATGCTTATTTTAAAAGGTTGCCAACACCAGGCCAAATATTAATTGTATATCAGTAGAGCAGAAATACACACTATATATATATATATATATATATATATATATATATATATATATATATATATATATATATATATATATATATATATATATATATATATATATATATATATAATTTATTCTTTTTTTAATAAATACAGGTGAAATGATTGAAGTAACATCTCTACTTTCAATTTTTCTCACTTTTGTTTTGTTCAAGTACAAATTAAACCCTAATAAAATCATGCAGGTGAAAGAAAACCTTAAACTTTAGCTAAAATTAAAACATAATTAGAAAAAAAAACAAAAAAAACAATACAAACATGCATAATAGTATATCTGTGATGCTAAAAGCACTACTCTGACTGTTAAAAACAAAGATGTGCTCATAAAATGCTTAATAATTTAACAATTGTTCATAAAATGAACATCAGGCCAAATATTAGTCATAACAGAAGCAGAAATATCATTACCTCAATACATTGCATCACAGAATGCAGAATTACATAATAATTGCATTGAGAATAGCGTAATGTCTATGAAAGTGGTATTAATTAATATTATCCTTTAAATATTTAACAATGAATATTATTTATTTATATCAATTGCATTGCGGATAGTGTAAGGTCTATAAAAGTGGTTAATGAATATTATCCGTTATTATTTATTTATATATTAGTTGCATTGAGAATAGTGTAAAGTCTATGAAAGGGGTTTTAATTAATATTATCCTTTAAAATATTATTTATTTCTATATTAATTGCATTGCGGATAGTGTAAGGTCTATGAAAGGGGTTTATTTCTAATCATAGAAAAGTGTTTGTCTTACACAGAGTTCTCATGATCATGTGGTGTTGACGTACTTGTTTGATCACAAAACATCACATGGTTCAGTGAACGTGTGTCCATGGCAACAGAGAACAAAGCAAACAAGAGAACAGATTGCCGAATCTGCAGTGGTGGTTTAGGATGTCACATTTCTTATTTATTATCTCTTATCTTATAGAAATGGAAACAAAAATCCAAAAATATAGTTCTTAGATTAAATTAAATTATTAGATATTATTATTATTATTATTATTTTCTTTTTCAAATATTTCCCAAATAACGTTCAACTGAGCAAGAAATATTTTACAGCATTTCCTATTTTTTATTATTATTTGCTTTATTTTGGCTAGAATAAAAGCAGTTTTTAATATTTTAAATACCATTTTAAGGTCAATATTATTATTATTTTTGATTGTCTACAGAACAAACGACTGTTATACAACGACTTGCCTAATTACCCTAGTTAAGCCTTTAAATGTCACTTTAAGCTGAATACTACTATCCTGAAAAATATTTAGTATAATATTATGTTCTGTCATCATGGCAAAGATAAAAGAAATAAGTTATTAGAAATTAGTTAATACAACTTTTCAGGGTTCCCACGCTTTCACGAACAGCAGATTCAATAGTCTTTTTGAATCACTATTCATTTTTAAATCAAGCACTTTTGTAATTCATACCTTAGCATATGTAGTGCCATAAAAGTCCTTAACATTTCACTTACACTAAAAATCTACCTTAAAATGTCATTTTCACAAATTAACCTTCTTTAAAAAAATATTTAAATGCGGATCATAAAATATTGATAAAAATGTGCCTTATTTAACAAGATTTAAATTTAAGATTTTTAATTTAAGGATTTCAGTTTTTTCGTTTTGTTTGAGACAACGGAGTACAGTTAAAATAAAAATCAGACAAATTTATAGTCAAATATAAAGCACTTTTAAGGACCCGTGTTTGTTTTTAAGTACTTTCAAGGCCTTGAATCCATGTCTGAAATTCAAGTATTTAAGTACTTACAAGAAGCATGTAAGGGGGGGGCGGGGGACTAATAATTCAGGAGGGCTAATAATTCTGACTTCAGCTGTATACATTTTTTTAATTGTGCAGAAATAATGACCAAAAAACAACAGCTTCAGAATAGGGGGCAGTCAATCTAATTTTATTAATTTTTTTTTTTTTTTTTTAAATATAATTTTGAACAGCCTTGCCACTACAGTACAGCCCAAAACACAAGAGTCATAAATACTTTCCAATTCATTACATTACAGACCTACAACAAACACACACACAAACCCCAACACCACTTAAATACAGACATAAATTAGGATCTGTGAGGAATAAGTGAGTTAAATCAATAGCAAATATTAACATGTATTTATAGAAATGTGTTTGTATACATATAAAAAAAAAAAAAAAAAAGACCGGAATGCAAAGAATAAATAGAAGAAAGAATTAATGTGCTTTACAAAACTTCCTAAAACTCCCCAACATCCACCCTTTTGTCCCGGCATTTGTTCCTCGCCTTGGTTCGAGCTTTAAACGCAGCTGCATTGTAAAGGTGCTGGGAAAACAAAACAAAAAAGCATACATTTATAACATTTTATTTTAAAAGAAAGAACTCTGTGTAGAAAAGAGCATAGAAAAGCGGCAGTTTGCTTACTCTCTCCAGTCTGGAGCTCTTCATGGCTTTGAGTGTGGCTGAATCGATCAACATAGGTGGTCCCAATTCAAACACGTCTCTTATGAACTCATTCGCCTGCAGACAGCAGAATAAACCTTAAAAATTACTTCATTACATTTTTTTGGATGCATTTAAAAATCAAACTGAGTTTTATAGCATGCATATTTTGACATATTATAGCAAAAGTTATCTAAAACTTGGGTTCACATTATTAAAACAATTTCTTCTGCGATTCAAAGTAAAATTATAGAAAAACAAAACTTTTTTTTTTTTAACTTTTTTTTTATTTTTTGTTTAATGTTGAAAAAATTATGATATGATAAAAAATAATGATAAAAAATTAATACTTTTAACAATACAATAATAATTGTTTTTTGAATATTTTTGTATTAATTTTTTAAATATATCATTTCACAAACCCTATAAGCCTTACCAAGAATAGAACAAAACATAGCTGTCAATTACTTCAGTCTACAATAATAATAATAATAATAATAATAATAATAATAATAATAAATATAGGTCAGGTCAGTATCCTCATCATTAAATAAATGGACAACATTTGTTACTGTAAGGAAAGTAATTAAATGCTATTTTAAATAAAAAGTTTAATTAAAATGGATTGTTGGTGTTAATGGCCAGAATGGGTAGCTATACAAAGAAAAATTAAGACCTGATAAAAAAAAAAAAAGATTTGAGGCCTACTACACAACATTTTAGTAGATTTAAGACATTAGGACTTTAGAACCCGCGGATACCCTGTACTAAATAATAATAATAATAATAATAATAATAATAATAATAATGATGATGGAGATGATAATGATGATAATAATTAGTGAAAACGATTTAAAATGACAATGCTAAAGGAAAACTACTTACAACTTATAACTTTAAAAGAATATCATTAATATTAATAATAATAATAATAATAATAATAAATCATCATCATTATCATTTATTATTATCACTTATTATTATTATTATTATTAGTAATAGTAATAATATAGTAATAAAATAATAATAATAAATCATCATCATCATCATCATCATCATTTATTATTATTATAAATAGTAATAATAATAATATAGTAATAGTAATAATAATAATAATAATAATAATAATAAACAACAACAAAAAGTACATTTAATGCTAAAGCAAAACAAACCAACTTTGATTAATTAAACAAAAAATACTTAATTATTACATTTTTGGATGCATTTTCATCCAATCCAAGAATTTTACCTGTAGATGGTAGTTCATCCCTGAGCCGACGAACTCTCTGAAGGCGTCATAAGTCCTCTTTCTGACCCAGCTGTCGATTAGCATTCGCTCCGTGCCGAATCGGATTGTTTCGCTCTGAAAATCTCCATCCTGGCGCAGACAGATTAGAGTATAACGGAGGTCAGAGTCTGAACTACAGCACACATGAGTCTGTCAATGGTCCGCTTTCAGACTCACCTCTACAGCCTTCAGGACGTCTCTAAAAACAGATCTCTGCTTCCTCTTATCGTTTTTGGCTCGGTGTTTGTTGCAGTCTGTGGCTAAAGCGCTCAACTTCTCACACAGAGGCTCCCACTCATCAAAATCAAACTCCTGTCAATTAACAGGTCAGATTAAGGACAAAAACTAAAATGATATTTACCAATTGATTAATTACACAACTTACAGGCTCAACATCTCTAATGAGCTCAAACAGAAGAGCGATGGTCTCTCCAGCAGCAATCCTCATGTTGACATCGTCATTCTCAAGCAGACGTGGAAGTTTAGCCAGATGTCTATATATAAAAATAAATAAATAAATAAATAAATAAATAAATAAATAAATAAATAAATAAATAAATAATAATAATAATAATAATAATAATACAAGACGGTTCATTCCGCTGTGGCGACCCCAGATTAATAAAGGGACTAAGCCGACAAGAAAATGAATGAATGAATAATACAAATAAATATTTAAATAAAACATAGAGGATCAGTTTGAAACTGCATTAATAGTGTTTAAATTTTCACTTTCTAATAAAATATGCCTTGTGAAGAGGGAAGATTGACTGAGGTTACAGGTTAATGGTCCATCATTCTTCAATAAATACATGCTCACATTGTTCACGTTACAGTTTTCCCATTCCAGCACTTACTTCTGCGCGATGGCTCTGATGTGGCTGCCGCTGCAGATGGTGAGCAGCAGAGCCCAGGATAAGAGCGCGTTGGTGTGGAGCTGCGTGACTGGAGGACTCACTGAAGGTCTGCTTCCGTCTTCCCGGATGTACGAGCGGGTGAAGAGGCTCTCGAAACACTCCATGGTGGCGTACACATCCTGGAGGAGACAAAAACATCAGGTGGGAAACCACTCCAAACATCACAGTGCTTGAAGAAAGTTAAACTCTGAAATCACTTTGAACTCTTAAAGAGATAGTTCACCCAAAAATGAAAGCCATCATCATGATTGGTTGTCAAAGGCTTTTAAAATATGTCTCAAAGTGATTCTGATGATCTTAATGGTTTTCAAAAAACAAATTGTTAAAAAATTTACTTTAAGTTAAACTTTAAGTCATTTCAACTAATCAATCAAACGGACTTGAAGCATCAAGTTAAAATTGGTTGACCTGAAATAATGTTGAAACCTAATTAACATGCTAAAATAAGTTAAAGTAACACAAAAACATGCATTGTCATGACATTTTTTAAATCATATTTTGTTTAATAGTGCATGCTATTATGGTTGTAGCTGAAATATGGACTTCTTTATCCTTGTAGAATTTAGAAATGTTATTAACTTCATATTTATCATCTATAGTGTGAACAGTCCTGAAGACTTTTATTGCATTTCATCACTTACCATGATATCATCTTCTGCTACAAGAGTGCAGAGGCCTAGACTTGTTGCGCACTGAAACCCAAAATGTAGATCAGCACATTGTTAGTCTCTCAATTTGCTGGACAGCAACGTCATTTAAAGTGCCCCTTTATGCTTTTCAGATATGATTGGGCTCTTATTTGGTGTGGTTTACAAGGATGCTTGAACAAACCATTTCAGAAATGCCCTGTCAGAAAAGTCTAGTGGCTGGAAATTAGCTTTTTACAGCGTCTGGTATACCATAAATGTTGTTTTCTTGCGTTTACATAGTTGAAATAGGCCACGGTGTAAATACACAGTTCAATTACCACATTATATCATTATGATAACATGACATTGTTGCCTTCGGTGATTTCCTAAAGTTAAATACCACAAAAATAACGCAACTGAAAGAACTACAGCAGGTCTCAAATGTTGTCCCATTTCTTAGGGGTACATTTGAAGCCCTTCCCCTTCACACTCCGTTTCAAGAGCTAAAAATTGGTCCTTAAAGGTGACAATCAAAATCAGAACGGTTTAAAAGTGCATAACGGGGCACATTTACATCTTGTAAGGATGTAGCTTACAGCTTGTCTGGCTTGAATGTTAGCCGCTCCATCATTGAGGATGGTCTTGAATACAGGTTTAAGGCTCTTAAAAACTTCTTCGCTCTCAATCCCCGAACCCAGCTGAATGCACAGGAGACACGCCAGCGAGGCTGCGGCACTCTGCTCCACTCCTTTACCTGGTTTGCAAATGCAAACAGCCAAACTCAACCAACTTTCAGCACCGATGTTACTAGTTTACATTCAATTCAATTATTCAAATATTTCAATTTCCCAAACAAAACCGACCTTTCTTCAAGCAGCGTTCAATGCCGTCTGTGATGGTCATCCTTCTCTCGGAAATGAAGTCGTAGAGGATTTTGGTTGCCATGGCGGTCTTAAGTCCATCAAGGGCACCTTGTCTGGTCTTGGCACTAGAATGAGAGCATAATTAGTTCAAGATTGCAGCAGAAATAGATTATTCAGAACAATCGGTTTCAGGAATATCTGAGAGCACAAACCTCTTGTCCACCGTGCTGTCGATGTAGACCTTCAGCTTGTACTGGAAGTCCTCTTCAGCCATTTCTTCAGTTTCACCAGCTGTCAAACACAAACCATAAATGTAGAATAAAAAAAAAAAAAAAAAAAAAAAATATATATATATATATATATATATATATATATATATATATATATATATATATATATATATATATATATGTGTATATATATGGCTGCTCAATGTATCGTTTAATCATCAATATCGCAATGTGCGCATCCGCAATAATTACACCAGATGAACCAGGATTTTAGTTAATCAGAAGCCACAGTTGAAAACACTCATGATTTGTTACGCCATTGTAAAGTTTAACCATGTAAGTTACCAAAACGTTTATTGATTGAATGCGTGTTTAGCTCCGGTGACTGCGTGAGCATTTCAAGTCACTTTAAAGCACTCAGGCATAAGAAATATTTGTAACTTTTAATAAATATGAAGTATGTGGTGTGGTTTTAAATTTTGTATTTATTAATGACTGGTTTATTTTATTTAATCCACACCCAATGACCGCATCCAATGGAATGATCCCAATGCATCCAAAATGATTAACTCTTTCCAAATAAATAATTTAATCTGGTACAATTATTTATAATTATTACTTATTTTTTCTCCAAATAACATGCAGTCCAAGTTGATAATGGAAAAGGAGTTAAAAGCATTTAGACCGATGCAATTGTACCATTTGTAACTTTAATAAATATAATTTTATTGAATCATAATTGAGATTGATTTAAAAAGTTATTGATTTATACAGAGAAGACTACGCAGTGTTATTTTATATTTTTTTTATTCAATTTGAGTACTGTTTGACTTTCCTGAAAACCATAAAGCACTGTTTATTTCACACCTATGTTTGCAAATTGTTTTATTACAATTTATGCATGATATACTGCAAAATCACCACAAATCAATCTAAATTAATGAATTATCCTTTGAAAATCCATCCGTTGAAATTGTATTTATATCACAATATTATACATTTAAAATAATAATAATAATAATAATAATAATAATAATAATAATATTATAATGATAAAGAATAAAAAAAAACAAAAAATAAAATGAATAAAATTATTAAATTATAAATAAAAAAATATTAAAAAAATAAATACAATATTTTAATAAAATAAATAAATAAACAAATAAATAAAAATCTGATTTTTCCAATACTGTGCAGCACTAATACCCACCTTCCTCTGCCGCACTGGTTCTTTCACTGAGGCTGCTGCAGTGACTGAGCGTCTCGATTGATGCATCGTCTTCACTGAACGGTTGGACATTTCCCTGTTGTCCACCTGCAAAAACAAAAAACAGTCTCATACTTTGAAAACAACCTCTTAGCAAAGCTGCAGTACATGACCGGAACAGATTCAGATCCATGCTGAAAATGTGCTGATTAGGCCTGCTGCGATAAATACTATTGACTTATCGTGTGATATTTAGATATGACCTCAATCATTTTTGGTGATGCGATCCATTTGCAAAAGCGATTGTCAACATTTTAGCAGATTACTCTGCTTTTGTTATTTCTTTTGATGTCATTGGTGAAGACATAACCTTAACAATAGAGAGAATGGTGACAAGAGCATTACTCAAGCCATCATTTAGGGTTTTCCTGAAGACTACTGCAAGTTTGGACAAATTAGACTGTTCCAAAAAAATTTAATAAAAATGAATGTGTTTTTAAAGCCACAACCTGTTAGTGTGCCATAGCTGTTAGTTTAAATCTATAGCCAAAAAAATCAAACGCTTAACCAAATGCTGAAACCTGCTAGAAACCAAGCTTTGCAAATTAAAATGACATTAAAAGTCATTATTTGGATTGGCTACAGCCTAAAAATAAAGAAAAATAAAAAAAATATTCCACATAGCTTTATGTTTAGAATGTGTTGAATGTGTGTAAATGTGTTGAGAGAAACCAAATTAGTTTGTTATAATTTGTGTGCTTGCATTTGTTTTCTAACATGGATATGCTATTACTTTAGTATTAGTTTAATTACAACAATATAGACAAGCCAGTATCCAGTGAAGAAATAAATGTAAATTAAACCCTCATTTAAGGGGTAGAAATGTTTTAATATGCAAAATATAGATTGTGCTAACATGCAGTTGTAGAATTCTTGTAGTAATGTTCAAAACGGTAGTTTAAATGAGCAATCTTTGTAATGGAGTAATTTGTGATGTCCAAGATTTTACTTTTTACTAACAATAACTATTTTTACTGGATTAAAGAGGAAACATTAAAATGGCAAAATTATCGTTTTAAGATCACTGTATTCATTGTATAATTGGATTTATTCCTACACTGGCTTAAAATTCATTAATTTCAGTCTCTTATATTTTAATATACAAGTACTCACGGCTTCTATGTCTATTATGAAACATTTAAAATAATCATTTTAATATGCAGAATATTTTAATTTCGTATACCATCTCAAACTATTTATCAATGCTGGAAACAGTTGTTATACTTATATTATCAAACAATCTTTGAAAAGAACAGCATTTACTTTAATATAGAAATATATTGTAACATTATTATTGTTGCTGTCTTTACTGTCATTTAAAACAATTTAAAGCATCCTTTCTAAATAAATGCCTTATTAAAATTTAAATCTCACTAAAAGTTATGCTAAAGTAGCATACTCTGAATGAACTTTAATATAATAAACAAATGATCTCATTTTATGAGTATACTTTAAACGGTGACAAACCTCATTATGACACTTGCAGAATGTCTGACAATTAATATCAGCCAGTCATTTTTGACATGTCACATTGACCCTAATGAACTGTTGAGTCTTTTAATGAGTGTGTGTGTCAGCCACGTGTTATCACCCTGCAAAAACCAGTCATCTGCAGAAAGTACAAAGTGTCTCCAACTCTGTTTGGCAAGGTCAGAGAATGCAATGACTGCCATTTTCGAGATTATACAAATAAAACAGCTGCTGCGTGGAGATTCCCAGACAAAAGCAAATACTTCTGAGTATTGGAAAGTACAGCAGAGATGCAGATAACACAACATGTGGGATTGTGTGAAGGACTACAGCAGGGTGCCAGAACAAAGTCTCTTCTCAAAAACCTTCAGAAAAGCAGTGAGCAGATGGATTGAGAACAGTCAATAACAGGGTACAGACTGATTATTACTGAAATATTTGGACTTTATGTCCCTGCTTCTTTCTTCCTGTCCTCTAGCTGATCTCAAAAAGGGGCTGTTATATAAGCAGGCTAGTGGCCTGAAATAACCTCAAACACACACTGACTTGCATTAAATATTATAAAGATTACACGTATTATACCAATTTACCCTCTAACTAGTTAGTTAATTTCACAAAACGATTAAATAACGTATTATACAACAATTTATTTATCTTAAACACAGCTAACGTTTATATTATATAGATAGATAAGATAAAATAGCTGATTTCACTGTTGTTTTGTTATATTTACATTGTATTGTATGACTTATCTTAATTTATTACGATCTGTAAGTATTGTCGTTAAATAAAGTCCATTAATATGACAATCGCTAATATTTAAAAATAAGCATTCCTTTAAAAACAAACACCTCGATTTGATACGCAAATGTGTATTTTCACCTGTCGATGACTCGTACTGTGAATTATTCTTTTGTTTCTGTCAAAGAAAGACACTCCTGGCTGTCAACCAAACGGGTCGTGTAGTCATGGGAGATGTAGTTCCCTTCCTTGAATTTCATTGCGCGAGCGTCACGTTAAAGAACTACAAATCCCAGAATCCCTTCCGCGAAGCAGGCCACGAAAAACAACCGGTCATTTCCAGACATTCCATCCTACTTACCTTTGCCGCTCCTTTTCTTGGCCCGTGGCATCTTGCTTAAATGAGTAGATCCGCACCTAAAATCAACCAATACACGACCAGTTTTTACTATAATGTCTTTTCGGTTGAGTATATTCCAGTGGCACAGTGAAAAGGAAAGAATTGAAAGCGATTCCGGTGTTAGACTTGGAGCGCGAGCGATACATTTTCCCTCACAAACTAGGGCTGCGTCGGCGCGCTACCGCGAAGCGCTTTTATACGACCGCTGATGACGCGCTTAAAAAGGCGTTGTCTCACGTGGACCTGGAAACAGTAGGGCCAATCGCAACACGAGAGGCGTCGGCGTCATCACATAAGACACACTTCCGCCGGCTTTGTATTGGACTTTGCTGTCACGTCCTCCTGCGGGTGCAATGTGTACATGTTGCTTAGAACAGGATTAATGTTTTTAATGTGGTCTTATGTATCAAATTTGCCTACTTTTATATACAGTTGAAGTCAAAATGAGTCATTACAAGTCAAAATGTGTTTGTGTTTACCTTTAAGTATCATTACTTTCAGCTATAGGTATAGCTAGATAAGGTCAAATTATTTATATGTACTTTATTGTATTGCCCCAGTAGCCTAACAACATTTGTTAAGAGTGTAATAAATGACAGATCCTCTGAAATGAAACAAACCATTAGTTTCTTCATTGGTGATTTATATAGTGAGAGTTAATGGCAAAGTTCACTTACAGGTTTTCAGCATTCTTCAAAATATCTTCTTTTGTGTTTAACTGAAGTAAGAAACTCCTAAAGGTTTAAAACCATTTGCTGGTGACTAAATGATGACAGAAATTATTACAATTACAATTAAAAAAGAAGTTATTTTGAGAGTAACGAAAAACCTGAAGCAATTGACTTCCATTGTATTTGTTTTTCCTATATGGAAGTCAATGGTTACAGGTTTTCAGCATTATTCAAAATATCTTCTTTTGTGTTTAACTGAAGAAAGAAATTCATAAAGGTTTGAAATCACTTGATGGTGACTAAATCATGACCGACATTATTACAATTACAAATTAAGTTATTTTGAAGATGCCTTAAAACACAGCAATTGACGTTCATTATATTTGTTTTTCCTACTATGGAAGTCAATGGTTACCAGTTTTCAGCATTCTTCAAAATATCTTCTTTTGTGTTTAACTAAACAAAGACGCTCATAAAGCTTTGAAATCACTTGCTGGTGACTAAATGATGACAGAAATTATTACAATTATGATTAAAAAATAAGTTCATTTGAAGAGAACTGAAAACCTGTAGCCGTTGACTTTCTATAGTATTTGTTTTTCCTGCTATGGAAGTCAATGGTTGCATGTTTTCATCATTCTTCAAAATATCTTCTTTTGTGTTTAACTGAAGAAAGAAATTCATAAAGGTTTGAAATCACTTGATGGTGACTAAATCGTGACCGACATTATTACAATTACAAATTAAGTTATTTTGAAGATGCCTTAAAACACAGCAATTGACGTTCAAGATATTTGTTTTTCCTATTATGGAAGTCAATGGTTACAGGTTTTCAGCATTCTTCAAAATACCTTCTTTTGGGTTTAACAGAAGGAAGAAACAATGGTTATACGTTTTCAGCATTCTTCAAAATATCTTCTTTTGTGTTTAACTGAAGAAAGAAATTCATAAAGGTTTGAAATCATTCATTCATTCATTTTCTTGTCGGCTTTGTCCCTTGCGGGGTCGCCACAGCGGAATGAACCGCCAACTTATCCAGCACGATTTTACGCAGCGGATGCCCTTCCAGCCGCAACCCATCTCTGGGAACTTCCACACACACACACATTCACACTCATACACTATGGACAATTTAGCTTACCCAATTCACCTGTACTGCATGTCTTTGGACTGTGGGGGAAACCGGAGCACCCGGAGGAAACCCACGCGAATGCAGGGAGAACATGCAAACTCCACACAGAAACGCCAACTGACCCAGCCCAGCCGAGGTTCGAACCTGCGACCCAGCGACGTTCTTGCTGTGAGGCAACAGCACTACCTACTGCGCCACTGCGTTGCCCGGTTTGAAATCACTTGATGGTGAATAAAGAATGACAGAAATTATTACAATTACAAAATAAGTTATTTTAAAGATGCCTTAAAACATGTAGCAATTGACGTCCATTGTATTTGTTTTTCCTACTATGGAAGTCAATAGTTACACGTTTTCAGCATTCTTTAAAATATCTTCTTTTGATTTTAAAAGAAGGAAGAAACTCATAAAGGTTTGAAACTAAATCATTTGCTGGTGACTAAATGATAACAGAAATTATTACAATTATGATTACAGAAGAAGTTATTTTGAAGAAAGCTGAAAACTTGTAGCCTTTGACTTGCATTTAATTTGTTTTTCCTGCTATGGAAGTCAGTGGTTGCATGTTTTCATCATTCTTCAAAATATCTTCTTTTGTGTTTAACTAAACAAAGACACTCAAAAAGATTTGAAATCACTTGCTGGTGACTAAATGATGACAGAAATTATTACAATTATGATTACAAAATAAGTTCATTTGAAGGGAACTGAAAACCTGTAGCCATTGACTTCCATAGTATTTGTTTTTCCTATGGAAGTCAATAGTTACACGTTTTCAGCATTCTTCAAAATATCTTTTGTGTTTAACTGAAGAAAGAAATTCATAAAGGTTTGAAATCACTTGATGGTGACTAAATCATGACCGACATTATTACAATTACAAAATAAGTTATTTTGAAGAATGCTGAAAACCTGTAGCAATTGACTTCCATAGTATTTGTGTTTCCTACTGTGAAAGTCAATGGTTACAGGTTTTCAGCATTCTTCAAAATATCTTCTTTTGTGTTTAACAGAAGGAAGAAACTCATAGGTGTGGAATCACTTGATGGTGAATAAATAATGACAGAAATGATTACAATTGTGATTACAGAAATTATTTTGAAGAAAGCTGAAAACTTGTAGCCATTTACGTCCATTATATTTGTTTTTCCTACTATGAAAGTCAATGGTTACATGTTTTCAGCATTCTTCAAACTATCTTTTTTTGTGTTTACCGGAAGGAAGAAACTCATAAAGGTTTGAAACCATTTGCTGGTGACTAAATGATGACAGAAATTATTACACTTACAAAAGAAGTTATTTTAAAGAATGCTGAAAACCTGTAGCCATTGACTTCCATAGTATTTATGTTTCCTACTATGAAAGTCAATGGTTACATGTTTTCAGCATTCTTCAAAAGATCTTCTTTTGGGTTTAACTAAAGAAAGACACTTATAAAGGGTTGAAATCACTTGATGGTGAATAAAAAATGACAAATTATTACAAATACAAAATAAGTTATTATGAAGAAAGCTGAAAACTTGTAGCCTTTGACTTCCATTATGTTTGTTTTTCCTTCTATGGAAGTCAATGGTTACATGTTTTCAGCATTCCTCAAAATATCTTTTTTTGTTTTTAACGGAAGGAAGAAACTCATAAAGGTTTGGAATCACTTGATGGTGACTAAATGATGACAAATTTTTACAATTGTAATTACAGAAGTTATTTTGAAGAAAAACATGTAGCCATTGACTCCCATTATATTTGTTTTTCCTACAATGGAAGTCAATGGTTACACGTTTTCAGCATTCTTCAAAATATCTTCTTTTGTGTTCAACAGAAGGATAAAACTCATAAAGGTTTAAAACCATTTGATGGTGAGTAAACAATGATAGAAATGACATTTATGGGCAGGGCCAGACGGAATCTGCGGACGTTTTTAGCTATTTCTGCGGAGAATTTTGGTAAAAATCTGCGGATTTCTGCGGAATTATTTTGGGAGTCTCATAACTAAAACCTTAAAATGTGAAATAAAAAATAATATCTTTTTAACTTGTATTTAATGTTTAAAATGCAAATCCAATTAGATTAACTGTAAATAGTTAACTTTAAGTAAATAAACAGGATTAATGATGGGCTAAAAACCTGCGGAAATCTGCTGAAAATCTGCGGAATTCTGCACGCGCAGATTCCGTGTGGGCCTAGTTATGGGTGAACTATCCCTTTAAATGTGCAAAACTAGTGCCACATAGTCTTGTCTGATAAAATCATGAGCAAAATGAATACTACACTGTAGAAAAATTACAGGGTTGCCTTACATTTTTACGTCCAATCATATTAGCGCAAGAGTTTTAGATACCAGTTTGCAATGGCCATCTTGTTTAATGGTGTTTCTATGTGCAGTGTGAATTATTCAACATTTCTATGAGCTAATTGCTACTAGGTTAATAAGAGTTATCATTAATATTGTGCCTTATTATTTTTATTAATAACTCCATTATTAAAGCAAGATATTTACATGTGCTTGTCCAAGCAAACCCACACATCTTGATGCACTTTGATTCAATCTGCCTTAAAGGGGTAGTTCACGTAAAAGTAAAAATTGTGCAAATCCAAAAATAATGTACTCACCCTTGACTTGCTACAAACCAGTTTAATTTTTTTTAGCATTTAGACTAGAAGTTTTAAAGTTATGATTTAATAATAACATTCAAAAAAGCATTTAGCATCAGAGTTGTTTTGACTAACTTGATTTACACTAACAAGGGCTTACAGATATTAAACAAATATGCAGCACGCAGTGTTTTAGCCAGGCAGCTGGTCAAAGTGTCAGCATTGCCACGAGTCCAGCTGCTGCACTGATAAACATGTGCACAATACTGCACTTATAAGAAGCGTCACACATCGTTAGAGGAGGATTTACTACTGACATTCAACATTATTTAATATTGTGATCAATGACTCCTGACAATACTTTATGTTAATCATTACTTATTTAGCTTATTTAGTTCAGGATGTTTCAAACCTACTTTAAATTATACATATTCTTGTATTTATGTAAAGTATGTAAGTAGCAAAGTCAAAACTGGAATTAATCGAAGAAAAGAACTTCGATTAAGTACACCCAAATTAATATGTTAGGGAAAAATATTAGAAAAATAATTCAATAAATAAATTAAATTTCTATTATACTGTGTCAGGTTGCCAACAGAATCCTATGAGGACACAGATAAACACACCACTAGAGGGAGCTCGGTCAGATTTTAAAGCTGCATTTCTGAGTGATCTGACAGTGTTACATAATGTATGAAGAGATTCTTTTGATGACTCAAGATCAGTCAAATCAAAATTAGATTGAAGAGTTTTTTTTTTTTTTTTTATCCAAGGCCATTGCATTTTCTGTCCTTGTAGTGTTTCCTAAATTCAGTATAGTTTTGGTAAAACGTAGCACATACTCATAATGGAGTTTCTCTTAGAAGTATGTCATCAGACTGTTTTTCTGTCTGACCTGTGGATTATTATTGTATTAAATGGCAAAAACAAATGCTTTCCTTTTCTTTTTTCTTTCTATGGCTCACCTTTAGAAATACTCAGAATTAGATTTGCACTCTGCCCCAGGTTTACATTTCATGCCATGCAATCCATCAATCAATCAATCAATCAATCAATCAATCAATCAATCAATTAATCAATATTTTGGGAATCACTTTTATTACTAAGTCAAAAAAATTATATTTAAATTTTTTAGTGGAAAAAAAATATTCTGTAATCAGGCAGATTTTGTATAAACAAAATATTTCTAAAAACTTTAGAAAAGTTTATTTATTTATTTATCTATTTATTTATTATTTATTTATCTATTTGTCTAATTTATTTATTTATTTGTTTGTCTATTTATGTATGTATGTATGTATGTGTTTATCTATTTATTTATTTATTTATTTATTTATTATTTATCTATGTATTTATTTATTTATCTATTATTTGTTTATCTATTTGTCTATTTATTTATTTATTTATTTATGTGTTCATTTATTTATTTATTTATATATTTATTTTTTATTTATTTATTTATTTATTTATTTATTTATTTATCCATGTATCTTATTTATTTATTTTCATTTATTTATTTATTTATCTATCTATTTATTATTTATTTATGTATTTATTATTTAATTTATTTATGTATTTTTATTTATTTATTTATTTATCGATTTTATTTATTTATTTTATGTATAAATAAACATGAATTTAAAATTATGAATAATCCAATTAGGTGTGTGTATGTGATTTTTATATTATTTTATTTTATTTTATTTTATTGCTTTTTTTGCAATAATCCAGTGAGGTTTTTATTTGTGGGTATATGTGCATGTACATTTATGTGTGTGTTTGCTTGCAACTTCACGCACAAAACAGCAACAATGGCATCATTATTTAACTATTTATAGATCAAACTTAAATTGATATTTTCAAAGATGCATATTCATTTTTGACATTTTAATATGACGAAACTCCAAAAGACTAAAATCCTTCACAACCACCTTGAAATACTGGCATTACGAAAGACACAATGATTCAAAATTTATCTCAAATGACTGAATAACCATTAACATAAACATTTAACAAGCTTTTATCTTAATTTTTACATTTAAAGTTACAGTAATATGAATGTAGCTTTATGATCAAGCCTTTTCACCGTCTCTTTTCACCTGAGTGAGTCTTGCATAAGTTTAAGTGACTGAATTAGTGTGTAAAACCCTCCTTATAATGCTACATTCAATATATACAATATATGCATACAATACTCCAATAGAGTACAACACTATAGCTCAGAGCCACATGAATGCAGATGATGCATGTCTTTACAAAACCACTGAAAATAGAAGAAAGCAACTGATGAATGGGTGTTGGGTTTAAATATATGTATTCATTGCGTATGTAAACTCTGATGAATATTTAATAGCTCACCCTGAGGGCCTGCGCAGGGGGTCAGTGAAAACCACAGTGCTGTTAGAAATAAAGAAGGCCCGCTAACTCAACAAGCAGCTGCTTTATTTGATGTTTTATGCTGCTTCATTAAAATCATTTAAGTCAGGTGTACTTGAAGACCTCTTACAGGGTTGTCAAACACTTCAAGTTAATGGTATTTAAAGTAAGACTGCAGGTGAAAAGGAGATATATCATAAAGGATAGATATACTGTATATCTCACCAACCTTCCCAGCTCATTGACTGCATTAAAGAATTGCACTTTTTTGTATTAGAAGCTTTTTTTAAATGGTGCGTTTGAATATGCAAATGATGCATTATGTAATGAAATATGCACTCATTTGCATGCATTTCTAGAACAAAAATCTGAATTTTAAATGAAGTCGGGTTCAAATGTAATTTTTTGACATATTATAGTCAAAGGTTTTTACTGAAGGGATTTTGCAAATCATTTTATTGCTAAGTCAAAAAAATTATATTTTGAATGACTAGGAATTAATGTAAATCTTTAGAATAAATAATTAATTAAACGGTGCATTATTATTATTATTATTATTATTATTATTATTATTGTTATTGTTATTATTATTATTTTTATTATATCATTGTATTAAAATTACACAAATTGATAAAGTGCAATAAAAATAATAATTATATTAAAAATTTAAATTAAATAATAAAAATATAATAATAATAATAATAATAATAATAGCAGAAATGTATGTATTTTGAACGTTTTCTTATATTATAAATTACTTTTATTATTAATATTATTATATATTATATTATGAAATTTAAAATATACATTCACAAACTCATTCATTCATTTTTTTTCGGCTTAGTCCCTTTATTAATCTGGGGTTGCAACAGCGGAATGAACCGCCAACTTATCCAGCATATGTTTTATGCAGCAGATGCCCTTCCAGCTGCAACCCATCAATGGGAAACATCCATACACACTCATTCACACACATACATACACTACGGACAATTTAGCCTACCCAATTCACCTATAGCGCATGTGTTTGGACTGTGGGGGAAACCGGAGCACCCGGAGGAAACCCATGCCAACACAGGGAGAACATGCAAACTCCACACAGAAACGCCAACTGACCCAGCCGAGGCTCGAACCAGCAACCTTCTTGCTGTGAGGCGAACGTGCTACCCACCACCGTGCAGCCCATTTACAAGCTGATCAAGTCATATAATAATATTAATAATAAATAATAATAATAATAACAAATAATATATGTACTTTTTGGATGTTTTCATTATTATTATTATTATTATTATTATTATTATTATTATTATTATTATTATTATTATAAAATATAATTGTATTGAAAGTAAAATATACATACACAAATTGATAAAATGCAATAATAATAATAATAATAATAATAATAACAAAATATATGTATTTTTAATCTCTTTATTGTATTATAATTACATATTAATTATTATATTTTATTTATTTATTTTATTGGAGTTAAAATATAAATACGCAAATTAATCAAGTACAATAATATTAACAAAAATATATTATTATTTCCTTTATTTAGCCAGAAGATCACATTGAGACAGCACTGTCTCTTCTTCCAGTAAGACCTGGTCAAGATGGCCGGCAATACATAAAGTTTCACATAAAAATCACAGAAAAATACCACAAAATTACAAAATCACCATGCATAAAAGATCAGATCATAAAAAACAATTACAAGTATCCTTTAAGAAGTTGCACAGAAGATGTTTAAAAGTCCTTGGAGTCGGAAGTGTATCAAGATTGACCTGATTTTGCAGGTCATTCCAAGCCCTAGGAGCATAAAAGGAAAAAGCCCGTTTGCCAAGCTCTGACAATACCCTTGGGACTGTTAAACGAATACTGGAACCAGATCTAGTGTGTTGATTATTTATGTGAAATGTTAACAAATTAGAAAGATAGGATGGTAATTTACCAAGGGGAGCCTTTAAAATAAATAAGTACAAATGTAATTTTCTCCTTTGATATAAAGATAACCAATCTAAGGAATCATATAAAATACAGTGATGCGTCCGTGAATCTGCGCTTGTGACAAAGCGTGTTGCTGCATGATAAACAGAATCTAGTTTTCTGAATAGAGTAGCGGCAGCATGCATATATAGAGATCACCATAATCAATTACAGACAAAAATGTACTCTCTACTAATTTCTTACAGGCCTTATAGGGAAAACAATTTTTTGACCGGTATAAGAATCCTAATTTTGGCCTAAGATTTTTCAATAACTTGTCAATGTGTATATCAAAGGCTAATCTCTCGTCAATCCAAATATATATTTTTATGGGGTTTTTTTATACAAAAAAATCTTTATGAAAAAAACAAAATGCCCAAAATCTAAAAAATGACAGTTGCATGAAAAAGCCGAAGCAGAATTCAAGCAATCAAACAGAAACAAAAATGTCTTCATAGATTTTTGGATGCTTTTTAAGTTTAGTAGTTTAGCACCAATTATAGCTGCTCTGTTTAATAATACATAAACACTTTTTTTCTTTTGATTTACTAAATGCGTTTATAATTCCACTGATGATATTAGCGTAGTGTTTTCTTGACTAAATGCATGAAGAGCGTGAGGTGGAAGGAAATACCAGATTGCATGAAGTGTTTGCCAGTTCAGTGGTGTGTGAAAGTCTCTCTCATCCACACACAGGTCAGGGGTTGAAAATGAGCAGAAGACACATATTTTTCGACATTTCATGCTTTTAGGCACTAATTAAGTCAATGTTTTGACGTTTTTTTCAAAGTGCTTTCAAACATTTTAGCGCTTGACTGGCTGCTTAGTATGTTTAAGAAATATTATAATGTAAACTATCTGTATTGTTTATTAAAATATACTGGTAAAAGCTGTCATGTACTGGTTTGATATACATGAAATATTTTTACAAGACTATTTTAAAGGGGACCTATTATGCAAAAATCACTTTTTTAAGGGGTTTAAACACAATTGTGTGGAAACAGCGTGTGAATATAAGCAGCTTCTAATCTTTAAAATGTATTAATTTTATATTTCGTAATCACTCTTGATAAAAGCAGAAACCCTTTTATTGACATTCTCTCTTTGTGTGTCATCAGAGGGGGAAAGCCCCGCCCACTAGTGATGATCTGCCCCTCATTAGCATAGGATGTGAGTCTTGTTTTTTTATCTGCCACTATGCTGACACATAGGCAATTGTAGCTCCGCCTTCTTTTAAAAAAAATTGAATTTAAAGCGACAGCAAAACGGCACAATTAGGATCACAGCCTATTAAGAGGCAGTTTTGAGGAGTTATAAAACATTATTTGTGTAGTATGTTGAGCTGAAATTTCACATACACACTCAGAGACTTATTTTTACATAGATTAAAAAGGGGCATAATAGGTCCCCTTTAAATTATTTAGTATTTTCATTAGTTACCAGGGAATCATAAAATATTGCGAACAAAATATCTGGAAAAAAGGGGAAAAAAACTAAATGCAAACCAATACATTAAACAAACAAACAATAATATTTTCTCTAAAATAAATATTTAAAGAAAAAAAAAACATAGCTAATACTTGAAATAAAACAAAACAAAACGCAGTACTATTATATACTACACCGGATCAGAGTGGGGCCAAGCTGGAGTCTCTCTCTGATCCCCCCGGCTGGTTGGGGAAATTCCAAATTTAACCAAAACAAGCGATTACAATTGGCTTAAGATTGGCAATGAAAATTCGGGAAGTGCGTCAACTAGCAGAACCTGGGAATTAAAATATATATCTTAATATATATATACTACACAGATGAAATATTGTGTACATTTTTTTAAAACTAAGAAATCACTAGTATTTTACAATTAAAGTAAAACATGCAAATAAATGCATTCTTACTCCAGTAATCTTTTTTTTATATATTATTATGTACACTCAAAAATGGCATTTGCTGTTTATTCAAGCTTATTTGTAGGAACCTATTTGTTTTATATTCATTCATTCATTCATTTTCTTTTCGGCTTAGTCCCTTTTATTAATCAGGGGTCACCACAGTGGAATGAACCGCCAACTTATTCCGCATATGTTTTACGCAGCTGATGCCCTTCCAGCTTTCCTTCCAGGAAACACCCATACACTCTTATTCACACACATAGACAATTTAGCTTACCCAATTCACCTATAGTGCATGTTTTTTGAACTTGTGGGGGAAACCGGAGCACCCGAAGGAAACCCACGCCAACAAGGGGAGAACATGCAAACTCCACACAGAAATTCCAACTGATCCAGCTGAGGCTCGAACCAGCGACCTTCTTGCTGTGAGGCACCAGCGTTACCCACTGTACCACTGCATCACCCTTGTTTTATTCATTCATTCATTCATTCATTCATTCATTTTCTTTTCGGATTAGTCCCTTTATTAATCCAGGGTCGCCACAGCAGAATGAACCACCAACTTATCCAGCATGTTTTTACGCAGTGGATGCCCTTCCAGCCGCAACCCATCTCTGGGAAACATCCACACACACACTCATACACTACGGACAATTTAGCCTACCCAATTCACCTGTACCGCATGTCTTTGGACTGTGGAGGAAACCGGAGCACCCGGAGGAAACCCATGCAAATGCAGGGAGAACATGCAAACTCCACACAGAAACGCCAACTGACCCAGCCAAAGTTCGAACCAGCGACCTTCTTGCTGTGAGACGACAGCACTACCTACTGGCCCATTGCGTTGCCCTTGTTTTATATTCAATCCACTTAAATTTGTAAAAAAACTAATAGATTAACTTAATTCCTTCATGTTCTCCCAACACAAAACAATTTTGTTAAACCCAGCATTTACAGTGTAGTAAAATAGTCAAAAAAATAGCTGTTTATTCTAATTACTTATTTAAAATAGGCTGAATCAACACACTTCTTCAATTTTTTTTGGGGGGACAACTTCATTTTTCTTATGTTTAAACCGGTTTAAACCAGTTAAATTTGTAAAAACAAATAAAAGTTCACTTAATCATTTGTGTTGGGACAACATGAAAGAATTGTGTGGAACCCGACATTTTTTACAGTATATCTCTCTCTGATAGTAAAACACTGGTGCATTAGCCTGTAGTTAAAATCATCCCCAGTTAATTTCATTCATTCATTCGTTCATTCATTCATTTTCTCTCAGCTTAGTCTCTTATTTATCAGGGATCACCATAGTGGAATGAATCACCAACTATTCCAGCATGTGTTTAATGCAGCGGATGCCCTTCCAGCCGCAACCCAGTACTGGGAAACACCCATACACTCACATTCACACACCACTCATACACTATGGCCAAGTTAGTCCATCCAATTCACCTACAGCACATGTCTTTGGACTGTGGGGGAAACCGGAGCACCCGGAGAAAAACCCACGCGAACACGGTGAGAACATGCAAACTCCACACAGAAATGCCAACTGGCCCAGCCGGGACCTGAACCAGCGACCTTCTTGGTGTGAGGCGACAGTGCTAACCACTGAGCCACCGTGCCCCATCTTCCTGTTAATTTTCATTTTTCAATCATCTTCTCTAATTCTTCCCACATGCCAAAAATCAAATGCGCCGTCAACCTCATTGCCTGTATTAAAAATACATAAAGCATGTCATCACTTGTCGGATATACTTGCGTATGTCCTCTAACTTCTGGCAAAAGCAGAAAGCATCTGGTGTTTCAGTTTTTAAAAAAAACCCTGCTATAAGTGAAGAAATAGAACAGAAGCCACAGAAATTTTCATCATGGCAAAAATAAAGACTAAACCTCTACTAATGCATGTGAATTGACAGCATTAACATCCTCATTGTCGCTCTTTTGCTTTGTTGATGCAAGTACATAGTGTTGTCTTGGCAGAAGGTGCGTTTTGGCAGTATTTTTGCGGCTGGTTTCCAGGTTTCCAAACCACACGCTGTTTTCCTCATGTAGGCTTGCATTCAGATGCTTCGAAAATTCACGACGAACAACTGAATGCATTTCATTTCCTCTAACACTTCCTTCCCTTTTCTTCTTTTAGCCTTGAAGTGGGTTGGAAAATGTTGTTGTCTATAGTGTGTCAAGTCTCCTCAGTAATATTCAGTTTATCAGGCTCATATAAATGTCCATCAGATTTGCTGGAGTTTATCATCAGTTGCTTTATGAGACTTTAGGGTTGATGAAATTGTATGTACTTGTACTGATAATGGTTGTTGAGTTTGACTGTGCATGATCTCAGTGCCAAAATTAAACTGGATTAACTGTGATCTGTTTTGTTTAAACTGATGGAAAAGGTTTGGTTGCCAGGTCTTGTGTGCTTTATGCATGCTACAATGCTGTTGCTGAGGGGTTTTGGGTACTTGCTGTGGGGGTTTCTGCTTACCAGTGTTATATTAGAATCATTGAGTTAATATTATAGTTTTTAATTAATATTTTTAAAGCATTTTGATTTCAATAGGTTTGCTTGAGTCTTAGTTCATTTGAATATATTTTTAGGTTGACATTTATTACACTGTAAAACCCAACAGTCAACTTTATCAAATGAAATGAGTGTAGTTAACTCAAAATTGACTGAAAGTTAATTCTACTCATTTAAAAAGAGTTTTGAACTCAGTAGTTAAAGGTACTGAGTTAATTAAATACCTCATTACTTCAACTTAAATGGAGTAAGTTCACAGTTTTCATATAGATTAGTTTTTTGTTTTTAACTGAAATAGTTTGTTGTAATCGGTTTCCTCAAACGATTTGAGTTACATTAACTTAATGAGTTTTACAGTACTTAGTTGGTTTGACTTCTCTTAATTTTTTGGGCTTTACTGTGCTCAAATTACTTCATTTACTTAAATAAAATAAGTTCACAGTACTCATTAAGATTAGTTTTTGAACTTAAATGGTTTGTTGCAATCGGATTTCTCAAATAGTTTGAGTTACCTTAACTGTTTGGGTTTTACAGTGTACTTTTGTTAATATATCTATGTAGATCTATGTAGGTCTTGTGTGTTTTATCCATGTTATAATGCAATTGCTGGGGGGGTTTGGGTGGTTGCTGTGGGGGTTTGGGTTTTTTGCTTACAAGTGTTATATTAGAATCATTGAGTTACTATTGTAGTTTTTTAATTAATATTTTTAAAACATTTTGATTTTAATAGGTTTGCTTGAATCTTAGTTCATTTGAATATATATTTTAAGTCAACATTTTTTATTAGTTTTGTTAATATATTTATGTAGATGTTATCATTATCATCATCATCATTATCATCATCATCATCATCATTATCTTATTCTTATTAAAGCTGGACAATTATGACATTTAATGTCACTTTCCAAATGTATTGTCATGATAATTTTATTCAGAATATGTTGTTGTTGTTGTTGTTGTTATGATTATGATGATTATTATTACTTTTATTATTATTGTTATTATTGTTATTATTTATTTATTTTTGTAATTAGTATTAATTAATTTTTCTTATTTATTACTATTATTATTATTATACCAATAATGTTGTAAAATGTTTTTATTCATTAATAAAGGTTTTCTTGTCACTGCAAGATTCTAACAATCAAAACTTTATACTTTTAATTTGTAGCAGTAGAGACACTTGTAATATTATTATTATTATTATCATTATTATTATTGTTAATATTATTATTATTATTATTATTATTATTAATAATAATAATAATAATATTATTATTACAATAAAGTTGTGCAGTTATGTTTTTATTAATTAATTAAGGTTTTCTTGTCACTGCAAGATTCTAACAATCATTCATTCATTCATTTTCTTGTCGGCTTTGTCCCTTGCGGGGTCGCCACAGTGGAATGAACCACCAATTCTAACAATCAAAACTTTATGAAATACTTTTAATTTGTAGCAATAGAGACACTTGGATTATTATTATTATTATTATTATTATTATTATTATTATTTAATTCATCTTAGTTATTATTATAATTATAATTATAATTATTATAATTATTATTATTATTATTATTATTATTATTATTATTATTATTATTATTATTATTATTATTATTATTATTATTATTATTATTATTATTATTATTGAATCTCTTCTGCAAAAATCTTTGACTACATTAAAAATGAATGTTGAACCCGGCTTCATTCAAAATTCTTATTGTTGTTCTAGAAATGCATGCTAATGTGTGCATATTTATTCTGAAACAGTGAAGTTTGCTGGAGATAAACTCTTCATCACATTCACAAACTCACATATTGTGCCCTTAAATTCTAAAAATTAAGTGCTTGTAACGTGATTCACCACACTATCATGAATTTGCCCATTCAGTCGTCTCGTACGGCCTTGTCCTTTCTCTTTGCTGAGGGCCAAGGTTACTTTGCTTTGACTGCTCTGGATTGCGTGACTCTCGTCATCTGACGCACTTCATCATTTCATGCACTTCTCTGTTTTTTTTTTCTTTCTTCTTCTTCTTGTCACTGCCTCTGAATGTATTTCTGCTGACCTGCAAAACTGCATCGAGGGCTGAAAGTCAAGGTTTATCTCAGGAGAGAGAAAAGGGAAGACTGACTGATTGATCTCACAGAATAACCACCAATTTCAACCACCATATGATCGTGTTCCTCAAAATTGCATGACAATAAAAGCATGTATGCTTGTAAAAACACAAGGTTTAGACATGTTCACCAAGATGAAAGGGTTAGTTCACCCAGAAATGACAATTCTGTCATTATGCATTTTCACTTTTTCCAAGCCTTTGTTTTTTCATATGCAAAACATTTTAGATATGAATACAAAATATATGCATATGAAAATTGTGGACTTATTCATATAGCAGAAACATTTGTCACAAACACAAACCTTGCACACTGTGTCCGATGCATATTAATTATTCCGTTGCAAATTTTGGATATGAATAAGAAAAATGTGCATATGAAAATTTCGGACTTTTGTCACGTACACAAACCTTACACGCTGAGTCTGTTACAAAACAAATGCTAAACATTTTGGGTACGAATAAAAGTATGCATATGAAAAATACGCACATACAAATTTTTTCGTTCTGCAAAGACCTTAAGTCGCATTGCAGTATTTGCATTAATTCGGCTATTGGATGTGCATCTGCACACTTCTGCATTCCATATTGCTGTATGTGGACATAAGAACATACTAATATCAATGACCCTTTATTAAACCGCATAGCTTGCTTCTTAAATCTTGCATACATCCTGCCAAAGCCTATATTTAATGTTACCAATGTATGCAGCTCTCTACAGGTTTCATAAGCATGCTTGTGTCTCACACTAAACACCCTGAAAATGTGGCTGCTTTATGTTCAGGAGGCATCTATAAAAAGATCCTGCTTCTGAGTCAGTGTGGGGAAAAAAATCAATCTGAGTAGGTGGGAATCGATGTTTACAGCATTTCCATTTGGGTCCAGGAATATCCGTCTTCTTGGAAAACAAAAAATTCATAAGAAGCTATGAACTGGAAGGATGTGATGCTTTTTGTTGTAGTTTCTGTTCTGCTTCTCCAGTGCGAACTGTGGCATCAATAACGGTTCAACGATTCACTGACATAAAGCATTAATAGAGCGTGGTAATCCTGTGCATAATTTGAGTTATTTGTAATGTGAGAAGCTGTTGGCTTTCTTTATGTGTTGCCTGGCAACCAGTTTTATATTGATATATATGGAAAAATATTAATAATAATACCAAGAACAGAATTCGTCTGTCCAAATATAAATGAGGTACTTTTTAGTGAGAAATTTGTCCTGTATATACTTCCTTCATCAGCTAAAATAGTTAAGTGAATGCGTAAGGTGAATGTGAATTCATCTCACACGGGAAGGAGGAATTAAAGAGACAATCTACTATAGAAAACAAACAAACAAACAAATAAGTTCATTATACAACTTCTGAAAAGTTAAACTGTTTTTTTAAATCTATTCAGACGATTTCTGGGTCTAACGGGAGCACTTTTAGCTTAGCTTAGCATAGATCATTGAATCAGATTAGACCATTAGCATCTTGCTCGAAAGTGGCCGAACACTTTCATTAATTTTCCTATTTAAAACTTGACTCTTCTGTATTTATACCAAGGCCAATGGAAAGTAAAAAGTTTAGGCTGATATGGCAAGGAACCATGGTTCGGCAGCACGGTTTTTTATTATTACGCTGGAATGAGAGTATAGTTCCTAGCTATGTCTGCTTAGAAAAAAGCTACTTTTTATTTACCATCAGTCTTAATACACAATGTAAAGAAGAACCAAGGTTAAATAGGAAAATTATCAATATTCTTTGGTTATTTTTAGCAAGATGCTAATGGTCTAATCTGATTCAATGATCTATGCTAAGCTAAGCTAAAAGTGCTCCTGTCAGACCTGGAGATTGGCTGAATGTATTTGAAAAAAATGTAAAACACAAGGTTTAACTCTAGGAGAAATTATTGATTGTAAAAAGGTTTTCTTTTAACTGAATAATGCAGTATCGAAAAAGGCGAAAAGGATATTAAAGCAGCAGTAGTGAAATTGATTTAACTTGGAAAACTGTGGGGGATTTTATAGGGGAACTGAGAGGTTTGACCATAGTGGCATCACTATTTATTTTGCATGGATGTGAATTCATCTTACATGGGAAGAAGGAATTAAAAAAATAATCCACTATAAAAAATAAGTTCATTATATAACTTCTGTAAAGTTAAACAATTTTTAAAATCCATTCAGCCGATTTCTAACTTTGGCAGGAGCACTTTTAGCTTAGCTTAGCATAAATAATTGAATCAGATTAGACCATTAGCATCTTGCTCAAAAGTGGCCAAAGACTTTCAATAATTTTCCTATATAAAGCTTGACTCTTTTGTGGTTATACCAGGGCCAATGGAAAGTAGAAAGTTGTTTTTTTTTTAGACTGATATAGCAAGGAACCATTATACGGCAGCAAAGTTTCTTTATTATTTCGCTGGAATGAGTGTATGGTTCCTAGCCATGTCTAGAAAGCAACAACTTTCTATTCAGTCTTAGTACACAATGTAAAGAAGAATCAAGTTTAAATAGGAAAATCATTGATATTCTTTGGTCATATTTGAACGAGATGCTAATGGTCTAATCCGATTCAATGATCTATGCTAAGCTAAGCTAATAGTGCTCCCGTCAGCCCTGAAGACAGGCTGAATGTATTAAAAAAATTTTAACTATAGGGGTAGTTTATTTATTGTAAAATGAGCCTATTTTAAAAAAATTAGAGTTCATTAGAGCATTTTACTGAGTAATGCAGTATCAAATATAGATATAACAAAGTGAACAAGATCATAGAAAAGCAGTAGTAAAATTGATTTAACCTGGAAAGCCGTGGGTGATTTTACCAGGGGAACTGAGATGTTTGACCCAGTTAGTGGCATCACTCTTATTCTTTGGAAATGTTTTTAGACTTCTTCATGTTTTGTTTTGTGGAGATAGACTACGTTATGCCACTGACACGTCCATGTTGCATTCATGCACACCAAATCCTGATCACCACATGCACAGGATTCCGGACGTCCTGTTGAAATACAGCTGTTTTTATTTATGTGTATGAAAAGCGAGCTGAAAATAGAACAAGGAGCCCATCACTTTTATTTATTTTTTTGATTAATGTGAATACATTTTACAACTCCTGTAAAGTTAAACAGTAGAGTTAACCATTTACTTAATCCATTCAGCCAATTTCTGGGTCTGGCATGCAGGAGCATTTTTAACTTAGCATAGATAATTAAATCAGATTAGACAATTAGCCTTTCACTCAAAAGTGGCCAAAGACTTTTGATAATTTTCCTATATACTGTAAAGCTTGATGCTTTTGTAGTTACACCAAGACCTATGGAAAGTAAAGTAGGCTGATATGGCAAGGAACCATTATACGGCAGATCCTTTATTATTATGTTAGATTGAGAGTAGAGTTCCTAGTCATGTCTGCCTAGAAAATAGCAACTTTTCATTCAGTCTTAGTACACAATGGAAAGAAGAATTAAGGTTAAATAGGAAAATCATCGATATTCTTTGGTCATTTTTGAGATGCTAATGGTCTAATCCGCTTCAGTGATCTATGCTAAGCTAAGCTAAAAGTGCTCCTGCTGCCCTGGAGATTTGCTGAATGTGTTCAAAAACTTCAAGTTTTCCATTTTAACCCTACATTGTAATGTTATTATGTTCATTTATTCATTTTACTTCGGCTTAGTCTTCATTTTAGAGGTCGCCACAGCAGAATGAACCACCTGTTTTTATGTTTCCTTAACTTATTTTATTAAGTTAATCAGGTTTCAAGGTTTTAAGTTCTAATCAAATTGAACTTAATATTTTTAGTCTGTTTAATTGATATAAGTTCAGATGATTGGACAAAAAAAAAAATTAAGCTGCAAGAATGTTTTTACAGTGTAGGAGAGGAATATTTAATGTAAAGAATTTTGCCTATTAAAACAGTACAGTTTTTTTTTTTAACTGAATAATGCAAGTATGAATATAACAAAGTGAAAAGTATGTTAACGTAGCAGTAGTGAAATTGATTTAACCTGGAAAGCCGTGGGTGATTTTACCAGGGGAACTGAGATGTTTGACCCAGTTAGTGGCATCACTCTTATTCTTTGGAAATGTTTTTAGACTTCTTCATGTTTTGTTTTGTGGAGATAGACTACGTTATGCCACCAACACGTCCATGTTGCATCCATGCACACCAAATCCTGATCACCACATGCACAGGATTCCGGACGTCCTGTCGAAATACAGCTGTTTTTATTTATGTGTATGAAAAGCGAGCCGAAAATAGAACAAGGAGCCCATTGAGTGTGTGATCCGCAGCAGCACCTGTGCTTCAGCACTTATAGATGTGGATCTGCTGTAGGCGTCCTGCGTCTGTCAGGCTTCCTCCAGAGCTTAAAGAGCCTATTTACTGTTCACACACCACCGGCACAATGCTTATAGAGAGCCTTTCCTCTTTGCAGCTGTGTGTGTGTGTGCGTGTGTTTATGAGGGCTATGTAAAGAAACAATCCGGTAAGACTCAGACATTCATTATGATGAGACACATTATACGAACAATTCTAATTGTTATTAGTTGTATCAGTTTATTTATTTTTTTATTATTATTTTCTTAAATTTAACCCAGAACTTCAATCAATGACAATATATACAAACTGTTACTTGACAAAAGTCTTGTCATCGATCCCAGTTGTAAAACCAACAAATAATAACTTGACTTCTAGTTGATCATTTGGAAAAGTTGCAGAAGGTCGATTTGTTTTCTGATGAACCATCAGTTGAACTGCATCCCAATCATCACAAATACTGCAGAAGACCTATTGGAACCCACATGGACCCAAGATTCTCACAGAAATCAGTCAAGTTTGGTGAAGGACAAATCATGGTTTGGGGTTACATTCAGTGCAAGAGATCTGCAGAGTGCATGGCAACATCAACAGCCTGACACAGCCTCAAGACATTTGTGCTGCCCATTACATTACAAACCACAGGAGAGGGCAAATTCTTCAGCAGGATAGCGCTCCTTCTCATACATCAGCCTCCACATCAAAGTTCCTGAAAGCAAAGAAGATCAAGGTGCTCCAGGATTGGCCAGCCCAGTCATCAGTCATGAACATTATTGAGCATGTCTGGGGTAAGATGAAGGAGGAGGCATTGAAGATGAATACAAAGAATCTTGATGAACTCTGGGAGTCCTGCAAGAACGCTTTCTTTGCCATTCCAGATGACTTTATTAATAAGTTATTCGAGTCATTGCAGAGATGGATGGATGCAGTCCTCCAAGCTCATGGGAGTCATACATAATATTCATTCTTTTTCCACTGCACCATGACTTTATATTCTATACTGTACAATATTTCTGTTAAGTGACAAGACTTTTGTCTAAGCAAAGTCAGACTTTACTGTCCTCATTAAATAATTAAAAATCAAGGCATGATCATATTTTATTTTGGTAAAATAAGCGTAATCTAGAGGCCTTTGCCTTTCATATAAGCCACTTCTGAAACCAAATGATCAACTAAGTCACATTATTATTTGTTCTTCCTAAAACTTGAAGGTGGCAAGACTTTTCTCAGGTAGTGTAGACAATTATGAATAGTGGTAATTATTTTATTTCTTTATTTTTTACTTGTTTTGAGTAAAAGGTTAATTTGTAAACTACCTAAACTTAAATTATAAACTATACTTATAACTATATATAAAGTAAAAGTTATATTTGATATAATAATTTTATATATATTAAGTGAAAGTAATATTAAATATAAGAATTTTATATATGTATATATTAGTTCACATATATAGAATTTGTTTAAATATTACAAATATGGTTTAATTTTTTTGTTTTCCAGAGCTGTGTGCATTAAGAAATTCATTCATTCATTCATTCATTTTCTTTTCGGCTTAGTCCCTTTATTATTCTGAGGTCGTCACAGTGGAATGAACCGCCAACTTATCCAGCACATGTTTTACGCAGGGATGCCCTTCCAGCTGCAACGCATCACTGGGAAACACACTCTCATTCACACTTATACACTACGGACAATTTAGCCTACCCAATTCACCTGTACCACATGTGTTTGGACTGTGGGGGAAACCGAAGCACCCGGAGGAAACCCACGCGAACGCGGGGAGAACATGCAAACTCCACACAGAAATGCCAAATGACCCAGCTGAGGCTCAAACCAGCGACCTTCTTGCTGTGAGGCGACAGCACTACCTACTGCGTCACTGCGTCGCCCCTATTAAACAAATTCATCTTGCTGTAATATAAGGCTCATTACGTATGGTCATTTATGTGCAGTTGTTGATCATTTCTGTTTTGTATTGTTGTATGATGTATTGTTTAACTGTATTGTTTATGATAACTAAGTTTGCAACAGGGCGTGCAGTGGCGCAGTAGGTAGTGTTGTCGCCTCACAGCAAGAAGGTCGCTGATTCGAGCCTCAGCTGGGTCAGTTGGCATTTCTGTGTGGAGTTTGCATGTTCTCCCCTCGTTCGCGTGGGTTTCCCCACAGTCCAAACACATGCGGTACAGGTGAATTGGGTAGGCTAAATTGTCCGTAGTGTATAAGTGTGAATGTGTGTGGATGTTGGAATGGCGTCCGCTGCGTAAAAACATGTGCTGGATAAGTTGGCGGTTCATTCCGCTGTGGTGATTCCGGATTAATAAAGGGACTAAGCCGAAAAGAAAATGAATGAATGAATGAAATTTGCAACAGTGCAGAATTAAGCCAGCACTAATGACTAATGTAAATGTCTCTGATTTGCCACAGAGTTCATGCACTGCACCGTTTCCCAGTCAACAGTTAATTTTGTAGTATAAATAATATAAACATGTCATTTGGGACGCACCTATATTCATTGTTGATGCACAAGTGACATCCAACATCCGTCATCGGAAACAGCGCTCAAGACCTGATGGCCTGCTGGCAAAAATAACATGTCAGCTGGCACCAACCTGAAGGTTATGTCACTATATGATGTCAGACGGTTCATATGTGCCAGTCAGGCCATTAAGGTGCCACATGAAGACAAAAAAATATCAATTCTATTTGTATCAACAACAGGGGTGATTTTCCACTCCGAAAAGCAGATAGAGCAACATTTTTACACAGCGTGAGGAAAACAAATGAAGCCAGTCAGGATTATTTACGGTCTCATTGGCAGGTTTGTGCGTCTGCACCTTTGTTAAAGTGAGTCTTCTGAGGTTATGAGTGCATTCTGCCGTAAAAACCTCTCCTTCTCATATGCCATTTTTATTATAGTTGTTTATGACCAGAGAAACCGTCACCACACACATCGACACGTGTGTAAAAATAAGGCTTGTAGACATCTCTGACTGTCAGTATATTTGGAGAAGCTTCGTCTTCCTCCTATTGCTCAGGCTTGCTTATTCTCACCAATTATTCTGAGCTGCATTTCATACACTGGGAGAGACTGACAGACTGACAGAGTTTATATTTCACTGGAAATGACCTTTGACACTGATGACGACTACTTTTTTTTCTTTCCTGCTGCATTAGCCATTATTTGCTGGCCACTCCAAGTGTGAATGTAACACTTTTATTTTTTTGTCTGTTTGGGTGTTTGTTTAATGACATGTTGACACTTAAGTCATTAAAAACTACATTTTTAAGAATATGTTTTTTAATTGGCAGTTTAACATAATGATATAGAGTATATTGGTATAATAATCTTGCCAGGCAAAGTTTTTTTTTTAATATAATTTTTTTTTTTAAACTATTGAATTAATTGAACATCAATAAATTGTGATTTTATTTCAAAATATTTAATTATTAATTAAAATAATTATTGATGTAATTTGTTAAATATATATTTTTTTTTTGCAACACTGACATGTGGATAATGAATGTATTTATTTATTTATTTATTTATTTGTAAATTGCTAATTGTCAAAGCATATTGGTATAATAATCTTGCCAGGCAAAGTTTTTTTTTTCAATTGAATAAATTAAAATCAATTAAAATTCTGTGAATTTTGATTGTATTTCAAGATATTTCATTATTAATTTGAATAAATACTAATGTAATTTTTATATATTTTTTTTATTTACCACACGGACACATGGATAATGAAGCTATTTATTTATTTATTTATTTATTTATTTGCAAATTGCTTATTGTCAATTTGACATAATGATATAGAGTATACTGGTAAAATTGGTAAATCTTGCCTGGCAATTTTTAAATTTTTTTATTTATTTATGAAAAGAAAACAATTTAATTAATTGAACTCAATTGAAAATCAATGAATTGTTGTTTTATTAAAAAAATATTTAATTATTAATTTGAATAAATATTGATGTAATTTGTGAAATATTCATTTTATTTTTTTACATTTTAATTTACCACACTGGCACATGGATAATGAATTTATTTATTTATTTATTTATTTATGTTATTTATAAATTTATGTTATTTATTTATTTATTTATTTATTTATTTATTTATTTATTTATTTATTCATTTATTTATTTATTAATATTTATTCATTTATATTTATTTATTCATTTGTTTGTTTTTATTTGTTTATTTATTTGTTTGCTTATTTATTTTTATTTATTTATTTGTTTTTTGTTTATTTATTTGTTTGCTTATTTATTTATTTATACTTATTTGTTTGTTTGTTTGCTTATTCATTCATTCATTTATTTTCTTTTCGACTTAGTCCCTTTATTAATCTGGGGTCGCCACAGCGAAATGAACCGCCAACTTATCCAGCATATGTTTTATCCAACGGATGCCCTTCCAGCTGCAACCCATCTCTGGGAAACATCCGTACACATTCATTCACACTCATACACTACGGACAATTTAGCCTACCCAATTCACCTGTACTGCATAGGACTGTGGGGGAAACCGGAGCACCCAGAGGAAACCCACGCGAACGCAGGGAGAACATGTAAACTCCACACAGAAATGCCAACTGACCCAGCCGAGGCTCGAACCAGCGACCTTCTTGCCACTACCTACTGCGCCACTGCGTCACCCTGTTTGCTTATTTGTTTATTTATTTATTTGTTTTTATTTATTCATTTGTTTTTATTTATTTATTTGTTTTTATTTATTTATTTGTTTATTGTTTATTTATTTGTTTGCTTATTTATTTATTTAAATTTATTTATTGTTTGTTTGTTTGTTTTTTATTTAATTATTTTATATTTATTTATTTGTTTGCTTATTTATTTTATTTATTGTTTATTTATTTGTTTACTTATTTATTTATTTTTTTCTCTCTTTATACATATATTTGTTTAATTGCTTGCTTATTTATTTTTTCTTTATTTTTTTTCCTATTTGTTACTTTTATTTTATAATTTATGATTTGCTTGTTTATTTTGTATCTACTGATATAATTGCAATGATACAATAGTCTCCGTATTTAAAAATAGTATAATATTCTGCCTATCTATTCGTAACACACTGACATGCTGTATTACAAGAATTACCAGTTCATTACTTTTGGTGTCTATGTTCTACTTTTGGTGACTATATTCTACTTTTGCTGTCTATAGTCTACTTTTGGTGCCTTTATTCTATATTTTGGTGTCTATATTTTTTTCTATAAATTATTTTACACGCTGAATCAGTAATTCTTTTATTTACACGTTGAAATAATTATCGCACTCAAGTTAATTCTGCCAATTTATTCACATATTTATTACTTTAAATCATTTATTTGTTTTGTTTCGACAACACTCCACAATGCCATCATTTACTATACTCTTCACTCCCACCAAAACAAACACTGCTAACCCTCCACGAACGTACAAATCTGTGTTTTGAGTGTGTCAGATCAGACGTCTGCATCTGCTGCTGTCTGTGGGCCTGTTTCTGACTTATAATAATATCATCTGGTGATCAGTCTGTCTGTGCTGCTGAAGCTCTTGATAATTCACAGTAATGGTCTGGTTCTGCAGGTATGATCGGAGATGAGCGGTTTGGGTCGGCTGTTTATCATTTCTGAGCATATGCTGTGCTTTTACAGAAGCTGCAGGTGCCTGATAGTCTCATTACTGCACTTCATAATCGCCAATAAGTCAAACACCAGCTGCGAGTCGCCATTCTTTTGTGTCTACAGAAACAGATTTGGATTTTCAGTTTCAGTCTTTCAGTGTGTGGTTCCTGTTTAGAGACTTGATGTGGTAATGTTAAAATTTTTGATATTTATTTTACAAAGGTTTCAGATTAATAAAATCACTGGTAAAACCATTATGATCAAATTGCATTGTTTTGTTTAAAAACATGCTAGTGCTGTGCTATGTAATGAAACAAAAGTGTGTGTGTGTGTATGTGTGTGTATATATAAATATGTATGTATATGTATATTTATATATATACATTACATTGAACTGAACTTCAGCGGTGAAAACTGGACTGAAGCTGTTTCAATTTACTAGAACTTCATCTATGTTAAGCTGCTTTGACACAATCTACATTGTAAAAGCACTATAGAAATAACGATGAATTGGCTTGAATATATACTGTATACAGTCAAATCCGAATTTATTCATACTCCTGGGTTAATTTGTTTATTTATATTATTTATTTATTTGTTCATTCATTCATTATTTATATTTATTATATATTTATGTATATTTATATATGTGCTTTTTTGAATTTATATTGTCTGTAAATACATTTTTGGTCATTTTTTCTTTCTTTTTTTTTTTTAAAACATATATAAAAGCACTTAAAAATACTTTCTAAATTAAATTAATGTGTGATAGCATAATTGTTTGTAAAGAAATGTTTGACATCCTTCACCGATATCTTAAAAATAAATATTTAACATCGCTTAAAAATACTTTGCACACTTATTTTCAAAATTACAATAACATTTTTACAATGCAATAACAATGCATACCACAGCCATATCACCCTGCAGCCCAAGACTGGTTACTCACTGAAGCTAAGCAGGGCTGAGCCTGGTCAGTACCTGGATGGGAGACCGCATGGGAAAAACTAGGTTGCTGTTGGAAGTGGTGTTAGAGAGGCCAGCAGGGGGCGCTCAACCTGTGGTCTGTGTGAGTCTTAATGCCCCAGTAAAAGTGAAGGGGACACTACACTGTCAGTGGGCGCCGTCTTTCGGAGGAGACGTTAAACCGAGGTCCTGACTCTCTGCGGTCATTAAAAATCCGATGGCACTTCTCGTAAAGAGTAGGGGTGTAACCCCGGTGTCCTGGCCATAGTCCCTCAATCGGCCCTTACCCATCATGGCCTCCTAATCATCCCCATCCACCGAATTGGCTCTATCACTGTCTCTTCGCTCCACTAATACGCACTGGCGCCTTTGTCCTGTGGCTGCCGTCGCATCATCCAAGTGGATGCTACACAGTGGTGGTGGTGTGGAGAGACTCCCCTCATGATTGTGAAGTGCTTTAAGTGTATGGCCATACACAATAAATGCGCTATATAAATACAAATTACATTACATTACATAAGAAATCTTAATTGGATGTCCAAAGTAAATGTCTCAAGCAAGGAGCATAATTTAAATAAAAACAACTAATAAAGAAATCAATGCAAAGCTCACAGCTATATTTCTTTTATTTGTACATTTAATCGTTAATAGAATGCACAAAGTATATATTCAAAAATATATTCTATTGAGGCTCACAGTCACAGGATGTATTTTGCATTTACTTAAAATACACTTTATCCCGGATGATGTTGTTGATGTTGATGCTATTGTAGAACAATAAAAGCCACAGAGGAAAGTGTGTGCTGACGCAGTAAAAGCAGAGCAGATAAGGCTTCAATCAGATGTGCTGAGAGTTGCTGGCATGTTGTCCACATGTTTGCATGGACGGAGGAAAGAACAAAGAGAGCAGCTTTACTCGTCCTCCATCCGTCTTCATGCCCACATCTGAACGTACTGAGATCAGACTCCAGATCTAGCAGATATTGACTGGGTTGCCAAAAAACCAACACTATCTCACGGCAATTCGTAACTTTTTGATTAGTGGCTAATTCGTATGAATTCGTACGATCTAATTCGTACAAATTAGTACGATTTGCTCATTACCCAATGACGCTTGGGGTTAGGGGTGGGGTTAGGTGGCACGCCTCCTTTTTAAAATCGTGCATTTTCGTACGACTGAACTCGTACGAATTCGTACGAATTAGCCACTAAACTGACAAAACGTAAAATACTTACGTTTCCTCGTGAGATCAGGCTGCAAAAAACAAATGAAATTTCAAATGGGCACTTTTGTGAGTGCAATAATTATTCCCTCTGCATTGAAAAACATTGTCAGTTCTCTGTATTTTGGTGCAACTTTATTTTATTTTATTTTATTTATTAAAGGCACAGTGTGTACGTTTGGCCTCTAGAGGGCGCATATTCACAACAAACAAAGGTATATATTGATGATGCTGTGACTAAGTGTGGAATCATGGGAGTTGTAGTCTGAAATGTATTGTTTAAATATGCAAAAAAAAGAGTTTTTCATCATGTCAAACCTTATTCTCATGATAATATGAAGCAGAGTAAGACTGGAAGCTTTTGGGATAATGTAAGTAAATGTAAAACATTTGGGAAAATGTAAACATAAGTCAGCAAAATATATAACTGTTCTAGTGGTTTTGGGATATTTTAATATGTTGTGCCTTTAATTGAGGTCAATTGAACAATGCTAAAAAGGTGAGTTAAAGGCACAACATGTAAGATTTACTGTAGTTTCATTAAAATATCCCAAAACCACTTAATAATACCATTTTCATAAATATCCCTTAATATTTGTTTACAATGAAATAGTGACAAGCGTTAAAAACAAAGCCATCAATGCTCATTAGACAATAATAAATCAATGACAGCAGAAAACCAAGCAATCCGCCATAATCATCGTCTACTTTACAGCTCTTTTTAAGCTAGTTAATCATCCATTTAAGTGAAATCGTGTCTTAAATGATGTGTTAATCATGCAGCTCGAGTACTGGACACTTGAAATATTGCAAAACGAGACAGAGAAACTCTCAGACTTGAACTCTCCGGCGTGTGTTTAGTATTCAGGACTGGTCAGACCTTGTTTCTGGGATTCAGCCTCTTGCACGGTGGTCTCTCCTGTGACAAAGACGCACAGTTTCTTCTTTCAGACCAATGCAAATACTTTGACGTCGTTCGCAAGACCAACACATGCGTGACAGATGTGTTAGCTTTCAGGATTTAGAAACTGTCATGGATGTTCTGTGGAGCACTTTTATAATTTATGCAACCTTTATAATGCTTGAATTTGATTGGCCAAGATGCTTGACAGTGCTGTGATGTGTTTCATCAGTAGATGGCAACAAATGACTTTTTCATTTAAGTGTCTGTGTACAACTTAGAAAAATCACCTATTACTAGGGATGCTCCGATCAGGATTTTTGCAGCCGATACCAAGTACCGATTCTTTGTGATGGTGATCGGCCAATACTGAGTACCGATTCTGATGCTTCAAGCTTTATAATACATGAAGCACATTTTCCCCCCTAAGTATGATAATTAAGTGGAGATCTTGCCTTACACCTCAGAGAATAAATGAAGAATGTTGCATATAATCCCTCAAACATGTCTCTTATAACCATTTAGTGTGGACATGTCATGGTCAGAAGCAACTTTACAGAAAATAATAGATAAAACAGATACAAAAAATGGTAAGAAAAACAACTAACAAAGCAAGTTGGAAACATTGCAAATGATGGAAGAAGAATTCGACATGTCTCAATCAAGAAAAAGTACATATTTAATGCATAAGATGTTAAAATGCACATCTATAAATATATATTTATTTATTGCAGTAAGTATATTACAAAAAGGTATATTATGAAATATTCAATTAAAACATTTTTTTTTTACGTTTTTAATTGTATTTCAGCCAGGTTTTAGTGAACTGGCAATATTGTCAAAAACACAGAACTCTCAGTTCTTATATATGTAAAAAGGTCTAAACACATGCAAGACCATTCCAATATTTTGCTCTCCAACTAGCATGTCTGGTTCCTCTGCATATAAACTCGTAAACAGACACCTGTGATCGGTTAATGAGATCGGCTAGATTGGCGAGTACCGATCGAGTCATAAAATGTGATTATCAACCGATACCGATCTCTGGCCAATCGATCGGAGCATCCCTACCTATTACACCTTTTTTTGGGTAAGTCGTTGAATTATTCGCTCATTTGATTAACTTGTTATGACTCAACTGATTTGTTCAAAACTCTGATTGATTCAGGACTAAACAAGTCATTGAAATTGAATCATTCACTGGCGTATTGTCGATTGATAAGATTTTAAGAGAAACAAAAACATGTAAAAATCAATAAGTAATAAAACATTTATAATAAATACAAAGTATGTACTAACGCTATAAAAGTAATATTAATAGTAAAAAAGTTTATATTAATGCTATTTTTTGGGTGAGTCGTTGAATTGTTCACTCATCTGATTAATTGTTAATTTATTATTGACTTATTATTGACTCAACAGAGTTGTTCAAAACTCTGATTGATTCAGAACTAAACAAGCGAGTAATTAAATCATTCACTGAAGTATTGTCAAATTTGATAGGGTTTAAAAGGAAAACATAAAAATGTGTAAATAAATAAATAATAAAATGTTTATTATAAATAAAATACTATATACCTTATGCTAATAGTAATATTAATAATGAAAACATTATACTAGTGCAGGGTTTTTCGGGTGAGTCGTTGAATTGTTCACTCATGTGATTCATTGTTAAATTATTTATTGATTCTACAGATTTGTTCCAAACGCTGATTGATTCAGGACTAAACAAGTGAGTCACTGAATCTGTCACCGACTTGGTCCCAGCTATTCCCATCACGGACCACCAGAGGTCACTCTCACCTGCGTTTTAGAACTCCATCCCCCACAATCCTTGGACCTGGCGATGATTACCCGGCGCCTGACTTTAATCCACACACACACATTTAAGCAGCGCTCACACACCATTCTGTGCGAAGTCTTGTTTTGCCCTGCATACATCACTGAGCATTTATTCTTGTATTCTGACGGATCCCTTGTTGCCAACCCGGCAATAGTATCTGGATGCAACCTTTATGGAGAGGGGTCTGGCTGCAGACTCGGTGCAGTGCAATCTGAGCTGCATCCAATGCTTTTTAATGCGCTTACCTAACCCCACCCCTCACAGTGACGCCACTAGTTCCATTGAGTGCATTGTGTCTGAGATTGCATGTCTGAGCAATGTAATCTCAGCTTGCATCATAAAGGCTGCATCAAGATATTGCATTCATGATGCAAGGTGAGATTGCGTCTCTCAGTGATGCAATGTCAGAAACATTTCACTCAATGGAGCTACTGGCGTCACTGTGAGGGGTAGAGTTAGGGGTGGGGTTAGGTTATTGAAGATAATAATTTGCTCAGTGATAGCCAGCATGGCTTTAGACCATTGCGGTCAACCATGTCAGCATTGCTTTTATTTACTGAACATATACGTACTGCACTAAATAAAGGTCATGTCACTGGAGCTGTATACATAGATTTTAGAAAAGCCTTAATCATACTATTCTTTTAAACAAATTGATCTCTTTTAATCTCTCTTCTTCTGCAATTGATATGTTTTCATCATATTTAACCAATAGATTTCAGGTTGTTAAAATTGGTACAACAACATCGCAGGCATTGGGTTGTTCTATGGGGGTTCCACAGGGAAGTATTTTGGGACCTTTACTTTTCCTAATGTATATCAATGACCTCCCTCAGGTAATTAAACATTCAGATTCTTTATTGTATGCCGATGACACTGTACTTTTTGTGTCTGGATCAAGCACAGACACAATTAACAATAAATTAAATACAGATCTTCAGCATTTACATCAATGGCTGCAAGACAATCATTTGACTATTAACGTTAAGAAAACAGAATGTATGTACTTTTATTCACCTAGGCGAAAATTGTCTATATCCTATCCTATCATTTTCTCAAATCAAAAACTTTCCATTGTATCCACATATCAATATTTGGGAATCAGTCTGGACTCTCACCTCACTTATTGTGCCCATGTTCAAAATGTTTATAAAAAGCTGAAACAAAAGCTATTTGTTTATGGGCAAATTAGAACAAATTTGTCTTTTTCTGTTTCTGAAACGTATCTTCATGCCATAATCTTGTCTACCTTGTCTTACTGTTTGCATGTTTGGTCTCTCACAACAAATGATATCTTGGAGCCAATAGCTAGATTGTACAATAGGGCTTTTAAGATCCACAATAGACTTTCTGGATGGACACATCACTGTTTTGCTCTATCACTCTCTAATGCTTTATCATTTAAAAATTACATTATGAATACAGGGATTAAACTGTACTATAAAATTTTTAATAGTGCTACCTCAGCAACCCTTTGTGCTTTGATACCAAAATTTAATACAAGGACTGATCGTTCCACCAGATCTGCAACAAATGGATGTTTGCCAGTACCCGCTTTTAAAAACTGTTATGGACAGAGATCCTTCTTTTATGTATCCACAAAAGCCTGGAATGAGATCCCACTACATATAAAAACAATACCAACATTAAGACATTTTAAAAAATCCCATGCTCATGATCTGATGGTCAACTATCGCTGTAGCCACTGAGTTAGTAGCCTGCTTTCCTCTATTTTGTATGTGTGGTAATTGCTTGTATTGTTCTCATGTGTTGATGGATGCTGTGTCTGTATGTTTCTATGTTCTGCAGAGCAGGAACCTGCTGAAAAACAGCATTCATGCTGAGTCAGGCCCGATTATCTTTTAATCTTTTCCTGTTTAAAAATTATAAATAAATAAATAAATTGATATTGAATGTTTGCTGCCTGCCTCTGACCCTGTCTGGTATAACGATTCACATGAGTGTTTGTTATACTGCCAATGGCCTCTTTATTATCACTTGTTTAATAAACATACTGCAAATAGATTCACCTCTGTCAGACTCATCATTACAGAATCATTTACTGAAGTATTGTCAATTGAAAACCATAAAAACCATTGAAAGAAAAAACTAAATTAAAAATAATTTAAAAAAACATTTATAATAAATAAAAAGTATATAATAATGCTAATAGTGTTAATAAAAAAAGATTATACAAATGCAATAAATACATTTTAAAATAATTAAAATAAATAATAAAGTGACTAAAGAAATGTTTTTTTATATTTATATAAAGATTTATTTATAAAATATTGTTTAAACAATATATATGAAATATAAATATTATATATATTAAATAAAAATATCCACAGTATTAAGTCTTTAAACGTGTAATTAAAAAGCTGTTTGTTTTTATTAATATTTTCTTTTATTAAAGTTATTTATTTTAGAAGTTCTACTTTTAATCTGTTTATTTTACTGTAGTACCTAAAATAAACCATTTGTCTTACTCTCATCCTATTTTCATCTCTTGTGTCTCATTTTAATGGCTTATCCAGAACATCCCATCCTTGTAATTTGTATTATACACTGAATTATGCTATTAAAAATGTGACTGGAATATTAAAGTGTGTGATTTTTTCTTTTCACAGCAGGTTGGATGTAACCAAAAATAGACATTTCCACCTTGACGGTGACAAAGAACGTACAAAAACGCTGTTACAGACTGACTTAGCATCCTTCAGTCTTTCCATAACAGCTTTATAGACAGTGCACTTGCTAAAACAATTCTTTTTTCCAAAGTAAGACTGAATATCACTCTCGAAATTAATGTTTCAGTCTTTACTGAAAAAAAAAAATCACGACTGACTCATTTGTAGATGCTCTGTACTCATGGATTTTTCATACAGGAAACAGAGGCAGGCTGCAGCATTGGATTAGTGCAGATTATTAGATTGAAAATTCAGATACAATCTACAATAGATTTACCAGAGCCCTTCCACCCTTGTCATTTCTGTCTCATGCACTCACAAAACACTGCATGACTAAAGGTTATGATTGAATATTTGCATGTTTTGTAATATTACAGCTTTCTTATTGTTGTTAGTACAGTACAGTATAAAAGATATGATGCATTTTTTTGCGTCTGTTTTATTGTGCTTATATTCTGTATCATGTGTGCTGGTAAATAAAAAAAGAAAACATTATTAACGATACTACAATAACATTTATCTAATAAGTTATTTAAAGCATTTGCAATTCGAGCAGCTGTAACCTTTAGGATGAAAAACATAATGACTATTGAGTGAATGTCCTAAATGAATGCACTTAAAATAAACTAATATAAATGTGTTCATTTGGAATAAACAAGTAAATGTATTTTATTCAGATTTAAAAATATCTAAAATATTAATATTAAAACCTCTAAAATCAAAAGTAATGCAAAGTATTAAATAAAATGTTTTTTTTGCTTGTATTAGATTAAATAAATGAAAAAAAGTGTATTAAAAATATTGAATTCATATTCATTTAAAAGAAAGTTGTCACAGTGGCGCAGTGAGTAGCACAATCACCTTACAGCAGGACAGTTGCTGGTTCGAGCCCCGGCTGGGCCAGTTGGCATTTCTGTGTGGAGTTAGCATGTTCTTCCCGTATTCACGTGGATTTCCTCTGGGTGCTCCGGTTTCCCCCACAGTCCAAAGACATGTGGTATGAATTGGGTAAGCTAAATTGCCCGTTGTGTATATGTGTGAATGCAAGAGTGTATGGGTGTTTCCCAGTGTTGGGTTGCAGCTAGAAGGGCATCCGCTGTGTAAAACATATGCTGGATAAGTTGGCAGTTCATTCCGCTGTGGTGAACTCTGATTAATAAAGGGACTAAGCCGAAAAGTAAATGAATGAATGAATGAATGAATATTCATTTAAAAGATTACTTTTAAACCCATAAAACAAATACAATTAAAATAAATATTTCATAAAATTCAGGGTTTTAAATCGTTGGTTTAAACAAATTGTATGAAATGCAGAATAATGATATTTAATTGGCTATAAATATATTTTGTAATAAATTATATATAATATGACATATAAGTATCCAAATATTTAAAGTGGAAATAAAAATAAACAAAAATATTTAAAAGAACATTAATACAATAAAAATTAAACTGTATGATCAAGTGTATTTTGTAACAAATAATATTCAGTATGACATGCAATGCAAAGTTTGAAAGTGTTCATTGAAGATAAATATTTAATTAAGAAATAAAAAAAAATAAAATTCATATTCAAAAACTTTTAGGTGACACGCAGTGGGTAGCGCTGTTCAAACCCTGGCTGGGCCAGTTGCCATTTCTGTGTGGAGTTTGCATGTTCTCTCCGTGTTGTTGTGGATTTCTTCCGGGTGCTCCAGTTTCCCCCACAGTCCAAAGACACGTGCTGTAGGTGAATTGGGTAAGCTAAATCGTCTGTATGTATGTGTGTATGTCCTGGTCCTCCAAATTGGGGGTTGAGTGTTGGGCTAACAAATCACCTCATAAAAACTAGATGTTACGAAACACCAATATGGAAATATCAACTTCGATATAATTAGCCCTGGGAGTAAGTACGTATTTAAAAACTTTAGAAATAATAATATAATTAAAATTAAACAGTATTATAAAGTGTACTTTGTAACAAATTATATACAATATGTCATAAATGCAAAGTTTGAATGGGTTCATTGAAGATAAATATTTAATTCAGAAAACAAATCAGATTTAAAACCCTAGAAACAATACAATTAACACAGAATGATAAAATAAAATGTTTGAAAAATAGTAAAATATAGATCATAATAAAATCCTCAATTCAGTCTAAAACCTAAAACCTGCTTGAAAGAACATACAAAATACAAACTAACAATAGTAGTAATAGATAAATCTTAATACAATTTATAAAAGTCCAAATAGCAGCAAAAAAAAAAAGAAAAAATCAAGAAAATTATACTTAAATTATAAAATGAATACAAAGTACAACAAATACAATACAATACAATACAATACAATGCAATACAATACAATTCAAGGGACTCATAAAACCTCAGACCATTGTTTGGCCATTGTTGATGTGTTCCGCGCACGACACATAACTACAATTCCCTTCATGCTCCACTGTATCATCGTGGCCGCGCACTGGTTTTATCTGAGTGCGCGCCTCCGAGGCTTCATCTCGTGCAGAGCAGTTCGCTCGAGCGGTCTGAACAATGACTGCGCGAGAGGATGATGTGAATCCAGAGAAATGCGTGATTTAACACCAAAACTGCACATTGCTCTCTTTATTACGCTTTCCCCCAAACCAACACCATGAGTATGTGGATTCCTACAGAACACGAGAAATACGGAGTCGGTAAGTTTTGCTGTGTATTTCTATTCGCGACTGTTACTATTGAATCAGTGTAACGTTACGACATAACCGCTATTTCCCTCATTGGGTTTGTTTGTTTTTGTTTGTTTGTTTGCTTGTTTTCCTTCTCAATGACAAACCTGCGCGTTTGCTTACATGTTTGTAAAGGAAACAAGTGTTTTCAGCACTTTGCTCGAGTAGTAATTGAGTGTGTGTAACGTTATGTTGTTTCTACGCAGAAATAAGCATATTCGGGGCATGTTAATGCGTTTTTCTCTATTGGATTTAACGTGCTCGTGTTTTACTACACTTCAGTCATGTTTTGTCAAGTGTTAAAGGACTTAAACTGTGCGAATAGCTGCCGTGGTCGCTTCAAAATAATGAAAAGCGGAGAACGTGTGGTTTGTGTTGTCAGTCAGATTAGAGTACATGAGAATGAATTATGTGTTATGAATTGTATGACATTCACGATCTGAGTTTCTGGCATTGCTCTGCTGAGATTGCTTGCATGTATTTGAGTTGAGATAAATGCTTGTTTTATGTGCTGAATGGAGAGATTGTTAAAGCGAGGTTTTGCGGCATAGTCAAATCAGGATTTGTGACAGTTCATTCATTCATTCATTTTCTTGTCGGCTTTGTCCCTTGCGGGGTCGCCACAGCGGAATGAACCGCCAACTTATCCAGCATGATTTTACGCAGCGGATGCCCTTCCAGCCGCAACCCATCTCTGGGAACTTCCACTCACACATTCACACTCATACACTACGGACAATTTAGCTTACCCAATTCACCTGTACTGCATGTCTTTGGACTGTGGGGGAAACCGGAGCACCCGGAGGAAACCCACGCGAACCCAGGGAGAACATGCAAACTCCACACAGAAACGCCAACTGACCCAGCCCAGCCGAGGTTTGAACCTGCGACCCAGCGACGTTCTTGCTGTGAGGCAACAGCACTACCTACTGCGCCACTGGGTTGCCTTTGTGACAGTTATGAGCTGTTAAATTGGTGCGTATTTGTGTCATCGATTTGTTTTTTGGGGCAAGAAACTGACTATTTTAGATCATTATTAGTTACACATTTTAGATAATATATTACATTTATCTGACATGCAGAAAATAAAGTATGTTTTATATGATTCCTTTTTAAGTATTAATAATAATAATAATAATAATAATAATAGTAGTCAACAAGTAAAAAATAAAGCTATAAATATTTAAATAATAAGTGGATTTTTTAAAATAAACAAATAATAATAGTATAATAAATAGAATTATGATTTTATTGACTTGTTTTTGGATGTTTTTGAAATTGTATAAATTTGTATGTGTACTGATTAATAGTTATTTTTTTAAAGGGAGCAACACTTAAATTTGCAGAAAGTAAAAGCTACATTAATTTTCTCCATAAACCTTTAAAGACCTTAAATTCTGAGGATGTTAATCAGTTTTTGTTGAACCTATCTGTTTAATTCAACTTGCGTTTAGAACAATTGTTTAACAGCAGAATTCATGCAGAAAAGCTACAGAACGCTGGTAAGAAAATTCCACCAATCAGACATCTTCAGTGAGCAAAGCGCAGGAATATCTTTAGCTCCACCCACTGTCATGAAGCGCCACCAAAGAAGTAATCAAGTCTGTCTACCCATACACTCCCAAAATAACTTTTATTTAAACCCCAAATGAACGCAAAAATGCTACTGGAACTAACACTGTCGAGAAAGTGCGCAAGTGCTAAAACTGTTTTTTGTTTGACGGTGAAATTTAAAAAAAAAAAAGACTGAATGATGGTATAATGTTTTCAAACATTCTGGAGGGCTAATAATAATAATATATCATTAGTGTTGTCATGATATTGGAATTCGGTACCAATCGCTACTGGACTTTTAAAAACCTCAATTTCCCGCTAACATTTGAGCGCTGTTGAGTGCGTTCTTAAACAACGCTGATTGACCACTGTGTTCACATGCTCAACAGAAATTACTGTGATTGGCCATGAAGGTCAACAGTTCACCGAACTCACTACTGTTTACAGAGTGCAACCACAGATACAGGTACACTAGAGCATTTTAAAACTGTGAAAATCAGCCGATTCATCAGCAGATCGCTCATATATCAGCTCTTAAACAGAGCAGCTGATCTTTGTGGATTTAAAACGCACCAGTGTCCTTGTATCTGTGTTTACACTCAGTAAACAGTGGTGAGTTTGGTGAACTGCATGGCCAATCGCATTCATTTCTGTTGAGCACATGAACAAAATGGCCAATCAATGGCGTTGAAGAACGCTCTCAAATGTGCGGGGACGTTTTCAAAAGTTCAGTACTGATTGGCACAGAATTCCAGTTTCATGACAACACTATATATAATGTTGTTTTGTTGTTGTTGTTGTTGTTGTTGTTCTTAATATTATTTCAACCATCCTATACTACTTAACTGGAGGTTAAATAAGATTGCCTTCAACTCTAACTTTATCTTATCTGTTGGTAAAAATAGTGATCACTAAATTTTATCTGTCTTTTACTACATAAAGCCTTCTATTTTCATAATTCCAGAGAAGCCATAAAAAGGTTTGATGCACAGTTCTAAAAAAACAGAACTATAGTCATGCTCTGTTAATTGATAATGTATATTTGATTTCTTTTTTGGCAGTATATCTCAGGTTATCAAGTTTAGTTGCCGTCTAGGTGAACTCTTATGGTTCCTGTTGGTTGTTTGCCAGCTTGTTGAAGGAAATCTCCAGCATGATAAATGTATTCAAAGCTCAGAGCCCAAATCTGTGGGCAAACGAAGGCTTGTTAAGAGTGAAAGTGAATGTTTTCTCTTCAGGGATCTCGTCTTGAGTTATGGTGATTTCTCCCGAGGATTTTGTCGTTTTGCCACGTCTGTTACTTTAAAGTGGGACTCACACCCCAACAGGGATTTGAGGTTTTATATCCAGTGGCTTGGTAATTTCTGCGTTTGATCTTCATCCAGGAACAAAATTCGTGTTTTTAGTGTTTAATTGGAGGCTGGCGAGTGGTGCTCGTATGTAAAGCAGTTAAGAATGACTCTCAGCCAGTGATGAAATATGAATGAACCCCTACAGTCGCTGCAATAAGACGCCAATTAGATCTCAATTGGATTAATTACTCCTAATTAAATCAAGGCAAAGTCGTGTAGGAGTCTCAGTGGCCCCACTTCAGTGTTTTCCACCTGCTATAACAGGAACTAAAGATGTGATCTTTTTGTTGCCCAAATGTTGTTTTTGACAGCCGTGGCATTTGAGGAAACTGGCGCAGACGCTGAATGGGTGGAAATACCCATTTTTGTGCTTTTCTTCCTTTGCTGTCTTCATTTCGCAAGACAAATGTGATTAGCTGCCAGACTGAAATAGACAGAGGGTGGAATATGACTAACTTTTGAAACTATTTAAGCTTCTGTGGATATTTTCTATGAATCAGGCTGCCTATTTTTACCAATTTGTAGAAATGCTAAAAAAAAAGAAAAGAACCGCCTCCTCATTTGAGGTTAAAAAAAGCCCAGTTGTTAAAATTCGTAGTTTTTCCTGACATGCATTATGCATAAATTTGTAGATTTAATTCGTATGCATGTGTAATGATATCTTTAGTGAAGTCTTGAGGAGAAAATAATAAAAATATGGAAAATTAAGCATTTTACCAAACTGTAATAAAGTGCTTTATTGGTTGTTTAAGCTAGTAACAATACTAAGCCTGCAATTATTCTTTCAGTTATTAAACTTTTTTTTCTTATGCGTTTAATATAATATAATGCATTCGATATAATAAAATCTTATACTTACCGAGGGTGTCACGGTGGCGCAGTGGGTAGCACGATCGCCTCACAGCAAGAAAATCGCTGGTTCGAGCCCCGGCTGGGTCAGTTGGCATTTCTGTGTGGAGTTTGCATGCTCCTCTGGGTGCTCTGGTTTCCTCTGGGTGCTGCAGTTTCCCCTGGGTGCTGCAGTTTCCCCCACAGTCCAAAGACATCCGGTATAGGTGAATTGAATAAGCTAAATTGGCCGTAATGTATGTGTGTGAATGCAAGAGTGTATGGGTGTTTCCCAGTGTTGGGTTGCGGCTGGAAAGGCATCCGCTGCGTTAAAAATATGCTGGATAAGTTGGCGGTTCATTCCGCTGTGGCGACCCCAGATTAATAAAGGGATTAAGCCGAAAATACAGTGAATGAATGAAAATTACTCCTAGGGCCATTTATATCGAAGTTGATATTTAGCCGCACCATGTTGGTGCTTCGTAAAATCTAGTTTTTACGGGGTTGGCTGTTAGCCCATCGCTCAACCCCCAACCTGGAGGACGAGGACATATTACACACATACACTACGGACAACTTAGCTCACCCAATTCACCTACCGCACATGTCTTTGGACTGTGGGGGAATCCGAAGCACCTTGAGGAAACCTACGTGAACACGGGGAGAACATGCAATATAATCTTATGCGTAAATATAATATACAGTTTACAACAACTGAAGTGGATTACAAACTTTCATCAAAGTTGTATTAAAACTATTAAACAACACCAATCCTTGTCTTTTGACTTTGTTTTTGTGATCCACTTCAAATGTTGACTACTGTATAACTATTTTATGTAAAAAATGTTTTATATAAAAGTTTTATTGTATATAAAAGTTAATATTTTAACATATTCATTGATTTGACAGTAATTAAATTGCATTTAATTTATATATATATATATTATTAATTTATATATATTATTAGCCCTCCTGATTTATTTAGAACCTTGTTAATTTTTTTTCCCCAATTTCTGTTTAACGGAGAGAACATTTTTTCAACACATTTCTAATCATAATAGTTTTAATAACTCATTTCTAATAACTGATTTCTTTTATCTTTGTCATGATGTAAATAATATTTTACTAGATGTTTTTCAAGACACTTCTATACAGCTTAAAGTGACATTTAAAGGCTTAACTAGGTTACTTAGGTTAACTAGGCAGGTTAGGGTAATTAGGCAAGTTATTATGTAACAATGGTTTGTTCTGTAGACAGTCGAGAAAAAAAATTGCTTAAAGGGGCTAATAATTTTGACCTTAAAATAGTTCATAAAAAATTTAAAACTGCTTTTATTCTAGCCAAAATAAACCAAGTAAGACTTTCTCCAGAAGAAAAAATATTATCAGACATACTGTGAAAATTTCCTTGCTCTGTTAAACATCATTTGGGAAATATTTAAAAAAGAAAAAACTTCAAAGAGGGGCGAATAATTCTGACTTCAACTGTATATATATATATGTTTTTATTTCAAGTGTCCAGATCTCATTACCGTAGTACAGAGATGCCCAAAGTTGGCCCATTGTAACCTTTTATTTGGCCCACCATCCCGTCTGAGAGGATAGTGAGACTGATGGAGAGGGTTGGTTCGAATGCCTTTAACACAGAGATCGTCGTTTCTAATTTGACGTAAACTTTTTTTTTTGTGTTTTACTGCTGAGCTACAAAAAAATTAAATTAAATATTTCAATTAAATGAATCTGAGTTTTTTAAAATATAAATACTGTCTCTCGGCAGATAGAGGACTATGCAGAAGACATCAGTGAGCAAATCAAGGCAACAACTAGTGTAATTCTGTTATATATTAGATTTTGTTTTTACTGTAATAAGTTTATTATAAAATGTAAAAAATATAGTATTAGTAAATATAAAGCAATGCTTTCATTTTTAAACTTTATGAAATAAATTAGCAAATTAGCCATGGCAACTATATTTACCTTTGACCCACAAGCCTCAATCAAGTTTGGTTTTTGGCCCTTCATAAGAAAAAGTTTGGGCACACCTGCTATAGTCGTACAAATTACTGTACAGCAAAAACAATATTTTTAAATGAGAAAAATAAAGCTGTATTTAATAGAAATCTTCTCATACATTTATGTGTTTTGTTGTGCAGAATTTAATTCATGCTGGATTTAATTAATAATAATAATTTTTTATTAAAAGAGATTCCCCAGTAAAAAGCAATTGGAACAGAGCCACTAAGGGATGCTGTCTAAAGTGTCCTTGAATGCTCAGTGAGCCCAGAAGAGCTGCGACCGGGGATGTTCTCCTGTGTTCTCATGAATGTGTGTGTGCTGATTTCTATAGTCTTCAGTCCTCTTGGGACAGTGGAGCAGGCGAAGGGGGTTAAAGCAGTGTGCAAGCGGGCCGTCCCGTGTAAGTGGCCACCCTGTGCGATGCCCTGTGGGTTTAGCAGGTTGTTGTGGAGGTGCAGTGGCCCATTCCTTTATTATTGACATTATTCTGTAATGATCAGAGCCCAGGGATCTGGAGGGGCGGGGCTTCTCAACACCTCAGCACATTTAATTGGCTCTTCAGTCACAAGTCACGCCCCCCAAAGGAGCTGATGCAGTGATTTCAGAGGAGACAGTATCTTGTTTCTGTTATGACTGAGACTCAAGTGGAGGTTCTGGAGTAATGTGCACATACATACTATACAATAGTGCATGCATAACACACAATTATCAATATTCATGGTGCTGGTGTGTGGAAAATATATTTGTAATTCAGCTGGTGTCCAAGCAGCACATTTTGCATTTTTCATGTGTGTTTTTTTTGGTGACATTTGGGCCTTGTGCATCCTTTGTGAACATTTTTACCTATTTCATTGTAGTTTTTCTGACCATTTTGGCTGTTGATGCAACATAAAATTTGGCCGAACTGTATTTTAATTGACATTTTAATATTTCTCTCTCTTTATCTTTTATACATCTATTTTTTTTATACCAGGTGAAAAAAATTCACCACTTAAACCCAATAAAACAGTATTTCCTCCCAGTGCCATTTAAGCAAAAGTCATACATTAGTTAACATGCTTCTATTTTGTTGGCAGGGCTTCAAAATTGTCAATTTTGTATTGATATACATTTTTTTTATATGCATATACTGAGAGAGTTTTAGTTGTGTGCAAATGCAATAAAACAATCTGATCATTGTCTTAATGCAAGACTCTTAGAATTCAAAGTAAATCTGATTAACTTTTGTTATATGGATGTTTTGCATTTTTTTTAAATGCAGAAAGAAAGAAAAATGCAGTAGTAGAATTATGCTATGATTTAAATCAGGGGTGCCCAATCTCGGTCCTGGAGGGCCGATGCTCTGCAGAGTTTAGCTCCAACTTGTCTCAGAACACCTGCAAGGATGTTTCTAGAAAGCCTAGTAAAGCTGCGGTCACATTGGGCTTTTCTCCCCATAGACTTCCATTCATACGCACGCGAATGCGTCAGACCGGACCGGAAGTTTCGCAGCTTGCTGAGGTGCAAAGTTCAAGCTTGGTGACTCTGACCTGCGAAATCGCATCACATGATTGCGTGAGACCAACCGAGGATCAAAACATGACCTCTCTGGACAGAAATTTGAAACATGGACCAATCGCTCGTTTTTTTTAAATGTTTAATGATCTAGTTTAATCCCGCCCCCTTTTCTCAGCGCTGTACGACAGAATTTCGCAAGCTCAAACTCTAGTGTGACTGCAGCTTAAGAGCTTGATTTACTAGCCCAGGTGTGTCTGATTGGGGTTGGAACTAAACTTTGCAAGACACGGGATCCTCCAGGATCAAGTTTGGGCACCTCTGATTTAAATGGTTAAAAACGCATAACCCGTCATGGCTGATGCTGGTAATGCAATCTAAATCTTGTGTAAATAGATACATTTTAAAATATGATACTTTTTTGATGTAATTTTTAATCTGAATTTGTTGTCATCTATCGCATTATGGGTTTTATTTTACTATTAAAGAAGCAGTACAGTTACAAAAAGTCTTCAAACAATAAGTAAATAACTTCAAAGATTTTATAAACTGTTTTCAAAAATCATTCATTCAATTTTTCCTTAATATTAGGTGGTGCAAACACAGTTTGTGGCTTCACCTTGTTCTTTGTAGATTTCCAAACTTTAATATGCATGAAAGTATGAATCTGGTTGTTGTTGTTGCATGCATGTAATCAGTGTCTGCTGATTAAAATGATTTCCAAAATGTTTCCTGCATTTTATAAGGAGCATCAGCAGACATATCTGACCTTCACTTGAACCCTCGTCGGCTTGCTGGATTCTGATACCATAATTTAAGGAATGAGTTGCAAATGGAGAATTAAGGAAGTTCTGACAAATCAAATATTGATGCGTTAATGTTTAATGGTAAAGGTTTGAGGCAAGATCCCATTTTGGATTCGTCTATAATGAAAAAGAGGATGTGAATGATCTAAAGCTTTGTGCTTTTGTTCATTAATCATTAGCTGATAAAACAGCAGACATGAACTAATAAAAGGTATAATAGCTGACAAAAGCTTTTGTTTTTTGACTTTATGATCATTAGATTTGATCTTAGACAACATAATGAACAGAAATACAGTTGTATCATATCAGCATGGATTATTTTTACATTTAAAGAAATTAATTTTGGTTAAAGTATACATTTTTTATTAGTCTTTATTCATCATTATATATCATTCACATGTACCTAATTTAAATATAGATGTATATTAGGCACTATATATGTATTTTTTTTGTATTTTTTATTATTTAAAATGTTATTTTAATTGTTGTTTTTTTTGTTTTTATTTCGATAAAATATAAAAGCTGAAATAAGATTCATTTATTCTTTTTACAGTTATTTTATTTCAAGTAATGATATATTTTTAGTCTTTACTAGCCATAATAACCCTGATTTCCATAAAAGAGAGTCTAATGACAAGTAAACACATATTTTTACACTCTTTTTGTAACTGGAGTTCACACATTCACACTTGCAGCAATCACACAGCAACACTTCCTTACAAAGACTAGATCCTTTCAGAAAAGCAAAAATCCCCAGCCTTTGAAACCCAAGCCTGTCTCTTTGCGCAAATCCGGTTATTGATCCTAAACTAGTCACACCCCCCCAGACCTCATAATCTCTCTGACCTCTGACCTCCTGCTCTGGGTGCAAGCAAACAGGGAGATTATTAATACGCAATCGTGGCTGGAACATGGATGTAATTAAGTGTGCTGCTGAATGTCTCATTAATGCAGGGAAGAGGCTTCTGTGTGAATAGGGATCGTGGATGTAAAGAGAAAGACGTTCGTTATCTGTTTTCTTGGCAGGATGAAGAGCTTTTGGTGTCTGGCTCTGACGGATCTAATAGACCCAAAACTGAAAATAATGCCATTTACTATACTCACACTTGTGATTTGAATCTCAAATGGCTTTTTTGTTATGTGGAACAGAAAAAAAATGTTGCCAGATGTTTCAGTTTCATGTGGAAATATCAGACGGATCTAATAGAACCAAAAATAATGCCATTTACTTGCATGTATTTTCAAGCCCGAATGGCTTTATTGTTGTGCAACAGAAAAAAGGTTTTGTTGCCAGATATTTAAATTTTATGTGGAAATATCAGACGGATCTTATAGTTTAGCCAAAAATGAAAACAATGGCATTTAATTGCATGTGATTTGAATCTCAAATAGCTTTTTTTGTTGTGTGGAGCAGGAAAAAAAAAAGATTTTTGTTGCCAGATGTTTCAATTTCATGTGGAAATATCAGACAGATCTTGTTTACCCAAACATTAAAATGATGCCATTTTTACTTGCATGTGATTTGAAACCTGAATGGCTTTTTTGTCATTTGGAAGAGAGAAGAGATTTTGTTGCCAGATGTTTTGATTTCATGTGAAATATCAGATGGATCTTATAGCTTACCCAAAAATTGCAATATAGGCATTTGATCGCATGTGATTTGAATCTCAAATGGCTTTTTTTGTTGTGTGGAGCAGAAAAAAAAGAATTTTTTTTTTGTTGCCAGATGTTTCAATTTCATATTGAAATAGCAGTCATATCTTATAGTTTACCCAAAAATAAAAGTAATGGCATTTACTTGCATGTAATTTGAAACCTGCATGGCTTTTTTGTTGTTTGGAACAAAGAAGAAAAAGATTTTTGTTGCCAGATGTGTCTATTTCATGTGGAAATGTCAGACAAGTCTTGTTTACCCGGATATTAAAATGATGCCATTTTTACTTGCATGTGATTTGAAACCCGAATGGCTTTTTTTGTCATTTGGAGGATAGAAGAGAAAGATTTTGTTGCCAGATGTTTCAATTGCATGTGAAATATCAGATGGATCTTATAGTTTATCAAAAAAATTAAAAAGTAGGCATTTTACTTGCATGTGATTTCAAACCCAAATGGCTTTATTGTTTTGGAACAGAAAAAAAAGATTGTGTTGCCAGATGTTTCAATTTCATGTGGAGATATCAGATGGATTTTAAAGTTTACCCAAAAATGAAACTAATGGCATATACTCGTATATGATTTGAATCTCGAATGGCATTTTTGTCGTTGTGTGGAGCAGAATTTGTTTAGTTTTTGTTGCCAGATGTTTCAGTTTCATGTGGAAATATCAGACGGATCTAATAGAACCAAAAATAATGCCATTTACTTTCATGTGCTTTCAAACCCAATTGGCTTAATTGATGTGGAACAGAAAAAAAGGTTTTGTTGCCAGATGTTTAAATTTCATGTGAAAATCGTATAATTTAGCCAAAAATGTACATATTGCCATTTTTGCTTGCATGTGATTTAAAACCTGAATGGCGTTTTTAATGTTTGGAACAGAGAAGTGGAATAGATTATGTTGCCAGATGTTTCAATTTCATGTGGAAATATCAGACACATCTTATAGAACCAAAAAATGAAAATAATGCCATGTACTTGCATGTGATTTCAAACCTAAAGAGATTTTTTTTGTGGAAAAAAAAAAAAACGCTTTTATGGTTGCCCGTTGTTTCAATTTCAAGTGGACATATTAATGGAATTAGGCAGTTAAGCTGCAAAATAATAATTAAAATGCTGTAGTATTAGTCACCCTCCTGTTGTTCCAGATGTGAGACTTTGCTTAATCTTCAAAACAAATGTTTAATGAAGGCCTAATTGACGACTTGTAATAATGATAAAACACGTCCATTTAAATCAAGAGGTTTATATCCATATGAGAAAAGCCAATGTTCAAAGAATCAAACAATGAATCAAAGAATTAACATGTGCAATTAAAAATAAAAGTTAGTATTCACTTAAAATCATAAAATCTTTTTTGACACTGACTCATATGATTGTAAGGTAGTATGTTTTTAAACCAAACAAATTTATAGCAATTTATCTACACTTTAACCAATAATATTGCTAAGATCCATCACAACAAAAGCTTTTATGTTACGTTCAATTATTTTTAAGTTGTTAACTTATTAAGTTTAAGTTGTACAAAGTTTAATTTAACTGTTTTTGTCAGGTTGACTGATGAAGTAAGTTGAGATGACTAGAAAATACCATTTGATTCTAGGGCTGCACAATTTATTTTTTTTTTGCTTAAAATCAAGATCACGATTTTCTCACGATTCTGTAGATGTAAAATCAAGGATAATAGGCTATTATTGTTATTCACAAACATTTGATAAGACAACAATAATAATTTAAGGCCTATGTGTAGCTCTACTGTTGCCTAAAATGCTCAATTTTGACTTTGAATGGTGGACTTGAATAGACTTTAAATTTGTCCTGGCTGTTAATGTACAGTAAAGTGAAGACATCAGAATACAACTATTCATAATTCTGAAGTTGAATTATAATGTTTGACACATATGCTTGCAATCCGCCATTGACAACATTATTAGACCATTTTTTTTTCACTGGTAAAATGAGACATTTGTCATTATTAGATTCCCTCATGCATTATATTTATCATTATATAGGCTAGAGTAGTTATAGTGACACTGTTAAATATTTATTTTCATGTACAACACTTTGTGTTCGCTATGAAAGAAAAAACATATCAAATGCTTGTCGTAATCATAACTATAAAATGCGATATGATAATTTAAATGATGTTCGCGCTTTTGGTTTCACTTTCACTGCCGAGTGCGCTTTTTGAGGAAAAAAAACATACATGGAAATCACACTTCATGCTCTCAAACGATCACTCTGTGCAACAAACTAAACGTTTTTTACAACTTTATTACCTGTTATTTACAGCCTACGCAGGTTCTGTTCACTAAAGTATTCTTCATTCGCAGGCACACGTGCGTCCTTTCAGTAGTAAACAAACAGTGCGTCAGCTCATGTCTAATTTCGCAGCCGCCTATACATCGTTACATTTAAGACAGAAATTACATTTTTGGGTGAATTATATCTTAGAAATACAGTAAGCGACTCTTTCAACGCCATTTTGGAGGCGTCCATGTTGCTGAGCAACGTATATAAAACAATGTAAAGACTTGTACGACTTCAATATTCCTCTTCCGAACATGAAAATATAATTGGCTGAATCGTAGAGATGTTGAATTAAGCTGGATTTATACTTTTGCCTGGCGCCACATTGCGCACCTGCGTTTGCCGTTGTGATATTCTTTAAAACGACAGGCAGTGGTCAAAAGAAACTGACCATAAAGTCAGACGGATAAACAGAGAAGTAGGAAGTTTCCGGAACTACGTCATCTCATTAATATCATTGAGTATTTTTAAACTCATTTTTTAAATTGTTTTTATAAACTATTTTATTGATTATAAGAATTTTTATAAGCATTCAAGATTTTTTTAATCAAACTTTGATGCATCACTTGCTTTTGTTCACATCTTGGGCAGTTTTACCTATTAAAGTTTATTAAAATGTTAATGACGAGAACATAGGTTGCTCTACAAATATATATTTTATTATGGCAAGAATAAAAGCAAAAAAAGCACACTTACTTAAAAATACAGATGTTTTTTTTTAGATTTAGCCTTCTCCACAATTTACACATTACTGTCTGGCTAGTTTCTGTCCTATACCTATGCTAAAAAGGCAATAATGGTCCAACATTCCTGACCACTATCACCAATAAAGTATATTGTAAACCGATAGGTTCAAATATTCCTTTCCAGTTATCAAAGAAATAATTTGTTTCTTAATTGTACTTTTGTAACTATTATATTGTTTTACATTTAAAATTGTAATATATACATCAGTGTTAAACCTATGACTGGTGGAGAAACATATTCTATAATTATGTACCTGGGTCTCCACTTTTTTCATGGCCTCTTTTGGCTTTAACAAACGTATCCCTCAGGTTTATCCAAACCTTTTAACAAAAACTTTCCTCCTTTCCAACGGCTGTTGCTATTTCTAGCCAAGAACTGTTGATCATCTGGTTATCTCTATGATCACGGGTCATGAAGATGTCTGTACAGTCGTACTGTTTCAGACAAAATCTCTTCAAAGTGGTTCATATTCAACTCAAATCAAACGCCACGCCGCACGCACTGTTCGCTTAAGTCTTAAAAACAAACCATGCGCTTAGCCGGCTGAAATCATGTCTCGCGCACTCAAAGCGAATCTCCGCAAACTTTGCGATGACGTCACATTCGCCGCACGCACTCAAGCGAACTAGCAGATGGTTGAGTATAAACCAGGCTTTAGGATCGTGTGGTCGGTCGAATCGAGATTGATCTTTTTTTTTATTAATCGTGCAGCCCTGTTTGATTCAACTGAAAAACTTAAAGCAGTAAGATTTTTTTAGTGTATATTAAGATGTATCATTACACCCCTAATAAATAATAATAATAAAACAATACTGTATAAATGTTGCTTTTGCTTTTTAAAACACCATGACAGTCACAAAATAATCTCAAATTTCTGTTTTGATCATCCAAACATTTTGCAAGAATATCACCTACAAACCCGCCCATGACAAAAACACAACATGCATACATATCATTTGTACTACACCGAAATTGCAGCATAATAACACCCCAGAATCTCTACAGGCCGTGTTTACAGCACACCTTCTCTCATAATAAGTTAAACGGTAGTGTCAGAGCAAGCCGAGATCACAAAAGCATCTGAACGGAGGACGAGTAAACAGTAGGATACAGGAACCTCCAGGCGTCAGACACGAGGAAAGCGGATTAATGAGCAACAACTCGGCGGGTTGTGAAGAACACGGAAGAGCTGGCAAAAACTCCACATCCCGCATCTAAACATATGTTTGGCTTGTTAGGATGCCGCCTCTGTGGGTTTAAAGGCAGCTCTGGCTTTACAGCTGGATTCATCATCTGTGCAGACAACAGAAGGCTTGTGTTACAGAGAGAAAACGGCTCAAAATGCTGTGCATGTAGAGCTGGTCAAAATTATTAGCCCTCCTGTGAATTTTTTAAAAATGTTTCCCAAATGATGTTTAACAGAGCAAGGAATTTTCCACAGTATTTCCTATAATATTCTTTCTTCGTGAAGAAAGTTTTATTTGGGCTAGAATAAAAGCAGTTTTTAATTTTTTTAAACAATTTTAAGGTATTAATGTATAGTTTTTTTTTTGTTGAGGTATTTATAGATTTCAGGTGTTTCATTTGTAATTTGTCTTTTTTTACTGCAGTTTCTCTTTCATTCAGGAGCATTTTACTTATGCCCCGTGTCAAACGAGATATTGGATGCAAGTATGAACTGCTGGAAGAGTGTAGTTTTAATAGAATTTCATACCGCAAGCCGAATAGGGAAAAAAAAAACCTCCGCATTTTGCGATACAGGTGTCTGTGGTCCTTCACTGACTCTGTAGGTGCAGAGAATAGCGTCAAACAGCTTTGTGTGTATGGACTATCCTGCCGCAAAATGCGGCGAAAATCCTACACGATGGTAATAGTTTGATTGCAGTGTTTTCATGTCTGTACTGCACTTCAATAATGCGACCAAAATCACCATACTCCATGTCTTAATCCGGTTTCTGTTTAATTCGATTATGACCGAAGGTCGGATTTAGGCATGGGACGATAACCGTTTTCAAGGTATATCGAGGTTTGGAAAAGTCAAGGTTTTAATATCGCTAAAATTTTTCTGCTATACTGTTCCTAAGGTATGTGTAAGATTTTTTTTTATTTATGTTTTTTTTTTTTTTTTTAGGACAACAGTATCTCCAGCAGAAAAAAATATCCAAAGATGCCGTTTTAAATTGTAAAGAAATCTGTGTTTTTGAAACAAATGAAGACGGCAGAAGTCAATTAATCTTTTGAATTATTTAGCCTGAAATGTTTACTGCTCCAAAATATTATAAATCTTTTAAAAAATTAAATATTTAGTTTTTAAAGGGGGAAAAAAAGTTTTCGTTTTTTAGCCAGACATTTAAAAAAGAATATATTTTAGAGCAGTAATCACAATACAGTGATACCGTGATATTTTATCCAAGGTTATGATACCGTCAGAATCTTATATCGGCTCATGCCTAGTTGGATTAAGGTTATCAAAAATCGCCGTTTACATGGTAAACTCTTAATCAGAGGATTGTCTTAATTGTATTAAAATTGGATTATTGGTGTCCATGCAAATGTACTCAATGACTTGCCTAATTACCCTAACTTGCCTAATTAACCTAGTTAAGTATTTAAATTGTACTTTAAGCTCAATACTGGTATCTTGAAAAATATCTAGTCAAATATTATGTAGTGTCATCATGGCAAAGATAAAAGAAATCAGTTATTAGATATAAGTTATTAAAACTATATTGTTTAGAAATGTGTTGAAAAATCTTATTTCCGTTAAACAGAAATTGGTGAAAAAAGATTCAGGAGGGCTAATAATTTTATCTTCATCTGTATACTTATGCTTTTTATTAGCAAAATATAACAAGTCAAAATGCACTGAACTATCAGACTAATAGTCTTTCCTTTTAGTTTAGTTGGAACAGATTGGACAAGTTTTTTTTTTTTCTCTCTTCATCTTTCGTTCCAGACACTTGCACACATGTACATGTCTGGACATATTTTCTCCGCTCTGTCCATGGGGAAAATAAACTGAAAGTGGACCTGAGAGGCCATTAGCTGTTATCTAAGCTGTCAGCTCTGCGATACTACGCTCGTATCCTCGCCTGACTGCTGCTGTCAAGGCAACCGCACCAAATTCACTCCTTTAAACACATTTCACCAAAGCGTTTCGCTTTCTCGTGGACTTGATGAGGTGCTGTATATCTAGATCACTTCTTTAACCCCTAGTAAGGGCAGGGAGACACTCTCTGAGATGAACGCAAAACCCTTTTTTTTTTACCTATGCTTAATGCACTTCTTACAAGTAGGCAGCAGAGCTAATTAACACCCCGCTGATTGTTAATACTTCTTGTTTTCACTGTCTGAACCCCCTTTGACCTCATTGATTTGAGACTTAACCACTAGTGCTGTTGCGTTTGGTTTATGACTTTTTCTTCCAGATTAAATGTGCTTCGTTTTTTTAATGCTTCAGGTGAAAGTAAATATCTCATGTTTTTTAAATGTCTCGTCTTTAGGTGGTGGTGTTTTCAAATATTCATGAATGAATCATATTTTCAGTAAAAACTAATTTGAAACATAAATATTTTAAATCATTCTACAAGCACTATATATATACTTAAAGGGATGATTCAGATACAGTTTATATATAAATGACCATGTATTTTAATCCAAACAGTGATTTAAACCAAAATACACATTGAAAGTACAACCCCAAATCCGAAAAAGTTGGGACGGTATGGAAGGTAGGGCTGGCGATATGGCAAAAATCCAATCGCGATAATTATTTTCCATATTGAATGATAACTATATACGTTTCGATACAAGTTGGTAATACTTCCAGATTTAAAAGTTCCCGAACAATGGCTGAAGCCACAAAAATTAGAGGGTCTATTAAATGTCATAACATATTTTAGATACATTTTCTGTGGCGAAAAATTTGGTACATCTCTAATATCAACAGGCTTTTAGATTTCCATTGTTGCACATGTCTGCTGTGTGATTGGCTCTTAGATCAGTATACAGTAAAAAAGTCCAGAGCTTATCATTGTTATTGAAATAAATTTTATTGCGATTCAATATAATATTGTTTATCGGCCCAGCCCTAATGGAAGTGCAAATAAAAAAAAATAAAAAATGATTTTTAATTTGACTTTGGCTGTATTTCATTGCAGACAACACAACAAAACATTATTTAATGTGTTCATGATATTTTATTTATTTTTTTAAAGTAAATAAACACGCTTTACAATTTTGGTTCTTGCAAAGCATTTCAGAAAAAAGTTGAAACAGTAAAGCATTTACCACTTTGTAATGTTGCCATTCCTTTTCACATCACTTAAAAGATGTTTAGGGACTGAAGACCCCAAGTGATGAAGTGTTTCTGGTGTAATTTTGTCCCATGCTTCCTGCAAACAAGTCTTATGATGGGCAAGAGTACGGGGTCTTCATTATTGCATTTTGCGCTTCAAAATGCGCCACACATTCTCTGTTGGAGACAGGTCAGGACTGCGGCCAGGCCAGTCAATTACCTGTATCTTCTTCTTTCTTCTTCTTTTCCAACTTCTTTTAAATGCATTGCAAGAACCAAAATGGGAATACGTGTTCATTAAAAAACAAAAAAACAAAAAAAAACCACGAGGAACAGATTAAACGATGTTTGTTGTATTGTCTGCAATAAAACATAAATAAAAAAGCATTAAAAGTCAAAGTAAATTTAGAAATCACTACTTTTTTTATTATTTGCGTTTTCCATACTGTCCTAACTTTTTCTGATTTTGGGTTGTATATAATAAGAAAAAAAATCATTATTTTTATGAAACAATTGTTTATTTCAAGTGATGATGATATTTTATTTAAGCTGTATTCATACATTTTATTATTAACATTACAATAAACGGTCGCCATTTATTCCTTATATATATATAAAAAAAACAAACATCTCGTGTGATAGTGATTTTTAGCATGGTTAATGTGGTGTCAGAGATTAGTTTTGGCTTAGCGCTGCAAATGCAACGTCTTTCTGATTGATTGATCTAAACTCACATCTTCTTCTCACTTTCTCTAAACTCACATTTCCTTACGGGGTTCATTACTTTCTAAATGATTTGCTCTGTTGAAGTTCTTTGCTCCTATGCAAAGAGATCCAGTTGGATTTCAACTAATCCAATAAATCACTTTTATTCCCTTCTCATCATCTGAAGTAAGTTCCTCCGGTGAGGCGAGTTCTCCTTTCTCCTTCCTCCTCATTGATTGAATGAGGTCTGCTTAACATTCAGTCGGCGGCATCCGACACAGTTTACAAGCATTCAGGGATTTCCTCCTCTCTCTCTACCGCTCTGTTTTTTAACACTTTCTTTTTAGCCCTTTACACATTTTAATTTAACATTAAAGTCTATTTTATGGATAAATATGAAGAGAAATGTCTGCATGACACAAATTTGTCATATTGCAGTGCTAAATCAATGCAGTCTATAACAGTCTGAGTTTTATTTATTTATTTATTTATTTATTTATTTATTTATTTATTTATATTTGGGCTCTTACAAAAAGCAGCCTGAATCAGCTGGAGACCCAGATATTTTTGGGCAACTCTCGCCCCCTGATAGTCCTCCACCTGGTGTTCTTATTTGACTTCCCTCAGGGTGCAAATTAAGTCTTAAATGAAGTGTCACTCAGCGACGGTGACTGTAATGCTTCTCCTTTGTGTGGTCGAGTGGCTGAATTGAGTACGTTCGGCCCGCTGGGAGTTGAGCTGTACAGTGAGTAAATGATGATGGGAGCCGCTGGGATAATGGTGTATGTTCTGCTGTCTCATGCTTTTATGCTTTTAAGTACAAAAAGAGATGAGAGTCAGAACTGGTCAGATTGAAAGTCAATAATGCAGATATGGCACTGTTTTCAGGGTAGAAGTGGATTCATGGTTCTCATTTTTCTCTATTTTCTTAAGGTTCCTAGTTTAAAGTAAAGAAAACTGTTTAGTTTTCTCATGACAAACATTGTGACTCTTTCTTTACAGTGACTGAAATGCTTTGTTAAAGTCTGTAGTTATTGGTCAGATGGCCCTACTCTACTCTGATTGGTCAGATGGCTATACTTCGCTCTGATGGGTCAGATGGCCCGTCTCTGCTCTGATTGGTTAGATGGCCCAGTCTAGTATGATTTAGTGGAATTGATCTACTCTGCCCTACTTTGCTCTGATTGGTCAGAATGACTAGTCCATTGTGATTTGTGGTATGGGTCTTCTCTGCTTTAATTAGTCAGATGGCCCTTCTTTGCTCTGATTGGTCAGATTGCCCAGTATGTTGTGATTGGCAAGATGGGTCTATTTTGCTCTAATTGGTCATATTGTCCGGTCTGGTGTGATTTGTGGGATGGAGCTACTCTGCTCTAATTGGTCAAATGGCTCTAAATTGCTCTCAGTCTGTTGTGATTGGTCGGATTTGTCTACTTTGCTCTAATTGGACAGATGACCCTACTTTGCTCTGATTGGTCAGATTGCCCAGTCTGGTTTGATTTGTGGGATAGGGCTACTCTGCTCTAATTGGTCAAACGGCCCTACTTTGCTCTGATTGGTCAGAAGGGCTTACTGTGCACTAGTTGGTGGGATGGCTCAGTCTGTTGTGATTGGTCAGATTGGTCCACTCTGCTCTAATTGGTCAGATAGACCTACTCTGCGTTAATTGTCAAGACGCCTCAATCTGTTGTGATTGGTCAGATTGGTCTACTCTGCTCTAATTGGTCAGATGACCCTACTTTGCTCTGATTGGTCAGATTGCCCAGTCTAGTTTGATTGGTGGCATGGCGCTACTCTGCTCTAATTGGTCAGATGGCCCTACTTGGCTCTGATTGATCAGATTGCCCAGTCTGGTTTGATTGGTAGGATGGCTCAGTCTGTTGTGATTGGTCTGATTGGTCCACTCTGCTCTAATTAGTCAGATGACCCTACTTTGCTCTGATTGGTCAAATGGCCCAGTCTGTTGAGATTGGTGGGATAGGTCTACATTGCACTGATTGGTTACCTGACCCTGTCTGTTCTGATTAACCAGATGGCCAAGTCCTTAGGTTTCTGCAGGAAATAAGACTGGAATTATTGACTGCTTGTTTCATGAGTTCAGAATTGGATTGCTTTCTTTAGATCAACAATAATTAAGTATATGCATAAACATTTGAAACTTTGCAGCTTAACACACAGCTGTTTACATGCTATATGAAAGGTAATGTAAAAATGAAAGCATTATAGCTGCAAACAAAATGTGTATTACACAAAAAGAGTATCTGATCAGGTGAACTTTGCACGTTTCTCATGTTGTGCTGGTTTGAGCAGCACAACGTGGGTAGAGTTTTGTGGTTTATTGGCAAGTTAGCATATAGAGCAATGATGCCATAAATACTTGCATGTAAATGGGACACTGCATTTCACATATGTTTGGCATATTCAGATGGCTCTAAACCACACTGCATTTAGTTTTTGTCAAACAATTCTCATCACTGTAAAGCTAGATCACCACAAGTGAAAGCAAAGCCTTAATCATTGTGCAGTCTTAGTCATTTTTAGCTGTATTAACAGTTTATTACATGTATTTTTAATGGCCCTACATACATAAATTGGTCAACAAGGTGTAGCCTATTACATTCCTATAGACATATTCTTGCTTGATGTTTTAGAAAATATTTGTGCGTAGCTACACCACCTAGTATATATTAAAGATCACATGTGAACAACAAAAAACCCCACAGAAACCTGTTACATATCTATCTATATTTAAATGTCTATCTTATATTTAACTGAATCGTATAACAGCCTATAGCTGAAATGTTGAAAATTGCTCAATTTATTTTTATAAAACATTTGTCAAAACGTATTGATATTTTTTTGGAGTAAAAACAATACAGATATTTAAGAATCCATATTTATTCGTTCATTTGAGTTGTTTATTGGTCCATATATGGGTTATGATTTAATTCATAGCTACAGTACCTTGAACAGCTACAGTGCCACCAGACGTCTGGGCTTTGAATTAGGTGCAATTATTTCCTTGTTGTTCAAAGAGTCTGCAAGTTTGTGTTCCATGGATATATGTTGTTGATTCGATGCGAAGCAGAAAAAAAAAAAAAAGGGGGGGGGGGGGGGGGGGGGGGGGGTAAAAATCCGGGAGTTTTTCGGGAGACAGAACAATACGGGAGATGGGTCTGAAATACGGGAGACTCCTGGGAAAAACGGGAGTGTTGGCAGGTATGAATCAGGGCCGGAGCAAGCTGAACTGGCGCTCTAGGCGAACAGCAATCACGCAGCCCTCAACCCGAAAGTGAAATAGAAACTTACCGGTTTGCGGATGAAAGAGGCACGGGAGGGGGTAGGTGTTGCAGATAAAAGTAAGGACCGGGGGGTTCTCGCTCACTATTCTGCCTAGGTTGCCTCTATGGACGCCCCGGCCCTGAGTGTTAAGCTGGATTTATACATCGCCTGGCACCGCATCGCCTGGTGCCTCCGCTGACTGTGCGCGCACCTCGCGACAATGGGGTAGCGCGCTTGCGCTGAGCCAGCTGTGGTAGCTCATCAACAGAGCCGCGACGTCAACACACAGAATCTATTAGCACAATTCAGCATGGTTGTCTAACAGTTTAGAACGGTTTGGCACGATAGTGGAAGAGCTGCTTTAATATTTTTATTAAAAAAATCACGATACCTCGATTTTATAAAAAATTAAATAGTCTTAAAACGTAAATTCAAATAATCGAAAAAAATCACCCAGCCCTACAAGATTTAAATTAACTAAATACTTTATTATTAACCAATATCTTTACGTAATAATTTTCTAATAATAAAGCATGATAATTCCATGTGCATTTTCCAACCTTTCTGCACGGGAATGCTTCAGACGTCTGTGAATTTGGCTGTTTTCTAATCATATTTTCATACAAACAATGATTTCTAAACTTTCCTATTAAATTTAATGTTCCCATAAAGCTAGAGCTGTGTTTGGGATGACCCTAACTAGGCATTACCTGTGTGAATCCTACAGTATCACAGAGCAAAAATACCCATGACATCTCATCAGAACGTGAGCATTTGGTTCAGCCTCACTCCTCACTGAACAGGAGGTTAATTTAGTATTTGAGTCTATCGCCGTAGAGGAATTCTGGGACAATTCAGTCCAGCTGAGTTACAGAGCACCTCAACTTTTCACGGGGCAAATCCAACCCCAGCTGTTAGTTACACAACGCTGTTTACTCCATTGTTTTGGGTGCACTGGCAGTACAGTAGCTCACTAAAGCTTTAATTCCCATAATGCATCAGGTCAGGCAAGGGCGAAATGCTCGCACAGATGAGGCTTTGCTGTTGTATTTGAACTGGGAAGGAGAAAAACAGCCCACACTCCCATGCTTTTCCCAAATTCATCCATTTTTTTTCAGATTTTACATGCATCACACCTTTCCTGCGAAGCTTCACACTGTTTTCTATCAGCTTTATTTAAATATAGATGTGTTTATAGGGTGTAAATGGCGGCCGTTGACCTATTTCAGCCCATAAACTGGGACACTTTTTTTTTAATGCTCCACTCGGTCAATTCAGTTCATACAGAGGCTAGGATGAGTAAATTAGCCAAGCTTAGTTGCATTTGAAGCCCATGTCAAAATTAGGCCTGTTTATTCTGCCAAAGTTTCTTTTTACCATTTGAAACATGCTTCTGTTGCAAAGCACTTATATAATGCCAGTAAACCACAAACAATGCTTCTTTTTTTGTGTGAACATGAGGGTCTAAATAAAGTGTGCACAATGCAAACTTTGTCATCTTAATAGTGTTCATGCATATGAAGTGTAAAATTCAGCTTCAGTTTCCTTTATTTTTCTCAATCTAAACATCACAATAAATTGTAGTGCAGAAGGAGATTACGTTACATCAGACCCAACAAGAACATAAAAAACATCAGACACTATAAAAACTTAACATAATGAATAAGCGTAAATAATTTCATAAATACATAAAAATATAGTTATTAAAAAAAACAATTAAAAAAAAATCCCAGAAGGGATTTAATGCTTAAATAACTAATGCACAGTTTGTTATAATACTTATAATATTAACAATTTGTCCTCGTTTAACTATTTATATATTTATTATGACATATTAACTATCAATAGTCTTTAAAATAAAGTCTTATTCAAAAGTCTTATAATGACTGGATGAAAACTATCACGAAACCGCAATGTTGTTTTTGCACCACAACACTGAACCGGACTCTTGTTTCACACAATGAAACAACATGGAAGATACAGCAACACATTCCTGAAGACTTGAACAAAAAATGCCTATATTAATAAGTTATTTTACGAGAGGATTAACAACAAAGTTCACCCAAAAATGAACATTCTGCCCTCATTCAGTTGTTGAACACACAAGATGATGTTTTGAAAAATGTTGGAAACCTGTAACAATTGACTTCCTTAGTATTTGTTGTTTCCTACTACTGTATGAATATATCTTCAGAACAAAAAAAAAACAAGTCAAGGGCGAGTAAATGATGACAGAATAAAATTTTTTTGGGTGAACTATCCCTTTAACTTTTTTCTTTTTATACCAAGAGCTTTAAATGTTGAATGTTAAGGGAGCACTAATACAGTTTGGTTTGGAGATTTTTATTTATTTATTTGTTTAATTCGGAGTGAACTTTAAATCGAATTCTTCATTAAATCTGCTCTGTTGACTTTAAACAGCTCAGTGGTCATAATAATTTGAAGTGATTCTCCATTGCGTGTATGGCTGCACCATTTATAATTTTAGCACTGATATCATATCGCAATATGTGAACCCACAATAGTCACATCGCAGGATTCGTTATGTATTGCGGAGCCAGGATTATAGCTGACTAGGTACAATTGTGGAGTCATTTCAGTTTAAAGTCTGTATTTTCTGCAAATGCGCTCAATTACCCTATTCAATGTACATGCATTAATTATTTCATGTTATTTGGTGAAATATGCAATATAAATCGCAGAAAATAAAAATATCGCAATGTAGGTTTTTGTCTAATATTGTGCAGCCCTAATTGTGTGTACACTGGAGAAAAACGAACTATATATATTTGCACTCAACGCACAAAGCATGCATGTGTTTGGTGCAAAGTTATAAAATGTGACCGCTTCTGATTGTCATTAACATGTGTTTTTATTGAGCCATTAACAAGTGTGCAGCTGACTCCCGTTTAATGTTTCCAACTAGTATTACTATGCTTTTGTTCACCACTCGTTGAGATCCTTCCCTCTTTTTTTATCAGACTCTCCATCACCTTTATATGAACACTCAGTTTGATGAAGTAGTTTTGAATGAATTAATCCATGTTACACTGTCACAAGGGATTGGAGAAGCAGGTGAATGACCCCAACCCCCCCCCCCCCCCCCCCCCCCCCCCCCCCACCTGTTAACCCTGTTAACACCAACCACATGTTGGATCAGTACAAGGAGAGTGTGACTATATATAGTGGTGTAAAGTAACAAATTACAAATACTCAAATTACTGTAATTGAGTTGTTTTTCTTAGAAATTGTAATTTACGAAGTCGTTTTAAAAATGTGCACTTTTGCTTTCCCCTGAGTACATTTTTAGTGCTGTATTGGTACTTTTACTCCACTACTTTCCTTCAACCTGCAGTCACTACTTTATTTTTTCTAGTCTATGGGATTAGAAAAATCAGTCATATGATTCCCGTTCAATCAAATTGCAAATAGAAAGTAAATCGCATCATAATGAACTTCCTCAAGACATGGGCGCTTTATAATTGCAGCACACTGTTTGGAAGCATTAAAAGTGTCCAAGAAGATGTTCAAAATCTTTACACACATTGGCCCAGAGTCGACAAGATGGATGTTTACTGTATAATGACAGAAATGGCCTTAAACACCCAGCAGGCACAAGACGTCAACATAAAATCAGATTGACGTTGTACCCCATGTCGTGGTGACGTTGCAATTTGTTTGGAAATGAAAATCAGGTTGACATCAGAACTCAACGTCAGGTCGACGGCAGTGTTTAGCGTCCAACCTAAAATCAACCAAATATCAATGCCCAATGATGTTACAGCTTGACGTTGTGTGGACGTTACCACTATGACATCTATCAGATGTTGGATTTTGGTTGGCATACCTAATGAATAAATGTCAGTGTTTGACGTCAATATGACTTTGGTTTAAGATGTTGACTCTGCTGGATTTTGGTACCTTTTTAACACAACCTAAAATTAACCAAACATCAATGTCATTTGACGTCGTTATTGGACATCAATTAAATATTGTCCTTAGACGCTGGCCAGACATTGAATTTTGGTCACCTGAACTCACAACATAAATCTAACCTAATATTACTGTCTTATGACGTTGTGTGCCTGCTGGGCAATAACTAAATGCACTACAGAATGTTACGTTTACACACATCCACAAATTACATGTAAATGAATAGGCTTTTTACAGCGTAATACTCACTACTCACTACTCTTGAGTACTTTGAAAGGTTTACTCATACTTTGAGTAGTATTTACAACAGATACTTTTACTCTACTTGCACTAAAAGGTAAGAGTACTTTTACCTAAGTATGATTTTTCAGTACTCTTTCCACCACTGACTGTATATGAACACACAAGCATTTACAGTACAATAGCAAGAAAATCTGATGTGTTTTGGTAAAAAGTAAGCAAACTCATATGTTTTAGCCAACATTTGTATCTGTATTTAGTGTCATCCGCTTTTGATTATGTGTGACTACAAAATAGACGAATGCAGATGTCAATGGAGTCTAGTGCAATATTGTCCTCAACAATGAAATCTTAATCAAGTGTCTTATTTTCTGGAAAGTTTGAATTTGTAATTGCACAATATGACAGAGAAATTAGATCTCTCACTTTCTGTTATTCTGTTATCTGTTTGCAAATATGTGGAGCAGGAAATCTGGCTACTGCAAGGGAAAAAAACATGCGTTATCAGGTTTTTTTTTTGCATACTTAGCCCGCACATCGTTCTTCAACTTTGTGCAGTAATCTTACATGATCCATAAACGGCACGTGGCGCCTGGCAAAACAACCAGGCATCTGAACTTCTCGGCTTGAGAGGAATTTGAAACCACGTGCACCATCCAGAGGTCGACTATAACATGGGTGGATTTCCGTAGCTTGTTTTTATCTGCTCGGAGCAGAGAGTCAGATTTCCTTTCCTTTGAAAACAGTCACTTTGGGTTTTGAGTTTATGCATAATCCTGAATCAGGTTCATTTGTTTGGATTGACCATGGTTATCGGGCACATTAGAGGTATTACTCAAGACTGATACAAACCTCATTTAGCATAGCATTTCATATTTTAGATTATTTTAAAACGGTTGTGTGACTAATAAAATGTATAAAACTGAATTATTTTATTATTATTTTATTATAAATTATTGTTATTATTATTATTATTAGTGCTGTCGCCTCACAGCAAGAAGGTCGCTGGTTCAAACCTCGACTGGGTCAGTTGGCGTTTCTGTTTGGAGTTTGCATGTTCTCCCTGCGTTCGCGTGGGTTTCCTCCGGGTGCTTCGGTTTCCCCCACAGTCCAAAGACATGCGGTACAGGTGAATTGGGTAGGCTAAATTGCCCGTAGTGTATGAGTGTGTATGGATGTTTCCCAGAGATGGGTTGCAGCTGGAAGGGCATCCGCTGCGTAAAACATGTGCTGGATAAGTTGGCGGTTCATTCCGCTGTGGCGACCCCGGATTAATGAAGGGACTAAGCCGAAAAGAAAATGAATGAATGAATTATTATTATTATTATTATTATTATTAATAATAATAATAATATTATTATTATTATTATTATTATTATTATTATTATTATTTAATTTGTATTATTATTATTTATTAACTTTCCATGATGCATGTTGTTTTAATTATTGATTATAATGTATTGTTTAATGTTGTTGTTGTAGTACTAATATTTTGCTATTAATATGCAATATCCACAGTACATTTTGTTTTCATTTGCATATTCTAATGATTTATATTATAATATGCTAATTTTTAGTGCTGTCAAATGATTAATCGTATCCAAAATAAGTTCATATTTAGAAAATATATTTTTGCATACTGTGTATATTTTGTTTACACATATAAGCATGAATATGTTGTATAAAATTACATATAAAAAAATTCTACATAAATTTATATGTAAATAAATATATTTCTTTTTTTATTTTTTTGTATTTTCTGTACAGTATGTGTGTTTTTTATACATATATGCATAAATATAAACAGTGCACATGTGTATATATATATATATATATATATATATATATATATATATATATATATATATATATATATATATATATATATATATATATATATATATAAGTACAAGCTTTTATCTTGGATGTGATTAATCGCGATTTTTTTTTTATTTGACAGCACTAATTATTTTATAACATATTTGATAATTAATTTGAAAACAAACAGGCATCTGATGTCTCGTCTTAAGAGGAATTTGAAACTGTGTGCACCATCCAGAGAGTCGACTTAATCATGCTCAGATTTTTGCTTGCACCATAGACTTGTTTTCCCTGACACTTTTCCCTGAGGAAAAGCCTGAAAACAGTCAATGTGGGTTACTTTCGAGTATGCATATATAATGCTGACCCGGGTAGATTTGTTCAGATTGACCCTCTGCATTGGTGCGTTGCGTTACTCCTGCACTACGGAGAGCTCAATTTACCGACGGATGGAATCTGGATGGGAAAGTTATTGATTCTCTTAAGCTAAAGCAGATGTTCTGGGGAACCAGTGGCTTAAGACTCAATGTGGGATGAAATGTTCTCCACAAAAGGGAAAAAATGAGCGAGAGGGAAGCCTATTAGCTGTGCTTTTTACACCACTGCCCTTTACAGCTCAACTTGGAGGAGAATGTAATGTTTTGGACATAAATCATCCTCTGAAAGCCATGCTGGATGACTGTGGTGTTCCTCTCGGAATTTGGAGGAGCTTTGAAGCCAGTGTTGCATATTTACCTCATATATATATATACAGTTGAAGTCAGAGTTATTTGCCTCCCTTTGATTTTTTTCTTTTCTTTATTAAATATTTGCCAAATGATGTTTAACAGAGCAATGTCATTTTCACAGTATCTCTGATAATATTTTTTCTTCTGGAGAAAGTCTTATTTGTTTTTTTCCGGCTAGAATGAAAGCAGTTTTTATTTTTTTATTAACCATTTTAAGGTCAAAATTATTAGCCCCTTGAAGCAAATTTTTTTTCCGACTGTCTACAGATCAAACCATCGTTATACAATAACTTGCCTAATTACCCTAACCTGCCTAGTTAACCTAATTGACCTTGTTAAGCCTTCAAATGTCACTTTAAGCTGTATAGAAGTGTCTTGAAAAATATCTAGTCAAATATTATTTACTGTCATCATGGCAAAGATAAAATAAATCAGTTATTAGAAATGAGTTATTAAAACTATTATGTTTAGAAATGTGTTGAAAAAATCTTATCCCCATTAAACAAATTGGGGAAAAAAAGATGCAAAACGAGTGTCAAAGTGACTGTTTGGTTTCACTTAAAAATAAATAAATAAATAAATAAATAAATAAATAAATAAATAAAGGCTATTTTTGGAAAAACATGAAAATAAATTAATGAAAAAATAAATGAAGGCTCTTTGTTGAAAAAAAAAACTAAATAATAATACTAATGTATGAATGAATAAATAAATAAATAAATGCTCTTTGAAAAGCAATACTAAATCAAAATAATAATAATGCATAAATGAATTAATAAATGGGCAACCCAGTGGCGCAGTAGGTAGTGCTGTTGCCTCACAGCAAGAACGTCGCTGGGTCGCAGGTTCGAACCTCGGCTGGGCTGGGTCAGTTGGCGTTTCTGTGTGGAGTTTGCATGTTCTCCCTGGGTTTGCGTGGGTTTCCTCCGGGTGCTCCGGTTTCCCCCACAGTCCAAAGACATGCAGTACAGGTGAATTGGGTAAGCTAAATTGTCCATAGTGTATGAGTGTGAATGTGTGTGTGGAAGTTCCCAGAGATGGGTTGCGGCTGGAAGGGCATCCGCTGCGTAAAATCGTGCTGGATAAGTTGGCGGTTCATTCCGCTGTGGCGACCCCGCAAGGGACAAAGCCGACAAGAAAATGAATGAATGAATGAATGAATTAATAAATAAAGGTTCTTTGTTGAAAAATACTAAATCAAAATAAGAATGAATGAATGAATGAATAATGACTGTTGAAAAAATACTAAATCAAAATAACGAATGAATGACTGAATAAATAAAAAATAAAGGCTCTTCAAAAAACAATACTAATCAAAATAATAATAATGAATAAATGTTCTTTGAAAAGCAATACTAAATCAAAATAATCATAATAATGCAAAAATGAATGAATAAATAAAGGTTCTTTTGTTGAAAAATACTAAATCAAAATACGAATGAATGAATGAATAAATAAAAAAATAAAGGCTCTTCAAAAAAACAATAATCAAAATAATAATGAATGAATGAATGAATAAATAAATAAATAAATAAATAAATAAATAAATAAATAAATAAATGTTCTTTTGTTGAAAAAAATACTCAATCAAAATATGAATGAATGAATGAATGAATGAATGAATAAATATATAAATAAATATAGGCTCTTTAAAAACAATACTAAATCAAAATAATAATGAATGAATGAATAAATAAATAAATGTTCTTTTGTTGAAAAAAATACTACCTGAAAATAATGAATAAATGAATGAATGAATGTATAAATAAATAAATAAAAGAATGTTATTTTTTTTTGAAAAAATACTAATTCTAAATAATAATGACCGACTGAATGAATGTGGTTTGTTGCATTAACTTTTGTTGAACAGAAAAATTACCAGCAACAATTATTATTATTATTCATTTATTTTATTTTCGGCTTAGTCCCTTTATTAATCCGGGGTCGCCACAGCGGAATGAACCGCCAACTTATCCAGCACATGTTTTACGCAGCGGATGCCCTTCCAGCTGCAACCCATCTCTGGGAAACATGCATACACACTCATACACACTCATATACCACGGACAATTTAGCCCACCCAATTCACCTGTACCACATGTCTTTGGACTGTGGGGGAAACCGGAGCACCCGGAGGAAACCCACGCGAACATGGAGAACATGCAAACTCCACACAGAAACGCCAACTGACCCAGCCGAGGCTCGAACCAGCGACCTTCTTGCTGTGAGACGACAGCACTACCTACTGCGCCACTGGGTCGCCTATTATTATTATTATTATTATCATCAATACTATTTTATTGTGCCAAGTTTAAATGTTCATAATACAAATTTAGATGTATATTTTCATATAACTCCTCATTTATCCACTTGCATGTCCACCAGTCAGTATTTTTGTGTCTTGTTGAATCAGTTCTGCTCACTGTGATCAAATTTGTTGATCCTCTTATCCGGCTGTTTCTCCGGACACTTGCTCTTCTTCTTCTTCTTGTGGACAGGATGAGTGTGAAGCCAAAACAAACAGAGAGCGAGCAGCTGAAGCGTGACTCGATGTGCTTCATGTTTTCCTGCTCATGGATGTGTAAACAGCGGCACGTCTGACCGTCTGATCAACACTCTGGAAAGACCTGGAGTTACACAGATCACAAAACACTCGCTTCCCTTCCTCCTTACTGAAGTTACCGTGTCACTGAACCAGAAGAAAAACACAAGCCCACATGCTTCTTCACTTTATTAGTAGCAGTTGCTTGAATTTATATGTCTGACACCCAATGACTGGGTGAGATTGCGTTCACACACATCACGCGTCGTATGTGTTTGTTTGCATGATCCACTTGGTTTGTTGCATGTTTTTTTCCCGCGATCTGTCAGGGCCGATACAGCAAAGCTGTTGGTTTGCAGCAAGCGTTTTTGTCGAGAGAGCTGTACGAGAATTGGAAAATGGCTTACTTTAGCCCCTTTCACACATACAGACCTTTCTGGAAATTTACCGGCAATTTTCCGGAAAGGTCTGTATGTGTGAACAGGCCCCTTTTGAAAATACTGGTAAATTCGTTCCGGCAATTTTCCGGAAAGAGAAGTTGTAACATTACTGGTAATTTGCCGGAATGCTGCTCTGTGTGAATGCAGAGGGAAGATTGCCGGAAAGAGCATGACGTGATGTGAGTTGTCTACTCCAGCCAATCAGAACACTCAGACGCATTCATGTCCGCGCTGTTTATGAAAATGTTTTCTAGACACATTTAGCTGCTAGATGTTAGTCCGATAACATTTCTGTTCCTTCTTAATGCCAACTGTGTTAAAGTTATCGATAAAATCGAACGAAAAGCTGTTGTTTACCTTCAAGCTCTGATGCGTGTGCACGTAAAGCAGCCTGTGAGCTCCAGCACACACACATATTATGTACATCTCAACATGCGAAAGTGTTTCTCCATATGTTGTTCACAATAGTTATCCATCCACAGAGTTTGTAATGTAGTCAAATGTTTACAAATACAAAGCCGGCCTTTTAAAGGTCATTTCTGGTTAATGATGTCAGAATTTACCGGTATTTTGGAACGGGTGTGTGAACGGTCTTTTCTGGAAAAATTCCATAATGTCCGTGCCTGTGCGAACAGTCCTTTTTTAAATTAACCGGTAAAGTCGTTCCTGAAATCTTACGGATATTTACCGGTATCACTGTTTGAAAGGGGCTTTTGTCTTTTGTCAGTTGAGTTTGTTACCATTCAGACACATTGCCTATATCTGTGCTGCTGTGTTCGCCTATGTTTAAAATCCTCCAGATTACCAGCAGGGTTAATAGTTAGAATAGACAGGGCAAGAGACCTACTGCACTGCTGTCCACTGTGTCTGCATTCAGACCCGGGGATTGAGGAGGAGAGAAGTCCTCTTCATTTATGGTGTTTATATGAACACGGTTATCTTTATGATGATATAACAAATTGTGGTTGTGTATATGAAATTACGAATAACAAATGTAGCAGGACATTAAATTATTACTGTTTATTACTTTGCATTTTAACTTGTAAACTATAAAATCTCGGGTCTCCTCACGGTTTGTGTCTCATTTTGTGAGCCAACTGACAACAGTTGTTCGCTCCCCTCTTTTTCCCCTGCTCTGCCGGCCACTCCCACTCCTCCCTCTGCTTGCAGAGCTCCACGCCCATCTCAGAGCATTTAAAAAAACATTTCTGAGGTAGATTTGAAGTGAAAGAGGGGGGTTTCATGACCCTTTAAAGCCTAAAAGGGGCAAATTCATAGAGTTATAAAACATGATCCGAGTGGTATTTTAGGTGAAACCTCACATGCACACTCTAGGGATGTCAGAGGGTTATTTTACATCTTATAAAAAGGGGCATAATAGATCCCCTTCAAATGAATAATACAAATGTTTTCTTAAATTACACTTCTTGATCACTATTTCACTTGTAATAAAAACTAAATCAATTAATGTCGATTTGTTATACTATCTAATCTGAACACAGAGAGACTGGGTTTTGTGTACTGTGCAGTGAGTTAGTGTTTGTGAATCTTATTAGAAACCTCTTCATTTAGGCCCAATCCCAATTCTACCCCTTAGCCCTTACCATTACCCCTCGTTTTGCGCGTTCCCGTGAAGGGGTAGGGGTGTCCCAATTCTCTTTAGCTTGAAGGCGTAGGGCTAAGGAGATGGGGTATATACCCCTTCGAGCGAAGATTTTTCAGGACCACACTCGAAACCAAGGGGTATGAAAATTTCCCAGAATACACCAGCTACAACGGCGGAATCGCTGCACCGGGAAGTAAGGAGATCCACAAATTGCTATTTTTTTTTTGTCATTATTACGAATTTTTACAACAAACAAGCATATGTTTTAACACACGTTCATGTTTTACCGTCATGCTTTAAAAAAAAAAAAAAAAACGCTAAATTTTGCAATCTATAATCCATAATCTTAACTCCTGTACAGCAGTCCCACAACATTCTAATCAAATCAAATCACTTTTATTGTCGTGTCATCAGCAGCATGTGTGCTATGATGAGTGAAAAGCTTAGGTGCTGGCTCCAGAGAGTGCAAAATACAGATCGTGCAAATACAACGACAGTGCAAAAATACAGACAGTGCAAAATACAACAACATACTCACAAAAAAACAAGACAATGTAAAATTGGCAATGTTGACAGCGATACGTACGATGGATAGGTGTACACACAGTTGTAGGCAGTATTGTTTTAAGTATGAATTGGATAAAGTGCAGTGCATGCAGACACACGATGACGCTCAAATACCCTCTCAGAAAAGTCTGGTGACCGGGAATGAGCTTTTTACAGTGTCTGCTATAATGTTAATATTGTCTTTGGGGTGTTTACATAGATGAATATGACCACTGTGTTAAATGCACAATATAGTTACGATCTTATTGCCACATTAGATCGTTATGATAACATAATATATGCCTTCAGTGATTTCCTGAAGATAAATACCAAGAAATAAAGCAACTAGAATAACTACAGCAGTCGCCATCGTCTGATCTCATATGAAGCAAGAGATCGCGATGACATATAATGACGTTTGCAGGTGCTGTAGTGCTGTCCCATTTCTTAGGGGTAAATTTTGAAGCCCTTCCCCTTCACACTCGGTTTTATGGACCAAGGGGTAGGGGTACAAAAATAGAATTGCGATTGGGCCTTAGTTCCTCGCTCTGTCCGATTGTGACATCACTCTGTACTGTACAGTCATTTGGGTTTGGGTCAGTTTGAGTTTGTGGCCTGTATGGTGTCTCGGCTTTATTGAAAGTGTGATTCTGAAACCCTGGAAATGATTTCAGTCGCTGTGTGTGGCTTTGCACTTATCATTATTCCACTCTCATGTTTGATCAACTCATTGATGACAATTCTAATGTCCACATACCTACCATGGCCATTCATGTGTTTGCGGGTCGCTGATGATAATGATAATAGAAGTGAGCAGATGTGATGTTGATAAAGATGCTGGTTATAATAGCTCTGCATGAGATATGAATTTCCTCCTGTGGCTTTCTGTGTGTGGATGTTTTGTGTGTGTGTGTGTGTGTTTCTCTGTGTGCGCATGTTTTGTGTGTGTGTGTTTGTTTCTGTATGCGCACATGACTGATTGTGTTTCTGTGTGTGTGTGTGTGTGTGTGTGTGTGTGTGTGTTTCTCTGTGTTTCTGTGCCTGCATCTGTGTGTGTTTCTATGCCTGTTTTTGTGTGTGTATTTCTGTGTGCGTGTTTCTCTGTGTGCGCATGTTTTGTGTGTGTGTGTGTGTTTGTTTCTGTATGCGCACATGACTGATTGTGTTTCTCTGTGTGTGTGTTTCTATGTGTGTTTCTGTGTCTGCATCTGTGTGTGTTTCTATGCCTGTTTTTGTGTGTGTATTTCTTTGTGTGTGTTTCTCGGTGTCTGTCTGTGTGTTTTTGCATGTTACTCTATGTCTGTATATGTGTGTATATGTGTGTTTCTGTGTGTGTGTGTGTGTGTGTGTTTCTCTGTGTGCGCATGTTTTGTGTGTGTGTGTTTGTTTCTGTATGCGCACATGACTGATTGTGTTTCTGTGTGTGTTTCTGTGTGTGTGTGTGTGTGTTTCTCTGTGTTTCTGTGCCTGCATCTGTGTGTGTTTCTATGCCTGTTTTTGTGTGTGTATTTCTGTGTGTGTGTTTCTCGGTGTCTGTCTGTGGGTTTTTGCATGTTACTCTATGTCTGTATATGTCTGTATATGTGTGTTTCTGTGTGTGTGTGTGTGTGTGTGTGTGTGTGTGTGTGTGTGTGTGTGTGTGTGTTTCTCTGTGTGCGCATGTTTTGTGTGTGTGTGTTTGTTTCTGTATGCGCACATGACTGATTGTGTTTCTGTGTGTGTTTCTGTGTGTGTGTGTGTGTGTGTGTGTGTGTGTGCTTCTCTGTGTTTCTGTGTCTGCATCTGTGTGTGTTTCTATGCCTGTTTTTGTGTGTGTATTTCTGTGTGTGTGTTTCTCGGTGTCTGTCTGTGTGTTTTTGCATGTTACTCTATGTCTGTATATGTCTGTATATGTGTGTTTCTGTGTGTGTGTGTGTGTGTGTGTGTGTGTGTGTGTGTGTGTGTGTGTTTCTCTGTGTGCGCATGTTTTGTATGTGTGTGTTTGTTTCTGTATGCGCACATGACTGATTGTGTTTCTGTGTGTGTTTCTATGTGTGTTTCTGTGTCTGCATCTGTGTGTGTTTCTCTGTGTGTGTGTGTGTTTCTCGGTGTCTGTCTGTGTGTTTCTTTATGTTTGTGTATGTCTGTATATATGTGTGTGTGTGTTTCTGTGTCTGTGTGTGTGTGTTTCTCTGTGTGCGCATGTTTTGTGTGTGTGTTTGTTTCTGTATGCGCACAGGACTGATTGTGTTTCTGTGTGTGTGTTTCTGTGTCTGCATCTGTGTGTGTGTGTGTGTGTGTGTGTGTGTGTCTCTCTGTGTCTGTCTGTGTGTTTCTCCATGTTTGTGTATGTTTCTCTATGTCTGTATATATGTGTGTGTCTGTGTGTTTTTGCACATGTATGTTTGTGTTTCTGTGTCTGTGTGTTTCACTGAGTGTTTTGGTGTCTGTGTGTGTTTCTCGGTGTCTGTCTCTGTGTGTTTCTCCATTTCGATATGTATGTGCGTCTGTGTTTCTGTGTGTGTGTGTGTTTGTTTCTCTGTGTCAGTGTGTGTATTTCTCTCTTTGTGTGTGTTTCTGTCTCTGTATGTGTGCATATGTGTATGTGTGTGTTTGGGTGTGGTCGTCGCTCTGTTTCACAGATGAATGTGTGTTAAACAAGATGACCACAGTGCTGGAAATGTTTGGTGAATGGCTTAGTGTGCCAGAAAGACTGGTTTGACCAATAGCGACGGCCACATGAAAGCTCAATGCCTAAAAGCAGTTGATGAGACCCAGCTCGATTGATGCAAAGCTTTACTTTCAGACTTCCCTTAGTAAACAAGCACCAGAAGCTGTTGTGTGCTGGAGCAGCAGTAAAACTGGAGCAGTCCATCACTGTGTGTGATTGAAGTTTTCAGGCTGCTTTTTATTTTATTTTTTTTAAATAAATATTTTATTTTATAATATACTAAAAAAAAGAAGTGTTATTTGCGGTTTATTTATTTATTTTTATTTTATATATGAGCAATTTTAGCATTATGGATGTGACATTTTCAGTAAAAACATCATACATTCACAGAGAAAGTATATCAAGGTTTCCGCTACATTCATTCATCCGTGGCGGGCCGCCACGCCAAAATTCATCCCGCCACGGCTACATTACAACTTCTCATTTAAAACATTTAGTCGTGTTTTTTTTATAGCGGGTTATAATCGCACCAAAACATATTAAAAGGTAAGTGAATTAAACAGCGCAAACATTTCTGTAACCGTAGTAGTGCTGTGCGCTATTTGTTCAACCCTGTAAAGTGACATGCTGACTGACTGACTGACTGACTGACAGGTGCGTGATGCGTGGGCCGCCAGCAAACACGGCGTAGCTTTCAGTAAAGATGAACACAGTTTCCATAAGTATACTTATCTTTCTGGAGTTTATAGCCGCTTCATTTCACGTGTTAATGTCGGAAAACGCACTAAATTGCACTTCAGCAGCGCTTACTGGAGAGCGCACGAGAAGATCTGCACACTGTAAAAAATAAAAAGTTGAGTTAACTTTCAATTTTAAAGCAACCGGCTGCAAAGAAATTTTGAGTTTAATAAGCTTCAGTGGTTGAAGTTGTCCCAAATTAATTTTTTAAGTTGACCGAAAAGGCTGGTTTAAGTCAAGTATACTTTACGGAATAATTTGGCACAACTTCAAACACTGAAGCTTAATAAACTGAAAATTTATTTGCAGCCGGTTGCTTTAAAATTTAAAGTTAACTCAACTTTTTATGTTTTGAACATACGGAGAAATACAAATTTAAAGTCTCCTCAACTGAATATTTTACTTTCATTGAACAAACAGTTCCAAACATGCAGTTAAATTATTTTTATGAGTAAATTCAACTCTGAGCTCAAAAATATGTCCACCTAACTTACAATTTTAAACTGAGTTAACTATTTGTAAGTTGGATTTTTTACAGTGCACTTGAGCATGTAAATTTAAGTGCGTGCAAGAAGTTTTGTGCAAGAAGAGGAAATTGGCGCGCAAGCAAAGAGATTTGCATGCTCGTATTACATGAATGCGTTCTCGACTTGTAATACTGCGTGTAATATTTGTCTTTGAAATAGTTGGCAGCTCTGTGTAAAAAAAAAACGCCTGCCGCCACAGCTGGGAAAAATCCTAGAGGAAACACTGTATATGTTAACATTATATTGAAACATCTGTTTATATTTTCCATAACAACTGACCACAGAGTTACGGGATCAGAAAAATATCAACCTGTAAACATTTTTCAGATTTTAAATGAGGAAAATAAAGATATGTTATGGATGTGACCAAAAAAGTCTGTGAGTTTACAGTACACAGCAAAATGTGAACTGTAAAGAAATTCTGTGAATTAAACTGCACAACCCAAAGGAAATAATGATAATCAACAGGTAAGAGTTGGCTCACTATTAAATAAAAATGACTGATTGCTGGTAACCGGCAGCTAGCTCTCTGCAACTCTCACATGGTCACCCACTGAAGCTAAGCAGGGCTGCGCCTGGTTAGTACCTGGATGGGAGACCTAGCTAGGTTGCTGCCGGAAGTGGTGTTAGTAAGGCCAGCAGGGGGCACTCAACTTGCAGTCTGTGTGGCCCCTAACACCCCAGTATAGTGAAGGGGACTCTATACTGCTCAGTGAGTGCCGTCTTTTGGATGAGACGTTAAACCGAGGTCCCGACTCTCTGTGTTTGTGAAAAATAGAGAGTAGAGGTTTAACCCCGGCATCCTGGCCACAATTTGCCCACTGGCTTCTGTCCATCATGGCCTCCTAACCATCCCCATATCATAATAGCTTCATCCTAATGCCCCAGTATGGACTCTATACTGCTCACATCTTTCGGATGAGACATTAAACCGAGGTCACTAAAAATCCTATGGCATTTCTCGTAAAGAGTAGGGGTGTAACCCTGGTGTCCTGGCCCTTACCGATCATGGCCTCCCAATCATTCCCTATCCACTCTATCCACCGAATTGCCTTTATCACTGTCTTTCCACTCTACCTATAGCTGGTGTATGGTGGTTGGGTATGTTGTCTTGTGGCTGCCGTTGTG